>OX463851.1:41405867-41771742 GCA_949825065.1 Odontocerum albicorne
AGAGAGGAAAGGAAGGAGAGGATGTCCAAATTCATCTAGTACCAAAGAAAGGTTTTGATGTACGTTTTTATTTATTTAACACTTTTATTGCAAATACAATCTGGCGGCTTATTACCAGGCGGCAATCTCTTCCAACCAACCAGACAAAGGTAAAAGAAGCAAGTTGCTTAAATCATTCAAATGACTATCCATTCCTACGAAGTCCATAAACACATACGTGAGCATATGCCCACAAAGACGGACAATAACCCGAATATTCCTTTTCATATAAAGTGAGATATCATGAATCAAAGGAAAAGGGAGGGATGGTGGAGAGTTAAGGAAAAAAAATCAAGAATGAAACGTGTTATTTTACTGACTAGAAATTAAGAGTTTTTCAGTCGCTTCTTAAAGCATGCCAAGGACTGAGCGAGTCTTATATTGGTTTTAAATTTTTTAATTTTATATTTTTTTCTATGGTTTTTAATTTGTTTATTTATAAACAAATGCCTATAATGGAAAAGTACGAGTATATGAATACTTAGAATTAAAGTTAATTTTAAATACTATAACCATAGCAAGTTACTTAACTTAATGTGTGCTTACTTATACGCACGATCGAAAAGTTTAAACTTTGCACTCTTTACTAAGAACTCATTTCAGTAAAACTTAATTCAGTTAGTTATACAGTTAGTACTTGGAACCAAATCCCTTAGCACTGTGAGATTACAGCACTGATTGTAACCAAATGTAAAGGAGTCGGCAACCAGTTGTTCGCGATCAATTTTACGAAAATCACATGTTTCGTTAATTATCGTAATTCATAAGTGTGACATGACCAAATATATCGCTATACATACAAAAATGAATGAATGATCTTTAGCACCACCTGCGAGAATTGGCAGAGGTCAGTAAAGAAGTTGGTTTAAAAATTAATATATCAAAAACCAAATATATGATGAACAGCTTTGCTACCCCAAAACCAATAAACGTAGAGGAAAAACCGCTAGAACTTGTCCAGAAATAACATATGTGTATCTGTTGTGTTGTGTTTTTCGTCTGAGAGATATTTCTTCGGAAAGACTGAAAACTTTAAGGTCGATTTCTTCATTTAATAAATTGGTGGTTCCAAATCAATCCAATAGGGCGGGGTATTATGATAGACCTTTTGTCGTTGCTGGCCCTTTAGCGTGGAATAGCCGGCTTCTTAATTTTAGAGATGTAATTAGTGTAAATGTTAGAAATAGACGCCAAATTCACATACTGTCTATTGTATAATACCCTTAACTCTTCTGCCGCCCCCTCTTATCTCGCCGAAAATTTTCAGCGTCTTTCTAATCATGGATAAGCGCTACGCTCAAACAGAGATTGTCTATTGGCCTTTCCAGTTCACTGCTCCTCTTTCTTTACGTCGTCCTTTACTGCGCATGCAGAGACTTTGGTATCAGTTACAAACCAATATAAGACTCGTTCCGTCCTTGGCATGCTTTAAGAAGCGACTGAAAAAACTCTTATTTTCTAGTCAATAAAATTACGTGTTTCATTCCTGATTTTTCTTTTCCTTTCCTCTCCACCATCCCTTCCTTTCCTTTTGATTCATGATATCTCACTTTATATGAAAAAGAATGTTCGGGTGATTGTCTGTATTTGTGGGGTTTGTGCTCACGTATGTGTTTATGAATTAAGTGGGGATGGATAGTCATTTGAATGATTTATGCGACCACGTAACTTGCTTTAATTGCTTTTACCTGGTTGGTTGGAAGAGATTGCTGCCTAGCAATAAGCCCGCCAGATTGTATTTGCAATAAAAGTGCTAAATACCATAAATAAATAAAGATAACGTGTGCAGATTTAGGAAATACTTTGAGACAATCTTTTTGGAGGTCGAATCCTGTGTACTCGTAAGTGCGCCCATGAATAAAGTTTATCTCTAAAACGGCGCTATATAAATTGTTATTTTATTATTTTGACGGGTTTGATTCTCAAAAAGTCAAACCCGTCAAAAGACAAATGTCAATCCAGATTTTTAGAGGTGTTTTTTATTTATTTATCGTGTGTGGTATAGATCATGTTATGTTAATTAAATGCCCCGTAATTAATAAAACGTTAAATGAAGATCTCTCGATTTCGTAGTTGGCCGACCCCTGCCATAGTAACGGCGCTCATTTATTTGGATATACCGAGTTTTGAGTCACGTTCTCTCACCGACAATGTTAGCACGTATGCGACTCTCGGACACACGGCATGGAATTATTCCACGAACTTCAGTAATAACACCTATTGTATCCCGAGCGAGGGCATGGCCTGGGACAGAACCCTCTCCCGGAAGAACCTCCTCGTGTCAGCATCGATTTGATGATACTGTCTGGGAGTGTGCTAAGCTAGATAAACTGGTAAACGTGCTTTTGTATCTGGAGTTGCACTGTTTATTCACTCTTCGACTCGAGTACATTAAGCGTCGATTCATATGTTTATTGTTGTAACATAGTTGAACTGAACCTCGAGAGAAGAACATTTACATATAAACTTTAATCGTATTGCATTATATGTTATTGTTTTTAGATATAAATATACATTATTAACCCTTCCTTCCCTGTGATGTGTAACTAATATATATACATTGCTTCTAAAAACTTTAATATCTCTATAAATACTCGTATAATAAATACTGGGTTCAGATTGTAGGTATTCCTCCGTAATACATTTACGCATTGTGTAATGTATCCATACCAATGTTAACCATATCATGTACTATGTTATCTACATCCAATAAATATTATAAGTAATCATGTAACGTATTCATACCAATGTTAATCTTATCAATGTTAACCATATCATGTACTATGTTATCTACATCCAATAAATATTATAAGTAATCATGTAACGTATTCAAACCAATGTTAACCATATCATGTACTATGTTATCTACATCCAATAAATATTATAAGTAATCATGTAACGTATTCATACCAATGTTAATCTTATCAATGTTAACCATATCATGTACTATGTTATCTACATCCAATAAATATTAGTACTCGTATTATCACGTGTATGTCAAACTTAACTCAATGTATTATGTTTCAATTTATTATCTTGTTGGAATTATTATGAACTGTTTACTATCCAAATTCAATAAAGATTTGATATCACTAAATGGAAGTAAACAGCGAACGAGACTTTCCAAATAGTTGCTTGATATAGACTTGACCTTAAGGGCACCGATAAATATTATCTTAGGGTCAAGGGTACGTTATCGGAAGACGCTTCGCTTTAAATAGGACGTCATACCAGAGGCAGCAATTATTATTCTTAAAGCCACTACGATGTTAACATCATCGTTATTATTACTTCCACAATACTGTTAATATTATACTTCAATGTAATTCAACGATTATACAAATAAAATTATACAATTGAAATTCTAAAAGTGTTTTCGTTGCAAAAGGCCATAACAATTGAATGGAAAAATAATACAATATTAATAATATTTATAATAAGCACTTATTGGCCACATCAGATATATTTTGTGAAAATCGGGAATAAATTCACCAATACAATCAAACGTGTGCCAGTGTGTGACGTAGGTATATTCATTCTAAAAAAACTGCTATGGGTGAGGAAGCGACGCTATTCACGTCTCACTCTCACTCTACTTCGGTATATGGGAACGAAAATTCACAAATAGACTTTGCATATAGTGACTTTGCAAAGACATTTGATAAAGTTAATCATGACAAATTTCTTCGAAAATTGAGCAAATTTGGCTGTGATTTATCACTTTTGATGTTACTCACTGACTATTTTCGAAATCAAAAACAGTTTGTCATTTATGGGGTTTTCAAATCTGATCAATTCTATGTTAACTTAGGTGTTCCCTAGGGATCAAATCTACGGCCAATCTTTTTTCTTGTTTTCATTAATGATGTGGAATAAAGTATAACTCACTTAAATGCTTTAAGTTTTGCGGATGCACTTAAATTATTCCTTAAAATATCGAACATTCATGACTTAGTCAGGATAATATCAATAATAAAATATATATGAATTGAGCATTCTCAGCAAACTCTTTTTTAACAAAATGTTTTGTTATTTAATTTGTAAGAGCACGAAGAACTGTTTTTTTCGTTGCTTTATGCATGATCAACAACTGTCTAGGACGGATAAAATAAAGGACTTTTATTTAAAAAAATAGTCTGCAACAAAGCAATTGAGATACTAAGGTTTGTGATTTGTATCACCAAAGTATTCACAGATACGTATATTCTATGTACTCAGAATATTATATAATTCTTTGGTCAGATGTCATTTGGAATAAAGCTCTATAATATAGGTGCTAGCAGGGGTTGTATTCACTCATGCTATTTATTTATTTTATTATTTAACACGGCAGCAATCTTTTCCAACCAACCAGACAAAAGTAAATGAAGCAAGTTACGTGGTCGTATAAATCATTCAAATGACTATCCATCCCCACGAAATCCATAAACACATACGTGAGCACATGCCCACGAACCCCACAAAGACGGACAATCACCCGAACATTATTTTTCATATAAAGTGAGATATCATCAATCAAAAGGAAAGGAAGGAATGGTGGAGAGGAAAGGTTAAGAAAAATCAGGAATGAAACACGTTATTTTACTGACTAGAAATTAAGAGGTTTTTCAGTTGCTTCTAAAAGCATGCCAATGACGGAGTGGGTCTTATATTGGTTCGTAACTGATTCCAGAGTTTCACTCCATGGACAGTAAAGGACGATGTAAAGGAAGAGGAGCGGTGAACTGGAAAGGCCAATAAACAATATCTTTTTAAGCGTAGGGCTAATCCATGATTGGAAAGACACTGAAAATTCTCGGCGAGATAAGAGAGTGCGGCGGGACAGTTAAGGATATTATACAATAGAGATAGTATGTGAATTTGGCGTCTTTTTCTAACATTCAACCAGTTCAATACCTTCTTGTATGGAGTTATATGATCATGCTAGAAAGGGTTCAGAAAATATTTCTCAGTTGTCTCTACATAAGAGAGTATGGATATTATCCCTGGCTTTATCCAAGTGTCTTCTTACTGGGGATGCTTAGTTACAGATTTTTTAGAGAGTGGAATGTCTCTTCGATTAGGTGTCCACTTTTTTTATGTTGGTAATTAAGTTAACCCATCCGTCCTGGACAGTCATGGTTGTATGCTCCGGATAATTATTTGAGACAACGCACACATTCCATAGATTGTATCCAAACACACAATTTTCGCCTCCTCCACATTCATACATCTCCTCATGGACAATCTTCTATTACTCGTACTTAACCTTCTTTCAAAATCTGGTCCATTTGTTTGCATCCACGTGTGGCGGTCGTCGCACACTCGGTACACTGTGGGCGTCCATACACACGGTCAATGACCGATGAAGTGACCTTTGCATTCCTCGACAAATCTAAATAAACAAGTCCAAAGTTCACACGCCGGCCATTCAACCCATAGCCCGGAGCGGACCGCATTCCATACTAGAGCGAGAACGCACCACGCCTGTCTCGCCAGTTCCGTATTTGAATGATACCTACATACAACATTAATAGTTTTTGCATTCGCAGGAACGAGACGTAGGCATATCGCGAGCGCATTCCCGCGCACATTCTAAAATGATATAAATACATACGTCTAGCAAATAAATCACTCTCTCTTTCCGCATTGCGTTCTAACGAGTTTTATTTATCAACAAATCATCATCATCTCTTCCCTTAAGGACTAGCTCCTAAACACGTTTTCTTCGATCCACCTTTTCCGAAAACTCCTTTCACTTCTGACTTGTGTATTTGCTTAGTCATTCTTTATTTTTTTTAAAGATAGTTGTAAAACTGATAAATAAATAAAATCACACGGAAAAAACTATGAAAAAAAAAATTATCCAATAAAATGAGAAAATATATAGATTTCACTTCTACAACATTTCGACAGATTAGTCAGCTCGCAAATTGAAGAGTTCTTAACTCATAGAGTGACGACATGTTTTACAAATTAATGTCGTAAAATTTTATGACGCAAGTGATTTTCATCCCCCTACCCTTAGATACGGTCCCCATGGCTCAAGTATTGCAAGAACATTATCTTCGTCGCTTAAATTAATCGTTTAAACCTCTTACGTCTGTCTTAAGACATTACTTTGTTTAGGTCATATATATAGCCTAGTTAACATAATTTTATTTTATTTGAAATATGAATAAAATATAATAAATTGTAAAGCGCTATTTAGAACTCAAAATTCATCTTAACCCTTACAGGCATAGGGTAAACTTAACTTACTTTTACTCAGGTTGCACAAAAAATAAAAAGTCAAGTTTCTTATTATTTTTTTTAATGTGTTTGAAAAATGATACATACGAATGCTAAATTAACATATTTCCACTTCCTCGGTAGGTCAAGGAACTCCTGGTGAGGTGGTACAACTTATGTACCACTAGTCCATATTTCCACTGGTACTTCTAATATACCACCAAATAATGCCGAAATACATCCAATTAAAATTAATTTTTAACCTAAATATAAATTTACCACAATTACTGAAGTCAATTTTATCACAACTTAACTATTTTTTATTAAAATTTAATACATATATATAACGTTTTCTTTTATACGCACAAGTCGGCACACCAAGAACAACTAACTGTCAATAATATTAGAAGCTAAATGAATTTGAACAAGACCAGACCTGCAGCTGTGCGGATATGAGTCATAAGTATTATATTATACGAAGTGGTACATAATCTGAGCGTTTGTGCAGCAATAGAGGTTTAATAAGTGGTACATTGCGTGTACCATTGTGCAGTACTGCGTCAAAAAAAGTTGGTACATAACGTGGACCACTAAGCCTGTAAGGGTTAAGGGTGTTCCAACTCGAGACTCGAAACCACTATAAATATGTATAAGTTGATTATAAATATAGGAAGGTAGTAGATGCGGTCATTAGAAAGGATACTTCCCCATATTAGCATGTGTTAAGAAAATCATATTTGGTAAGAAAATGGCAAAAACTTACCAAAGAAAGACTCACTACAAAGAAAATTTTGCAGATCTTTCGATATGTAATAATAGCAAATTCGGCTTAAGATGGCTTCTTAAAGCATGCCAAGGACGGAGCGAGTCTTATATTGGTTTGTAACTAAAGAGTCTCACTGCATGGACAGTAAAACTGGAAACTGGAAAGGCCAATAAATAATCACTGTTTGAGCGTAGCGCTAATCCATGATTGGAAATCCAGTCTTTGTACCGGTGCTGTACATATACTATGTTATATTATGTTATATTCGAGGTGTTAATTATGTTTTAATTAATAAAAATTTTGTCCTTACTTCACGTTACCGAAAAATATGAAAAATATTTCCGGACAACCTATTACTTTATAAATTCAGGGTATGGGATGGTAGTATGATCAAGAAATAAAATGCACACGTCTATATTTTAGTTTATTACGGTTAAATTCACTAATGCAGAAATCGTGTAGAATCGTTCATCTGTTAAACATTTAACCACAACTGTTATGAGGGTGAAGCAAGAATGCTTTGTTGTGTATGACAACGTCAGCGTTATTTTTCTTTTTATCATATTCCCGCAGTATGGGGGCTGAAAGCCATAGATTGTCGCGTCAAACGCACTCTACTATAGAGGTGAATGCACCTGCTTATTCTGTAGAAAATTTGATTTTAAAGATATTTTATTTTAATTTTAAATTTAATACACGTTTAATATTAATAAAATCAACATATATGGCGCCGTTAAGAGAGCGAATTCCCTCAAAGGCGCTCCAACTCAGGATTTGAAGTCACTTATAAATTTTGAAACCTCTCAAAAAGGGTTGTTTTTAAGTGATTTTTAGACCTGCATACGCCATCAATTTCTCTGATACTAGGAGGCAAGCCATTTTACGCCACAGTACCAGCAACGCCAAAATTTCTATCATAATACTCCACCCTATTGTATTAGGGGGTGTTCTACTCTAGAGGCGTGAATTTCGGGCGTTTTTTCAGACTAAAAAACTAAAAGGGAACGGGGACCCATAAACAACTAAAGTGAAGATAACTATTCAAATACTTCCTTAAAGTATACATATATAAACACTCCATACACACACAGATGACACAACAGAGGAAAATCCCTGAAAAACTGTCATATATAAAAGACGTATGTTAACACGTTCGTCACATGTAATTCTTACTTTCAACATAAACAATAGAACTTTTTTCGTTCGTTTGTTCGTATAATATATTCCATTATAAAAAATATTCTTTTTTCTAGCGCCATTAACCTTTCCTTTCCTGTGCTAAAAAATCCGTGCGTTCCGGTGCTGTGTATTCAATACACGTGTAAAAATGAGCGATTTAAAATCGGAAAAATAAGAATATTCATAGCCAATCGCCTAAATTAATAAAATTTGAAGCCAAAAATGATAATAATTGAAATTTAATTGCTAAAAACATGAAAAAAAAAACATCAGCCAACGTTCACAAAATGGGCGAAGAGACCACCTCAAATGAATGCCCGCGAGCTACTGAAGCGAACGAACTGAGATTTTATTTCTTGCATTCTCATATACCGAAGTAGAATGAGAGTGAGACGTGAATAGCGTCGCTTCTCACCCATAGCGGTTTTTTAGAATTAATATACCTACGTCACACACTGCCGATAAGTGCTAATTATCGTTAATATTATTTTTTTCATGCAATGCGTAAATGTATTACGGAGGAATACCTTAAATCTGAACCCAGTATTTATTATATTTATAGAGATACTAGCTGTACCCAGCCACGCGTTGCTGTGGCTCAGTCTGGTTAAATGGAAAAGAAAGAAAAGAGAAAGCACACGTTTCAATTATGTTTAATTTCACAATGCTTGTGGGTAAACAATATTTTTGATGTCTTTCAGTCACTCTCAGTCTGTCGCGTTTATCGCCGTGCTCGCAAATGATCGCGTCACTCCAATAGGTCAATTCACGATATGATTTGAATTCAAATGAAAGATCGATTGCACTGAAAAAGAAGAAAGAAAGTTATAACAAAAACACATAAAATTGCGAAACATTAAAAAAGGAACTGAATAATATTGGTAAGTTCATAGACGTCTTTGTTCTTCGCGCCAACAATATCTCTTTCACTCACCCAATCTTGATTCTTATAAGTGATTTGAATATAGGGAAATACTTTTTCAACCGATCCTTCTGATCACTAAATTGCATAAGTTATAGTCTTCCAACCTTAGTTCTATTACCGTAATTTACAACTGCATCTCGCGAATGAACGTATTCTTCAGAGCAAAGCTTGGTCCGTGTCAAACGGATGAATATCAAACATTCTGATTTCTATGACAGTTCACAAATTTGCCCCAAAACAACCTTGTAACGACGTTCAGTGATTATAATTATTTTATCGACTTTAATATAAGGCTCGATTCTAATAAATATCAAGTTATTTAGGTAAATACATTACAAAAAACTAACAATAATGACAAATTAATACATCTTGTCACAAATCTCCATTTCTACATACGATTGATGTGAGAATATCTCAACTGATCGATCGTTTTGCAGCTGGACACGCATATTTGTAGTTAATTTCAACGTCTTTACGTGTCGCCACAAAGTAGAGTATTTCATGCAATATATAAAATTGCGAAACATAAAAGTAGCTTATTAAATGTTAAGGGACACAAAGCGATAATTGTAACTTATTAAATTTTAAGGGAAGACAAATAGATAATTGGAACTAATAAAAAAAACTCCATTTCTACATACGATTTGATAGATTTTGAAATATAAATATAAAATTTAATTCTATATAAAAAATATACTTTTGATATTCCTACTGACCTATTTCAATTTCTATCAGCCTGTCGCGTATATTATGATGAGAACGAACCAGTTCTGAATCTACAGATCTCGATCCCCGTGCATCCTCAAGTCTGGATACACGTCGTTATGCTGCTTCTTCGACATAAACATCGAGATAATCCCCGTGCATTCTCAAGTCTGGATACACGTCGTTCTGTTGCTTCTTCGATGTTTTGATAAACTAAAGCAGATCGATTGCACTGAAAACGAAAAAAGAAAGTTAAAACATATAAAATTGTGAAACATTAAAAAAGGAACTGAGCAGCGTAAAAGTTTGTTTTAATTTTAATTTTTTTTTGCGATATTTCTACGGGTACTTCTTTCTAATGTACCACCAAATAATTTATTTATTTAATTAATTACATAAAAGTGTCTTTATATACAAATGAACATGTGACAGGTTATACAAGTACTTAAAATTATTGACAAATAATACAACTTTATCTTAAATTAACATGAGGATACAAAAAGCAGTATTAATAATAAATTACAGTCATTGTTTTAAAATTATTTAATAATTATATGTGTATTTAAGTTCAATATATGTTATGTATGTATAACACAGGAATAATATGTATGTGTCACTATTCTTTTCTCTGTTGTTATCTATAAATATAATTGTAAGTGCTTTATATTTTAAGCTTAAATTCAATTGTAAAATTGATTAGATATAAGTACTGATGCAAATTTGAAAAAAGTTAGGTTAACTTTTGAAATATGAATCAATAATGAAAGTTTTTCATCAAATATAATTCTTAAGTCCATTATTTTTAAACTTATACAATTTACCATAGTCACCAAGTCAATTTTATGACAATATAACTATTTTTTATCAAGTTTTTCTATTACGTCGTAAAAGTACATCGTAATGACGCAATGTCAACTGAGCAATTACGTGTTCGTAATTAGTATTTTTTTTAAATGAACGATTTTACATCATATTTTTTAATTTAAATATAATATCAATAACTTACCTCATTTATTGAAGTCAATTATCTATTATCTTATCTATATAAATAAAATGTTATATATATTGAACCAAAATATGATTCAATCGTAGATCACTTTTCTAAAATGTCAATCTCACTGAGCAATTAAGCATCTGTCAATCTGTCGGTAAAACGGTTCGCAATTGTTTCGTGTCTCGACTTATAAAAGTACGTAATACATATAAAATTTCAATTTTTATAAAATTAATGATTAAATTTTTATTTATATAGATTATTAAACATAAAATTATAAAATAATTTATTTATAATTAATTTATAATTAATTTTACATTAAATCATCGTAAATTCCGAAACGCCGAAAATGAAATTTGACAGATGAAATTTGACAGATTAATTCCATTAATTCCATGTCAAACCACAGGTTCGCATAAATATTTCTTTTTGATTTAAAAAAAAAATTATATACACTGATATATATATATAAATAAAAATCAAATAACATTTCCGTTGACGAATATTAACTTTACTCAAAATTTCAAAGCGATCGGTAGAGAACTTCCGGAGATTAGCTAGCAATAATTAACGAACATTTACATTTTTATTTATATAGATTAAAGTTTTTAGAAGCAATGTGTACTAGTTACGCATCACATGGAAGGAATGGTTAAGTAACCAAATATAACATAACTCCAAGGGAACCTGCTTAAGTTTATGTGAATTTTCGTTTAACTTTATACTAGATGTCTTTCAATCAAGTAGATTTTTGTTTTTGCTCATCTTCATGGTCGTTCATTACTCTGAAATGTATCTACCAGGAATAATTGTTTCGACGTTTGTCCAAATTACTACCACAAGCTGTAACCGCAACGTCCGTCTTTACCAAGAACTTATATTTTGTTCAACTCTGTACTGAAGATTTCAGACAAACCCCTTTACCGGAAAAGCACCTTTAACAAATTAAATTCTAAATGAAAATTGTTTTATCTAAGTTACTTGTTATTCAACGTCGTTAATTACTACGTCAATTAATCGATATAATTAACTTTTCCACGCTTCTTTCTTTGATAAACACCGTGACAATATTTAACTTGGTCGTATTTAAAAAAAAAGACAGTTTATATTTGAACCCTATTTTAACTTTTTGATTATTTAAATTTAATTTATTTAACTGAAAAGAGCTGAATAAATTATGTAGATATTTGGGCATAGATAATAATCTGTTGACAATTTATGATAGAATTCATAATGAAGTAATAAGGGATGAATGTGAATTTAAGGGTGATGTCTTGAGAAAGACGAAAAAAAAAACACTCAGAGATGGTTTGGACATGTATAACGATTGAATGAATAAAACTATCAAAACAAATGTGTAATGCAAATGTGAGTGGAAAGGATGGCAGAGGACGACCAAGGAAAATATTCTTGGATCAAGTGAATTATATTTTAAAAATCTCACACAACCCTTATGGAGTCAAAGAAATCGTTGTATTAAAAGGTGAAGAATGTATGTCGATAAATGAAAGTCAGACGCTATCTTCTCTCTGTCTACCTCAACAGGGAAATGAAGTATTGGTATAATGTTTTTTTTTGTGCTTGATCTAATCACACTTTCCTTAATCTTCCTGTACAGCGCTTTCCGGGCACATTTGCAGTGTATGTGTTGTTTTCTTTGTCTGCAGTTATTCGTTCTACGTGTCCAACATTGTGCTCTTTTATTTATTTAACATTGTTATTGCAAATACAATTTGGCGGACTAATTGCCAGGTGGCAATCTCTTCCAATCAACCAGGCAAAAGTAAATGAAGCATGTTACGTGGTCGCATAAATCATTCAAATTACTATCCATCCTCACGAAATCCATCAACACATACGTGAGCATATGCTCACGAGCCCCACAAAGACGGACAATCATCCGAACATTATTTTTCATATAAAGTGAGATATTATCAATCAAAAGGAAAGGAAGGGATGGTGGAGAGGAAAGGTAAGAAAAATCAGGAATGAAACAGGTTATTTTACTGACTAGAAATTAAGAGTTTTTTCAGTCGCTTCTTAAAGCATGCCAAGGACGGAACGAGTCTTATATTCCACCCTATTTACACAACAGTTGTAAGTTCACATTCATCTGTAATCACTGAATTCCGTATTATATCATACATTGTTACCCTTTGTATTCTTCTAAGTACACGCATTTCTACAGCATTTATTCAGTGTCTTGTTCCACGTTTCACTCCCATACATCAAAGTTGATACTTATATACTGTTATGGACTCTGCAGATTTTGATACTATCTTGGCAAATTTTGTTACTGTCAGATTCAAGTACAAAATATATGGGGCCCGATTGAATTTGTTTCTTGTCAGTACACCCTATTTAATATCCCTCGTAACTCTTTCATAATCTTAGAAAATTCTATCTATATGAATTTTCTAGCTCTACTTTTTTATAACTCACCTAACATATATATTATTTATTTATTTTAATTTTATTAGGAAAACATACAGTGTTTATGTCGGTATTATTACTGATATCTATGGGTTTCGAAACATCATTTAACAGTTTTCGCATATGGTTTCAATATGTACACTTAATTATGTTAGGAGATTGGTAAGAAGGTAGTAGGTAGGCTTTAAGTAATGCTGAAAATTGTTAACCAGGAGACAGTCAGGGATGAGACAGTCAGAGATCCCCACCAAACCAGTTCCCGCATATGCGCAATCTAATATCGCTATCGATGGTGAAACCTGGAGAATAAGATACAATGATGAGCTGTATAACATCTGTAAAGCTCCCAGGATCTCTGTACATGCCAGACTGAGCAGACTGAGATGAGCTGGGCATGTGCAAAGAATGCCGTCATCACGGGTACCTAAGAGGATCCTTGAGGGGCATCCGGGCGGAAGAAGAAAGGTCGGTAGACCTAGGCTGCAATGGGAGGATGAGGTGAAAAAGGACGTGGCCCAACTGCTACAAGTGACAGATTGGAAGACCGTGGCGGGAGACAGGAGTTGGAGGCGAGGATTGATGAAGGCCAAGGCCCGATATGAGCTGTAGAGCCATTGAAGAAGAAGATATTATATAACGCATTTACTAACGGTTTCTTGAATTAATGTTCACTTCTTCTTCTCCTTAAACTTTCTATAGACTCAAGAGTCTGTTACTGCAGGATTGTCCTCCTGTGATGCAGAGCTCCAGCTTTCTCCATCGTTTCCGGGGTTTTCCTGGTGGACGTCGTCTATCCGGCACCCCATGCAGAGCTATGTATGGAATTCTTGTAGAATTCATTTTCTGTACATGTTGGCACCAGTATCGTCGACGCTGTCGTCCCCATCTGATCACATCTTGGACCTCACAGACCTCTCGGATTGTGGTGTTCCTTACACGATCACGCAAAGTCTTCCCAGCAATAGTACGTAGAGTTCTCATTTTCGTTGTCCTTAACATAATTTTGTCCTGACAATGTCCACCCTCGTTTCGATGCCATATGTGAGAATAGGTCACACACAGATCTTATAAATGCGTACCTTGCTATCCGTTCTCATATCTTTATGCCTCCATATGACATATCTCAGGCAGCCCGCCACAACTGCAGCTTTATCTACCTGAGGCCTTACTTCTCTGGAGAGGTCATGAGAGCTGAGCACTTCACTGCCAAGATATCTGAACTGGGTTGCTTGTTCAATTGGCTCGTCACGTACTGAAATTCTGCACTCTAGTGGGTCTTTGGAGAATGTCATACACTTAGTTTTTGCTACGGAGATAATCATATTGTACTTTGAGCAGGATTCATCGAACTTTGTGAGCATTGTCTATTGAGTTGAGTTGAATTAATATTGTCGCATTAAAACTGTTAATTTGCGCTTAACGCGAACAAATTTAAATACTCTCCATATTTCCGCCCGTCAATCGAGCACCCCCACCAGTAATAGTTGTCTTTTATGTTATAATTTGCGTTACATAATTATACTCTTGATTATAATATGGCTTAATTCTCATGGCTGTGAACGAAATGAAGAGTTATTCGGTGAACAATGCTGCAAATAGCGTTCGTTACGCAATGTGCCGTTTCTTCACTTCGCAACTCATAATGCGTGAAATCTCTCAGTTCTCACGGACGTATTGTCAATGTTCGTCGGTGGCCTCCTCGATTACGGGGATTGTGGTGAAGACGTGAATGTGATGGTTCAAGTAAAAATTTATACATTTCATAATGGGGATAGTTACGCGAGTGCGGTTTCTACCCTTGGCTATATTCTACAATGTTTCTTCTAGGTATGTTGAGATACTACCTTCTAAGCGTTAGGAGGGATGTAAGGGCTCGTTCCAGTATCTTCGAATTAATAAATGTGAAAAAATCTACATAATAAACTTAAAGTAAAGTGACGGTCCTTTTTTGCTTTACCAAAGCATTGACAAACTTTACTCAATACGAAACTTTTAACTAAATTGATCTTTCGTCTTGTTTAATATCAAAAGTTGGGTGAAGACAGTATTGCAATATTAAAGTTTTATAAGGGCTATTTGTCCAAAAGCTGGCGGTTTCCAATGTGCCAGGATGGTCGGCTCCTATTATGTTGTTATGTTAGTTTTAATCCATAGATTGTAAAATATTTTTCTGTATTAGCTTCACTTAAGGTCTCATCGATATCTTTCGGGATAGTTTGAAGAGATTGCTACAAGGTAATTAGCATATCTGTCAGATTGTACTTTACAAAACGGATTTATTAAAAAAAATGTTCGCACACTTTTCGTCGTTTTTATATAAATTTATAATTGATTTGTTTTGATATACAACCTTGATCAAAAAGTTTAAGGACTTTATTCATAAAATCGAAAATACAAGTTTATTCATCAAAATCGATATGGTCCCCTTCAAAGTACTCTCCCCATCGACTGCAACGCACTTACGCCAGCGCTTGATCCAATCCTCGAAACACCGCTGGTACTCAATTTTCGGTTTGTCCATCAGAGCCGTCTTCGATGTTTTCATGACATCCTTTTGGGTGCTGTAACGCGTTCCGCGAAGCGGTGTCGGTTGAACAGGAAAAAGTCGTAGAAAGCCAGATCAAGTGAATTCGAAGGCTGCTGGATAGTAATCGTGTGGAGTTTTTGGTCAAAAACTCATGGAAATCATGTCTTTCGAGATTTCAACACGGTCCTTTTTTTTGCATGAAATTGAGGTCTTTCGGCACCAGTTTTGCACCGACACGTCTGAGGCCCAAATCACTAACCAAAATGTCTTGAGCGGATCCATAAGCGATGTTCAAGTCCTCTGCCAGTTTTCTAATGGTCAATTTGTGGTTTTGGGCCAACATTTCTTTGATTTTATCGATGTTTTCATCGGTTTTCGATTGTCACTGCATTCGTCATCCTCGACCGACTCACGACCACTTCTGAAGCGTTCGTGCCACCGAAAACACTTCTGCAACATTTCCAAGGTCTGCGGACCGTTAAATCCATTTTTCACACAAAATTTAATGCAAACTCGTTGATGCACAGTTGATGTCATTTTCAAACTAGTAAAAAATCGAAAACACGCACAAAGGTAGATGTACTCAGTACAGCGTAACTTTTACAAATGTCAAGCTATGACGCTGAATTTTGAAGGGAAGTGTCAATGGTATATGTGGTAACCTAACAAAAATCCTGTGGTAACCTAACAAAAATGATGTGGTAATCCAATCGGATGACTGACAGCACCACACGGTGGCCGGTCCTAAAACTTTTTGATCAAGGTAGTATTATTTAATAGACGATTATTTTTTTTTAAAAGTCACTTCATAAACAAACGGGTTGGTGATTAATTGATTTTATATCCACGTTAATAGTAAATATATGTAAGCCAATGTTTTCTCGCTTAAATACACAAGGCATAAATTATAACATGCAAATTATGTTAGCATGTAGCGTTTGCCATATTTGATAAACTTGAACCAATAAATAATTCAGAGTAATGTAGGTTTTTATCAATGTAGAAATATTCAAATGTGTTATGTTCGTAGTATTTTCTGCAGATTATTATTAAATCGTGTCTTTACAAGCGTGCTTCAAATTGTTTAAAGTTAATTATTTTTTGAATTTGTCGTGTCATGTCAAATAATTTTTTAAATTAAGACAAATAATTATGTGTGAAAGCATATTTTATAAAATAATAAGACAACAAATTATGTACATAAATAGTCCATTTAAAGTGGTTTTTAATTTATATGGATTTGAGTTTGCTGCCTTTCATTTTTCGTGTTCCCAGTAAACCAGGCTTTTATTTTCATCTGAGGCCATATAAACATGGCAAATTACTGATTGTTATAGTTCGGAAATTCTAGGATGAGTCCTGTGACAGCTCACAAATTTCCTCCAATACAACCTTGTAACGATGTTCAGTAACTTTAATTATTTTATAAACTTTAATATAAGCCTCAATTCTAATAAATAGCAAGTTATTTACCTGATATCCTCCGAAACTTATATAATTATCTAATTAGAACCAAATTAGAATATGCATCTACGGTTTGGGCTCCTCACCAGCTCAAATACAAAAACAATATAGAACAAATACAAAAAAAATTCCTCAGATATCTATGGTACAGAACAAAGGGCGATTACCCAAAATATGCTCACCATGCCGAACTTCTCACGGTGTGTAACTATAGAAGCCTTGAAACAAGAAGGCAAGAATCCATTGCGATATTCCTAATAAAGGTTTTCCAAGGTTCCTTTAACTGTCCCGCGATTCTAGAAGCACTAAGTTTATATGTACCCAATAAATATATCCGTGCAAGGAATCACCCTCTGTTCTACATACCAACTTACAGGACGAATATCATGGCTAAACACTCAGTCACGCGTGGTATAGAGATATTGAACCAACTGAATGACACGGTTGATATATTCTCGGTACCGTCTAGCAGTATGAGAAGAATCCTGGCTGATATTATTCCTAACGAATAAGCTAACGCTAGAAGCAAACCCTCTTTGTGTTAACAGGAGAAATCCGTGCATAGTGGATAAAAAAAAAAAAAAAAAAAAAAAAAATACATTACATAAGGTTGTATTGGGGCAAATTTGTGAGCTGTCACAGTACTTATCCTAGAATTTCCGAACTATAGTTCTTTAAAAGCTCTGTCATAAACTTTCGCTAACTTGATAAGTTGTGACACTTATTTAAAAGTATATACCAATTAAGTCAACGGAGTTTTCTTTATCATTTCAGATGACTTAAAAAAATAGTTATATTCTGGAAAATTTGAGTGCGCTTTATGTAAAATAATTAAAAGATGACCAAATATGTAATCACAGAACAATGAAATAACACAACAATAAGAAATATGTAATCACAAAACAATTAAAGAACACAGCAATAAGAAATATGTAATCACATAACAATGATAGAACACAGCGATAAGAAATATGTAATCACGTAACAATTAAAGAACACAGCAAGAAGAAATATGTCATCACGTAACAATTAAAGAACACAGCAATAAGAAATATGTAATCACAGAACAATGATAGAACACAGCGATAAGAAATATGTAATCACGTAACAATTAAAGAACACATCAATAAGAAATATGTAATCACACAAAACAATGAAAGAACACAGCAATAAGAAATATGTAATCACATAACAATGATATAACACAGCGATAAGAAATATGTAAAAACGTAACAATTAAAGAACACAGCAATAAGAAATATGTTATTACGTAACAATTAAAGAACACAGCAATAAGAAATATGTAATCACAGAACAATGATAGAACACAGTGATAAGAAATATGTAATCACGTAACAATTAAAGAACACATCAATAAGAAATATGTAATCACACAAAACAATGAAAGAACACAGCAATAAGAAATATGTTATCACATAACAATGATAGAACACAGCGATAAGAAATATGTAATCACGTAACAATTAAAGAACACAGCAATAAGAAATATGTTATCACGTAACAATTAAAGAACACAGCAATAAGAAATATGTAATCACAGAAGAATGATAGAACACAGCGATAAGAAATATGTAATCACGTAACAATTAAAGAACACATCAATAAGAAATATGCAATCACACAAAACAATGAAAGAACACAGCAATAAGAAATATGTAATCACATTACAATGATATAACACAGCGATAAGAAATATGTAATCACGTAACAATTAAAGAACACAGCAATAAGAAATATGTTATCACGTAACAATTAAAGAACACAGCAATAAGAAATATGTAATCACAGAACAATGATAGAACACAGCGATAAGAAATATGTAATCACGGAACAATTAAAGAACACAGCAATAAGAAATATGTAATCACAGAACAATGAAAGAACACAGCAATAAGAAATATGTAATCACGGAACAATGAAAGAACACAACAATAAGAAGATGGTATTAAATCGAAAACATCGTGAAATGGGGAAAGCAGATAATATGTTATTGGCAGGATCACGTTCAAATACTCGTAATAGGCGAGACAAGGATTCTTAATATACTTTTTCATGGTAACCCAATAGGAAGCCGACCACCAGGCAGACTTCCAAAGAGATTGATGGATGATAGATACTGAGATGTTTTCAGCATGTATAACGAAGAAATTAAAAAAAATGTACGGTTGGATCAAGCAAATGATATTCTGAAGGAAGGAAATTTAAAATGTCAGAGAAATCGTAGATGTATGAGTATTGATATAAAAAAGGCGTAAGATGTGTGTTGCGATGGAAAAGTCTGGCGCTCTATCATTTCTGCCTAGCCTTACAGAGAAACGGCGTGATTGTATGAATGTTAGTGTTATTTCTCCTCTTTTACTTTACATGTTGTTTTTTTAATTTTGTCGTTTTATTATTCCTCACGTTTTAGTGTGAAATTGTTTGTTATTTTCCTATACCATAAATCTTAACTGGTCCAGTGTAAGCTAATAATCACCCATTTCGAAAAAAGCTTTTTCATGACCTGACTTTTTCATGTTCATGCAAAATAGTGTAAACATCACCAAATTATATCTTCAGGATGTCAGCTATCTCACGCAACTTTACTTTGCGATTTTCCATCACGATTTTGAGTTTTTTTTAATGTTTTCTGGTGTAACAGTCTCATTTGGACGACCAGAGCGTTCAGCATCATTTGTGTCTGTACGACCGCGTTTGAAATCAGTATACCATCGAAAAATGGTTGTTTTCGACGGAGCAGAACCTGGATAACACTTTTCAAGCCATCGCTGAGTTTAAACGGTATTTTTTTTCCATTAAAAATCAATGTTTTATCAACACACGAAATTCGGTTTTTTCCATTGTTTTGAAAATAGCAAAAGTAGCGTCACTAAAACCACTGTAACTCAATGAACAATGTCGGAATCTCATGAAAGTTTGACACGTAACTTATAAAGGTTGGTACTAACTGAGAATGGTATGGATTTGTTATTAGATGCGCCATATGTTGGTTAGTCCCGGGAATTGTTGATTGATACGTTATGCTACACTTAAAAAAGTTTTTTTTAGTAAACCTCAAATAAAAACAAACTATGAAGTTCTACCAGAAGTAGTCAGTTGAGAGTATTTTAATAAATAGTAATCTACAAAGCTGTAGTATAAAAATGATATGTAAGAAAAAATAGTAGTACTAAGTTCATGGTGTTTGGCCGGCAGGAGCACGTCTTACATTGAACGGTGCTGATATAGAGAGTGGAAACATTTAAATACCTCGGAAGTGTCCTAGTGGAAGATCTCGACCCAGAAACCTAAGTCAAGTGCAGAATTGAATCATCTCGTGGGGCTTTTAATAAAATGAGAAGCGTATTCTGCGATGATAATCTAAACTTGAAACTTCGACAACGATTAGTAAATGCTACGTTTGGTCAGTGTTATTGCATAGAGTGGAATCATGAACCCTCAAAGCTGGTAGTATGAACCGACTGGAAGCATTCGAAATGTGGATGCACCAGAGAATGCTACAGACACCCTGGACGGATATTGTCAGCAACACAAGGATTCTTTAAAGAGCCCAAGTTGATAGAGAGTTACTGACTTACATTAAAATCCGAAAGGTGTCCAATTTGGGTAATGTGCTTAGATAAGCAAAGTACAAATTACTGCACCTGATCATCCAAGGCAAAATAGAGAGTCGAACAGGTGTTGGCAGGAGGCAAATCTCCTGGCTCCGCAATATACGTGATTGGACTGGTATAATAAGCGTTGGGTGACGGTGACGCTGCCGGCGACAAATATGTCTACTATCAGGTGATATTCAACTTTGGGGGGACCTGACATGACACTGGGAAGAAAAAATATTATATTTTTCAACTTATACTCGTGTACTTTTTAAAAGCAATAAAGGTGATATAAAAGGACCGCTTATAAACAAATATATCGTTAATAAAGAAATCGTTTATCCGGAGGTTTCGGTCTGCATTGATATCGCGGAGAAAGTATCTTATTCATGACATAATTATTTTTTAATCGCTCTTCTCTCTGTCATTGTTTCGAATCTTTTGCGCAGATCGGCCTGATTTAGTGACTCTTTCTCATCTTATTTCATGTTAACTTTTTTTCTTATATTGTATGAGACGATAGTGGACGTTTATTTAATGGGTTTCTGTTATATTTGTCATACTTATAATAATAAAAAGTCATTTTAGAGAGCGCGATCTCCTCTTGAGGCGCTCCAGCTCGGAAATGAAACATACTGACATTGAAAGATTAAAAATAATACAAAAATATATTTATATAAGTTGAGTATAATAATAGGAAGGAAATGGCGAACGCCATTACGTTAAGTTCTTCCCCGCATCTGCATATGTTCAGAAAGAAATATTTGTTAAAAAACTTACCAAGGGAAGACGAACTACAAAGAAATATTTGTCAATCTTCCGATGTGTGATAGTAACACATTCGGTTTAAGGTGTAGTGTATGTATGTAGTGTTCATGAAATGTTCAAATGTCAATATGCGTGACCTTATTCTAAAAGAAATCCAACTTAGGATTCGAACGCACTATTATTGATAGTAACACATTCGGCTTTAGATGTAGTGTAATGGATGTATGTATGTAGTGCTCATGAAATGTTGCAAATGTCAGTATGTGTGGCCTTATTCTAAAAGCTCTCCAACTAGGAATTCAAACGCACTATTATTGATAGTAACGTATTCGGCTTTAGATGTAGTGTTGTGTATGTATGTAGTGTTCATGAAATGTTGAAAATGTCAATATGCGTGACCTTATTCTAAAAGCGCTCCAACTAAGGATTCTAACGCACTATTATTGATAGTAACACATTCGGCTTTAGATGTAGTGTAATGGATGTATGTATGTAGTGTTCATGAAATGTTGCAAATGTCAATATGCGTGACCTTATTCTAAAAGCGCTCCAACTTAGGATTCTAACGCACTATTGATAGTGACACATTCGGCTTTAGATGTAGTGCAAAGTATGTATGTAGTGTTCACGAAATATTGCAAATGTCAATATGCGTGACCTTATTCTAAAAACTCTCCAAACAAGGATTCTAACGGACTATTATTGATAGTAACACATTCGACTTTAGATGTAGTGTAATGTACTATATGTATGTAGTGTTCATGAAATGTTGCAAATGTCAATATGCGTGACCTTATTCTAAAAGCGCTCCATCTAAGGATTCGAACGTACTAATATTGATAGTAACACATTCGGCTTTAGATGTAGTGTAATGTATGTATGTAGTGTTCATGAAATGTTGCAAATGTCAATATGCGTGACCTTATTCTAAAACCGCTCCAACTGAGGATTCAAACGCACTATTATTGATAGTAACCCATTCGGCTTTAGATGTAGTGTAGTGTATGTTTGTAGTGTTCATGAAATGTTCAAATGTCAATATGCGTGACCTTATTCTAAAAGCACTCCAACTTAGGATTCGAACTCGTATGTAGTGTTCATGAAATGTTGCAAATGTCAATATGCGTGAAAAAAAAGCATTTTCAACGACCAGGCTTCGTTTTCATACATCAAAGTTATTTCCATATTGTATTGTATTAACCTTTAATTGTATAAAATACAACCTGACCGATTTTTATCATTTGGCAATACCTTCGAATCACCCATAAATATGTTCAAGATACTTTAGGTAAAAACCAGACTGGAATTCTGTTTTAACTGGGATCGTACACGTAACGTCCGGGCTCTAAAACAGGCGTTTTACCACTGTGTCACAGATTTTATCATACCATATATATATGATTGTTATTTCGTTGACTAAGAATAAACACGTTCAGAGTAATTTATTATTTAACGTATCGTATTTTTGTGAAAAAAAAACATCGTAATAATGCGTTAGCGTAGGCAAATAATCTTGTTTTTAAAGGAAACGATACTCGTATGTATGTCTATGTCATGAATGCGATCTTGAAATAGAAATCTCTTCACCCACTACTTTGAAATATAACTTGTAAACAAGTGCGTTTAGTATTTGCAATACACACATTCATACCATCACGTCTTTTCTCTATTGGGTAGGCAAATAAGACAGAGCGCCAGTCTTTACTATCACGACTCCCATATTTCACCACATCTACATCCATAAAACTCTTACAATTTCTCTGACATCTTTTTTATCACCTCATTTTAAGATATCGTTATCTTAATCGAACCTTGTTCTTCCTCTACTCTAAGATATCGTTATCTTAATCGAACCTTGTTCTTCCTCTACTCTAAGATATCGTTATCCTAATCTAACCTTGTTCTTCCTCTACTTTAAGATATCGTTATCTTAATCGAACCTTGTTCTTTCTCTACTCTAAGATATCGTTATCTGAATCGAACCTTGTTCTTCCTCTACTCTAAGATATCGTTATCTTAATCGAAACTTGTTCTTCCTCTACTCTAAGATATCGTTATCTTAATCGAACCTTGTTTGAACTGTGTATTTATTTTTTCATAAAAGCTCTTTCAAATTGATCTTTTTTTTTAATTCTTGAATAAAACACACAATTTGATTTGATTTCAAAAAAACTTTTCTTAGTCATTGAAGTATAATGTATAAAATTTAAACACAAAAAAACAGTATTCGCCAAATGTCCACCTCTTGCAGCTCCTCAGATGAACTCTTTTTTGTAAAAAAATTCGAGGACATTTTGGCATAATTGCGGTTCTAACTCACCAATAACGCGAATAATTTTGTCCTTAGGCTCAGGAATTGATTGGGGGTCATTCTTATAGACCTGGATTTTTACGTAACCTCAGAGAAAATAGTCCAACGGTGTCAGATCACATGATCTTGGTGTCCAATTAACATCACCGTTTCCGGAGATTGAACGCGTTGTTGTATTGTATACGACTCCATTTTTATAAATGTCGTACATTACACTTCTCAAATGTCACAAAACCCAGCCAAGTTCGCGACGCCATCTGTGTTTTATCCAAGAATTAAAAAAAACTGCTCAATATGAAAGACCCTATACATGTCATGCACTCTTTTTAATTTTTTTAAAAACATTTAAGTTCAAATTTATCTCTTTTCATTTCATTACGTTTTCTGTCATACATTATCACCCAATTTATTCTTCTCATTGTACGTATTGCTACCGCATTTATTCGGTTGTTTCCATTTTTTCCGTGTCCACGTTATTTCCTATTCATCAAGTCTGGTACTTTAATACTGTTGTGGACTATAATTTTGTCAGATTTTTATACTCCTGTGTAATAGAGAACTGGTGCATACTGAGTGTAAGCAATTGTAGAAGAAATGGTCGTGAGAAAGATAGGAAATTGAGGATTCTGCCTGGGCGTAAGGCTTATGACGAAGACAATATTTTATCCCTACCATGCTTTTGAATATGTTCACCAATTCGGATATATATTTTTATTTTATTTTATTAACGTCACAAGTGTCTTTTATATGCAAATGAATATATGACAGGTTATACAAGTATGTACTTAAAATTATTAACAAAAAATACAAAACTATATCTTAAACTAACATGGGCAGGAGATACAAAAGCAGTAGTAATAATACTCGTATATTACAGTCATTGTTTAAAATGATTTAATATTAACATATATATTTAAGTTTAATATATGTATGTATACCACAAAATATTACAAAATTTCACCAAGCGGACTTACGTAATTGTCGAAGACTTATTTTATAGTGGTTAAGAACTTAGATTTGTTTTTAGTGGAACAACGCTTACATAGAACAAAAATTGATTTTTTTGGGAATTTTATGAATAGATTTTAAGATATGGAAAACATGGGCTCACTTGTAGAACGAGATGCAAGTTGTTTTGCAGAATCGAAACCTTCGATATGTTGATGCAGGGTTACTCAACTCCAGAGGCAAAGTATTGTTCTTAATGTTTCGTTTATATTACGTTATTTATATTAATAAAGGAGATCACAAAGTTAGTAGCTTTTTCTAAATATTGTTGTGATATTCTGGGGAATACTATATATACTTATATTAAAAATATCTAAATTGTTGCAAAAGTCATTTCCAAGTCTTTGCATACGAATTATAGAAGACTTAATTTTATAATTAGTATAGCAATTTTCGGTATAATATAAAGGGGTTGATCTGTCTTGTGGATCTAGTGGGAATACGAAATGAAATCCTTGCGAGTAAGCGAGGTGCATCGATTACCGAGTGAATGATTTTGTATAGCACTACTATATCGGTTGTTTTTCTTCTGTCACACAGCTTCAAGAATTTCTTCTGTCACACAGCTTTATATTGAAGGATACTGTCCTGATAACATGAATGAAGTTGAGGTCTGCATAATTGAGCCTTCTACTCCGACTGGAAAAGAAAAGGGTATCGAGTTATGCAACACTTAATGAAGACCACTGTACCATATACAGCGTACTTTCTGAGATGTACATGAACATTTATGGAAGTGGAGCGATAACCTGTCATTTCTTGGGATTCAATATCTTTGAAAAATACTTTGCACCTGGCACGGTAAGAATAGCTGTATTTTGATACCTTTCAAGGAACCTAGCTGTTTGCTATGCCTTATTCAGTTTTGTCCGTACGTTTAATATGTTATAAGTTCATATCATAAGAACATAATTTCAAGAACTTTTTTTTTCCCCAGTGTCATGTCAGGTTGCTCCAACGTTAAATATCACCTGGGAGTAGATATCTTTGTCCCCGGCAGCCCGAAAAAGATCTCCAACGCCCCTTATGCCAATCCAATTACGTATATTGCCGAACCAGGAGATTCGCCTTCTGCCAACACCTCTTCGGCCTTCTATTGTGCCTTGAATGATCAGGTGCAGTAATTTGTACTTTGTTTCTCTAAGTACATGACCCAAATAGGACATCTTTCGGATTTTAATATTAGTCAGCAACTCTCTATCAACTTTGGCTCTTTGAAGAACCTTCATAGACTTGCATTTCATTATCATTTGAACGAGATACTAAAGAAGACCTTTAGATTTCTGGGATTCCTAATGAAAATCGTAAGACCATTCAAAAACTTTGTCATCATTGTTATTATTGTATAAGTCATTCGTAAGAAGCAATCTGGAGTATGTCTCTATAATATGAAACCATTAATATAAGCCAGTGATGGGTAACCTTTTTAGTTTGGCGTCTCAAAATTTTGAAAAAAACTGGCTTGACCCGGGTGCTGTGTCACATCTAGGAATATAAATGCTTTTTGCAGCCCTAGTAAATAAAAGAGTTTGGTTTTTGAACTATTTATTTATTATTATTAAAAATCAAAAACAAATAATTATTTATTGTACATTAGTGACTTTTTTGTTGCTGACTTGCATTAGCTAAATCTTCAATTGAAGGTTGGTATTTCGTACATTTTAAACACAAGCAAGCGTTACAAACTTCATCAGTCAGTCGGTTTCTTTTATTTATTTTAATATTATTCAACGCAACGAGAATAAGGTCTCACAAAAGTACGTAGAGGGAAATATTGTGAGTAAAGCCATCGCAAAATTTTTCAGAGTGCCAAAAGTGTTCGGTAATCGGTTCCAAGCATTCAAAATATCTTCTTCGTAGTGCCACTCTTCTTCATTCTTCAAACGATTTTTTTCTAGATTCATTAGTTTGGACCTCAATTCGACGAACTCTTTAGCCCAGATGCTGCAGTCGTTAATATACGAGCGAAGAAAGCGCATCGCTCGGTCTTGGACGAAGATCGTTCGTAAACGATGCGTATCACCCAAAATGTCTTGGCGTGTCACCTCTGACACGCGTGTCATAGGTATTGGCTAGATACCCAGCACTGATATAGGCTGTACGTTAGTTTAGTTCAGGAGTGCTAGTGGTATTTTTCAGGTGTATCTGTCATAGGGAGGGGCTGCTAAGTGTTCTTGGATAGTACAGTTATATATATTTTTTTTTTCGATCTAATTTATTTAACATTTTTATTTCAAATACGATCTTGTGGCCTTATCACCATTCAATCAACCATATAAAATTTCTTTCAATCAACCAGATAAAAGTTAATGAAGCAAGTTATCATACATGGTCGCAAAAACCATTCAAATGAATATCCATCCCCACAAAACCTATGAACACAGACGTGAGCATACGCCCACAAAACCCACAAAGAACAATCACCCGAACATTAATTTTCATATAAAGTGGTATATCATCAATCAAAGGAAAAGGAAGGGATAGTGGAGAGCAAAAAAAAAATCAGGAATGACACACGTTATATGACTAACTAGAAATTAAGATTTTTTTCAGTTTCTTCTTAACCCTTCCCGTACGGTGCTAAAATTGAAACGCGCGCTCCGGTGTTGGGTAGTAAGTACGCGATCAAAAATTAGCGATTTTAAATCGGAAAAATAAGAACATTCATAGATAGTTCCCTTAATTAATTATAATTGAAGTTAAATATGATAATAATTGAGATTTATTTCCTGAAAACATTAAAAAACCATCTGGCAACGCTCACGGAACGGGCGTAGGTCTAATCTATTTGCAAGTTCAGAAGATACTGCGGCGCGGAGCGGTACTCCGGCGTGGGTTTCGCTTGCGACGATTGAGACAATTGAGCTCCTCGCAGTTCAGTGGAGTATGCAAGAGTGAGATGCGAATATAGTGTCGCGCTTCCCGCATACTCTTCACCTATCGTCAAGATGAGGCACTCGCAGCGTTTAAATGCGAATTTGTTTTCGATCTTTACAAAACACCTACGATGTAGTCGATAAATTCTGATTATTATTAATATTATTTTTTAAATCAAAGCGTAAATATATTATGGAGGAATCCCTAAAATCTTAACCTTGTATTTATTATATTTATAGAGATATTGATGGTTATTAGAAGCAACGTGTAGAAGATACCCAACACAGGGAAGGAAAGGTTGCCAATATGCCAATGATGAGCGAGTCTTACATTGGTTAGTAACTGATTCCAGAGTCTCACTACATAGACAGTAAGGCCGACGTAAAAAAAGAAGAGCGGTGAAAATAGTCCAACGGTGTCAGATCACACGATATTGGTGGCCAATTAACATCACCGTTTCCGGAGATTACAATACATAAAATAATTCAACAATTTTAACGCGTTGTTGTATTGTATACGACTCCATTTTTATAAATGTCATACATTACACTTCTCAAATGTCTTAAGATCCAGGCAAGTTCACGACGCCATCTGTGTTTTATCCAAGAATTTTAAAAAACCACTCAATTTGAAAGACCCTTTATATTCACACCTTGAAGATGTCGGTACCCTTATGTCTTGTCAGATAGAAATTACAATAAATTGAATTCTAGAATTTACAAGTAGATCGAGTGTTTCAATCTTGGGGGTTAGTTCTAAGTTCCATCAGGTAGGAAACGGGTTGAATTGTATAGATTAAGAATAAAGTTTATTTCACTTATTATTCCATTAAATTTCAAGTTGAACCCACTTTGATAGTTTGCGGCCAACCTTTCAATATACAAGTATGTCCGAATTGGTGAATCGGATGTATTGAAAAGCGTGACCGGAAGAATACGCTGTCTTACATACATATGTACATACCATTACGTTTGTCTTTTTAGCTAGGCAGATACGATAGATTTACACACATTTTTATCTAAGCACACGATGGTCGCTTCGTTCACATCCATAATCTTGTCATAGAACTTCTATTTTCTCATACTTTCCGTCAGTTGAAATTTTCCAATTATCTCCTTGCACTATTTCCTCGGTTTACCTCTTATTTTCATTTCACGTATATACCAAACCCTCTCAAGAAAAACCGACAACAGTTAATTAATTAAGAACAGCCATTGAAAAAAAATGCGCCCAAATACCTAAACAAATGGTTTGCAATATTTGCGATTCCACGTTATCAGTAATGCTTGGAACAAAACAGACATGAATTAAAACACTTGCGATAGTTAAAAACTATACGTTTGTTTTTGTTAATTTGAAGTTTTAATATTAGATATATTTTAATAAATAATGAATTAATAATGTATTGTTTATAATTAAGACATTAGCATTGTGGAGGTTTAAAGACATTGTAATTTATTTTATCAAACACTGATAATTCCACTTTTTGTAACGGTATAACCCTACGGTTTCAAAGCTTTCACCTCATCATCAAGGGAGCACAAAACAAGACTAAATTCTGTTCGAACTGGTACCGATATACACGCTTCAACGATTGGGGATATTTGGGCTGAAGACTGAGGTTTGAGGGAGGCATGGGAGGATCTCGGTCAGCAGCGGAGAGATTTTTGGGATATATGTGTTTACCAGATGTTCGCCTCGGTGCTGACTGTGATAATTTATATATAGGAAATACAGGAACATCATTTGAAAAGAGATTTCATGAACACAAATTCGCCTTAACAAATCCTCTTATTTATTCTGAAATGGCTAATCATTGTCACCGTGAAAACCATACTTTTTCTATCGATGATGCCAAATTCTTACATATCAGTATTAACAGAAATAAATTGGACAGATTAGAGGCCCTAGAAATTTCTAAGTCAGTACATCGAGGCAAACATCTGGTAAACACATATATCCCAAAAATCTCTCCAATCGTCCCATGCCTCCCTCAACCTTCAGTCCCCAAACTGAATGTCACCAACTGTTGAAGCGTGTATATCGGTATCAGTTTGACTAGAATTTAGTCTTGTTTGTGCTCCCCTGAAGATGCGGTGAAAGCCTTGAAACCGGTAGGGTTATACCGTTACAAAAAGTGGAATAAACAGTGTTTGATAAAATAAATTGCAATGAATTTATAATAATTCAAAGTCTGTATACATTTTTGGTTCACCCTGTAGTATTGTAATAGCTTGACTAACTTTACATAATACATCCATAGGATGGTTGAAAATCATGCTCAATCATGAGGGTTACTCTGTCTTATTGTAGTTGGCTGCAATTACAGTCTTTCACGTGCTTATCAAACAAAGACAATGGTGTCTGAGGACACGAATTTGATACCAAATCGAGTCCATCAACTCTGTTCTTTACAATTGGACACAATGACGACATGGAACATTAAATGAATTTCTTCTTTGTATATTTTAATAAGAGTAAGATAGTTACATAATAATTATTATAATTATTCCACGTAATGTTTCATTCAAAACGAAATGTCTTATGTAAGTTACGATATTTCGTTAATCGTGACACTGTTAACTGTAATAAAAAAAAAAGATAATGACTGCTTCTTATTAATATCTTAATAACGTTTTTGTTTCTGTCTTTTTTAATTGTTTCATATTGTTTATAGTTAAGGCATTAACTTTGTGGAGATTTAAAGACATTGTAATTAATTTTTGTTATGCACAAATAATTAGTTGCAACCACTTCACTATGGGACATAACATTTTGCCGAGTTGGTCTACAAGGAACGTTTAACATGGCAAGCTCGTCGACAATTTTAAATAATGGGAGGTCAAACATTCAGGTAATATGGAGTTCCACAAAGTTAAGCCGTAACCTCGCCAATAAATGTGTATCACTTTGGTTCCGCTACATTTTATTCGCGTTTAGTTTCTTGCCATAACTTTGATGTGTTAAGTTCAATTAAGTTTTTCAATATTGTCGCTGGATTTCGCCGAAGTCATACCGTTGTACTCGTAACTGTCGTACTCCCTTTTTGGATCTCTCCAAGTCTTCAATGGTAACATCGGCGACACGCATGAAGTCTATCCATCTTGGTCGAGAGTGGTAGGGACTCTGTTACTGTTACTTGCGTTTGATCAGCCTCGGATGTGTTAATTTTTTCGCTTCCTTTTTTTATAATTGGCAACCCACTCAAACGACGATGAATTGTGCCACCAAATTAATGTCATTGTGCAATTATATGAGTCAATATAATAAAATTAATTAAAAAAAATTAAAATTCTAGATAATTGAAAGTTTCGACTGATTGAGTTTCAAAAATTAAGCAGTCGATCTTTAAGTTGAAAAGTTCCTCGAAGAAAGAAGAAACGCAACGTACGTTGGACGCGGTAAAGACGCGGTATAGCTCTTAGTATAGTATATCAAATCTTTTGTCGCAAAGGACAACCGAAAATCGCTTTATTTTAATGAAATATTAACCTTACAGTGCACAATGATGCACATATGAATCAACCAAAGTTTTTCTAAATATTTTTGTGTTGAGTGGTATAAACAACGACTCACGCGCTGTTACTAATATGATATAATAATCTCCATGTTTTAAAATCATATAGGTTTAGTAGAAAACTGTTTTACCGGTCAATTTGGCAGTTGAAGTTTGACTTGTTGCGCGTAGATGACTTTTGTGATTTGTTCCAGTTTGAAATCAAATTACTTTATTATTGGTGATCAAGGTAATCTTATTTTTTTCTTTTATTCTTATATATGTGTCAAATAAGTGAAGTAAAATATATAATTTCATTTATATTATATAATTAACTTACAAATGCGCAGTGATTCATACATGAACCATACTTTTTTTTTAATATAAATATTTAGAAACAAAAAAAATATGTTTTATTGTATTTTTCATGTTCCAGTACATATTTAATACATAAATATATTTTTATTTTTGAAATAAAAAAAATCGTGCATTGTAGGGTTCTGTATTCTGTAACAATATTCGCTGCTTTCATTACTCTAACAATAAGATTTAAAAGGTTCTGACTTGAACAAGTTACAACATGTACGAACAGATAACTTGCGGGCCAAATTCACTCCATGGTCAGGTGATGTTAAAGTTTTAATTTGACACGTTTACCTTCAGTTGTACACGTATATATACTAGATACGGGGAAGTACCTAATGTAATGGCCGCAGCCACTACCTTCCTATCCTTAGAATCTACTTATTTTTTTGTATTTCAAATAGAGCGGTTTTTTTATTCTTTTTTTTTTAATTTTTGAGTAAAAAACACAATTTACTTTGATTTCAAAAAACTTTTTATTGGTCATCAAAGTATAATGTATGACATTTAAACACAAAAAAAAATATCCGCCAAATGTCCACCTCTTGCAGCTCCACAGATGTCCACTCTTTTGTCAAAAATTTCGATGATATTTTGGCGTAATTGCGGTTCTAACTTATCAATAACGCGAAAAATTTCGTCCTTCAGCTCAGCAATTGATCGGGGGTCATCGGGGGGAATGACTCAGGCAAAAATCTCAAAACTTTAAACGCATTTTTCTCGAAACTACTTTTTTCGACCTGGTCGACGTAAAATCTCAAGTTTTATCCAACCGATTGCCTTCAAATTTGGTATGAAACTTCGATAAATGTTTTTATATCGTTCCTACCCTGGAAAATTTAAAAGAATTTAGATTTTTTTTTTAAATTGAACACGCAACTCCTCAGCTGTGCGACAAGCGTGTTACCAACTAAGCCACAGGGTCGCTATGTGAGGCTGCAACTGACTATGTGGCGACAAGTGTTTTCTTTGTGTTTGACGATAATTTTTCAATGTCTTATGTGAGTTTAAAATCGTTTGTCTTGGTGACAAATATGACAGCGCATTGTCATGAGGACGGCTTCGCACGTCGAAGCACTTTAATCAACGGTACCGAATACCAGGGCTTGCTACCGAATAAGTCACCGGTGTTGCGTGTGATGCTATGCATATAAATACGCACTGTGCATTCCTTCTTCTGACTGACACTGATAACTTATTAATGTGCTAGTTCTTCAATTTCTTGTGCTATTTTTTTAACCGTAATCTCAATTATGACGCCTTATCGTACATTCCTCAACTGGTCTAATGTGAGAAACCATCGAAATATTCAAGTATTGTCACTTCTATTATACCCAAAAGTCACTAGACTCACTAGACCAAAAGCTAATCGTATCCGATAATCTGCTGGCTTCATTTCCTGCACTAGCTGTACCTTATACGGATAGACATTCAGCATCCCTTGAATCCTCTGGAGCGAGGTTCAAGACATGTCCAGCTGCTGGGACAGCCTTCGAGTTGACATTAAAGGCTCTTCTTCAATGCTTCGGCGTACACTCTGAATGTTGTCCTGTGACCTCCCTGAACGTGGCCTCTCAGCACGTGGTAAATCCCTCACAGACCCCTAAATTTGAAACCGCCGGACTAAGTTAAGTATCGTTTGTTCATATGGTGGTTTTCTGACCCCAAAATGATGAGTGTAAGCTCTTTGCGTTAGCACAATTGATCGTTGATTTTCTAGATTAAATTCGATCCTTTTAACACGTTGCTCAGTCGTGAATTTCTCCATATTTAATTTCTAAAGATTACGCTTTAATAATCTGAAATTTAAAAAAATTAATAAATAAATTGTAGAAAGTTATTCAAATTTTAAATAGTCTTGCGACTTATGGGCCACCTGAATACTATGAACGAATTCGCGGAACAATATATATATTTTTTCTTATTTATAACGTTGGTATATTAGTTTCAGTTGATCCATAATAAAAGTATTAATTTCATAAAAAAGTTTTTAGTACCGAACCAAAAGTTACAATAAACTGTCAACGAATTATTTTATTACATACATTAGAATCTGGCGGGTTTATTATCCTTCTGTTACATACAGTATAATCTGGCGGGCTTATTATCCTTTTGTTACATACAGTATATTCTGGCGGGTTTATTATCCTTTTGTTACATACAGTATAATCTGGCGGGTTTATTATCTTTTTGTTACATACAGTATAATCTGGCGGGTTTATTATCCTTTTGTTACATACAGTATAATGTGGCGGGTTTATTATCTTTTTGTTACATACAGTATAATCTGGCGGGTTTATTATCCTTTTGTTACATACAGTATAATCTGGCGGGTTTATTATCTTTTTGTTACATACAGTATAATCTGGCGGGTTTATTATCCTTTTGTTACATACAGTATAATGTGGCGGGTTTATTATCTTTTTGTTACATACAGTATAATCTGGCGGGTTTATTATCCTTTTGTTACATACAGTATAATGTGGCGGGTTTATTATCATTTTGTTACATACAGTATAATCTGGCGAGTTTATTGCCATGTTGTCAGAAATACTAAAAATACGGCTTAAGAGGGGATATTCTACTCTAGAGGCGTGAATTTCGGGCGTTTTTCAATATAAATAAAAAAAAAAACAAAAAATATTTTTAGTGTACATTTTTTACAGTTTGTTTATTTATGATTTGAGAATGAACAAAAAAAATTTTTGAAAAAAAAAATCGCAAATTCAAGATGTTATCAGCTGTTTAAAAAAGTGGGTGAGCTAGTCGATATGATTGGAGCCCTTTCGTAAATCTGAAACTAAAATCATACACAGTGATAAGAAATAATGTCGTTATAGTGGTACCAAAGAAAAAAAAATAATGAAATTTTTATACTCTTTTTTTTTAATTTTTAAAAAATAGTAAAATTAAATGTTTTAAAATTTTCAAGGTAGGGACGATATTTAAAACATTTATTGAAATTTCATACTAAATTTGAAGGCAATTGGTTGGATAGAACTTGAGATTTTATGTCGACCAGGTCGAAAAAAGTAGTTTCGAGAAAACCGCGTTTAAAGTTTTGAGATTATTGTCCGAGTCATTCCGGTGCGGCGTAATTGCTGCCTCATTTATAGCTATAATTTCGTAAATATTGAGAATTAAAAATTTTCCTTTTGAGAATATATTCTTAAAAGTTTAAACTTGAAGAATATGCAAAAGACAAAAAAAAAACGATTTTATCAAATTTCTAGAGTGGAATACCCCCTTAAGTGAAAATAAGACTATTTAAATAAAATCGTTCCAGTCTTGTTAAAAAATATTGAATTCATAGAAGATAATTTGTATTTAATTTTTGAAGAACTGAAACTTAGTTGTGAAGTGGAATCCATTCAGCGATTTGTTTCTTCATTGTCTGCACTAACTTATCTTTCAACTCCACTAAAGTGTCGTATGTCTTCTCCAATAAATCTCCAATAAGAGTGACGGGCGTCAGAACAGTATCCCAAAATCCACCTTCCTCCAGTTGCGCGAGTTCTTTATTGAGGTTTTTAAGTAATTTGATTGCATTTTCCAATTTTTCCTTATTACCACCAAGCAGAACATTTTCCAATGTTTTCAGTTCATCCAACAACTCGTTCCATATATCAACAAGGAAACATGTTGTAGTCTTTTCTGTTTGTGATTGTGATCTTGTTTGTAGCATTGTCGGTGGACCTGTTGGTTGTCCAGTTTGGGGTGCGCCTGTTGGTGGCAACATCGGTAGATCTGTTTGCGGTCTTGTCATTACTGGTGTTGATGGTATAGTTCTTTGCAATGGTGTTGTAGTCTGTTGTCTACGTTCTTTTATTTGGTTGTAAATTCTTTTTAAAATACCAGTCATTCGATCACCATATTTTTCTATTGCTTTGCTCCCTATACAATTCAAAGCTATATCTGCAATGATTGGACCGTTTTCTTCTATCAGTTGTTTAACTTTGTTACCTTCTGGCTTTGTTTCATTGTAAGAATTTGATGCAATTATGACACGGTTCATATTTTTCCATATTTCTTTTCCAAGATTTTGCATTTCTAAATCTTTCTTTTGAAGAATCACAAGTGAATTATAAACACCTTGTATAACAGAGAAGCTATTTGAAGATAAACCTTCTGAGTCAAAATATATCGAAGTTTTTAAAGGTTCAGGCGTTGAAGTATTTTGTGGTACAATTGCTGAAGATATTATTGATATAGCCGGTGTTGAGCGTGTTATTGTAGATGCCGTAATTGGTGGAGTCGATGGTGTTAAAATTGTTGAAGATATTATTGAGATAACCGGTGTTGGTGGACGTGTTGGTAAAATTGATGATAAATTTGAGATAACTGATGATGTAGAATTTAAGCTTTTTGTAGATAGAGTCGGTGGTGCGCTTGTTGGTAAAATTGTTGAAGATATTATCGAAATTATTGAACTTGAGTGAATTGTTGTTTGGAATGAAGTAGTTGTTGATACATTTGATGATGTTTCTAATTTATGAGTCGTCTGTGGTGGACGTGTTTTTGTTCTTTCCTTCGTTGTATGTGGCGGCGTCTGCGAAGGAGTTGGTGGTATTTTAATAGCCGTTGGATTATTAGAATTTTGTGGTGTTGCAGGAGGTTTTGTACCAGATGGAGTCTTGGTACGTTGTGTATGTTTTGAACACTTGGGTTGCTTTACACAAGGATTCTTAGCGCATTTTGATTTCAAACATTTTCGTATCGAGCATGGAAGTTGCTGCTTACAAGATGGAAGTTTTGCACACAAATGTAGTTTTCTATTCTTTTTAACATGACATTTTAAATTATTTTTATAAGGCTTCATATTTTTCTGTGAAGGTGGTTTATTGAAATGAATCCCATGGTGGAAAATTTGTTGTAATTCATATGAATAAGGCTTGCGTCTTGGTTGCGACAAGTGTTTTTCGGCTCTCTGATAGTTATATTTGTAGATACGTTTCTGGCGAAAAGGTTGCTTTCCTGAAACAAAGAAAACAGTTGATAGAAAAATCTTTTGAGATTTTAGTGAAGTTTTTGCGATTTTATATTAGTGTAAATATCCATATTTACTTCTATCTTTCATATTTACTTATACATTCCTCAATAAAATATTTACAATGGACATCTTACTAATGAAAATACCTCATTTAAAAGGTGGAACACGAGAGCGAACTCCTGGACCTGGAAATTAATAGGTCGAAAACCAAGTTAGTGATAACAGATCGCTGTAACAAACTGTCACCAAAATATGTGTCATGGTCTAGAAGTGGTTACTGACTTCGTTTACTAAGATTTCAGTATTACATGTATTAAAGGAGAACTGGAAATGTTTTTGTCACATATCGAAAGATCTACTATGGTTTTTTCTGTAGTTTTTCTTCCCTTAGTACGTTTTTTTTTAAGAACTATGTTTTTTCTGAACATACTTGTATGCAGATGCGGAAAATTACCTTATGCAATGGTCGCAGCCTCTACCTTCTTATCCTACCTAATATTCAATTTTTTTATATTTATTTTAATATTTTAAATTCGTCAGTGCCTTTGAAGAGAATTATTTCTCGAAATCGACATTTTATTAGTATTCATTTTACGCCGAACAACGCAGACATTCTCAAAGAGATTGAGATGTAAAAAAATATTAATTGGAGACATCTTCGCTGGAAGATAATTATGTAACAACTATGTTACAAGTCACGGGAAAATTTGTTGAAAATAAAAAGGTTCAAACTACCTATGTTAAAATAATAAGGTTAAATTTACCTATGTTGTTAACTTCCCCAAAAACTAATAGAAAAAAACCTGCAAAAAACAACAAGAACACTTGAACCTTAACCATGATGAAAGTGGTTTAACTACTTTTCTATCGATAGCTAGTTTTAATACTCGTATGTTCAACTTTAATTAAATAATCGTGTTCGTTTAGTTCAAGTGGTGCTGACAATAGTACGGTTAACTATGTAATATTTCTAATTTAAGTATCAAATTTGATGTAAGGCGTTAAATATGGACGTGAAAAATTACTGAAAATAGTCGAATAAATGCTATGGAAATGCGTGCACTGAGAAGATAATGTATGAGATAATACGGAATGAAGTGAATAGGGTTGAATGTGAAATTAAGGGTGATGTGTTGAGTAAGATGAAAAAGGTTACTCTGAGATGGTTTGGACATGTTTAACGAAGAACAACACAAATACGAGTTCATATCATTTCAAAAATCTTAATTTGTATTTATTTTAACCTTCTTTTAATGTATAAAGCCATTAGTGATTATTTTGATAAATATTTATTGTCAATTACCGACTCTTCGTGATAAAAATCATATTTAATTTTTTCCATGATTATAAAACGCGTGCAATTTCTGAAACTATATGTTTATACAGCAGGGTTGCCGCGATCGACTTTTATTTAAAAAAAAGTAGACCGTAGTTCGCTGTCGTCTTTTATCGTGTATTCGGGCATATAACCCCTTTGAGTAAACCGTAACTCCCTGTCCGTCGTCTTTTGTCAAGTATTCGGGCATAGAACCTCTTGAGTAGACCGTCACTCGCTGTCCGTCGTCTTTTGTCAAATAATCGGGCATACAAACACTTGTGTCCGTAGTCTTTTGTCAAGTATGTTATTCGGGCATAGAACCACTTGAGTATACCGTAACTCGCTGCCCGTCGTCTTTAGTCAAGTATTCGGGCATAGAACCACTTGAGTAGACCGTAACTCACTGTCCGTAGTATTTTGTCAAGTAGTCGGGCATAGAACCTCTTGAGTAGACCGTAACTCGCTGTCCGTCGTCTTTTGTCAAGTATTCGGGCATAGAACATTTGAGTAGACCGTAACTCGCTGTCTGTCGTCTTTTATGTTGGTATACTATGCGCAAATCTGTCATTTTAATATTTCTAGTGATCAGAACCAGGGTGTTTTTTTAATTGTTTTTTGGGTTCCTTCGGGAATCGAATTAAAATGTTTTATGAATTGTGTAGATTTTTTTCACATTTAATTATCAAATCATTGTGTAATCGTTTTTCAGCTAAATCAGTTGATACTTTGATTTATCTAGAATTGTTATTTTTTCAAATGGTTTTTTTTTATATTGACTCGTGTAATTTCATAATGTCTTTAGTTTGTTGGAACAAATCATCCTAGTTAACCCTTCCCTTACGGTGCTAAAATTGAAACGCGCGCTCCGGCGTTGGGTAGTGAGTACGCGATAAAAAATTAGCGATTTTAAATCGGAAAAATAAGAACATTAATAGATAATCCCCTTAATTAATTATAATTGAAGTTAAAAATTATAATAATTGAGATTTATTTGCTGAAAACATTAAAAAACCATCTGGCAACGCTCACGGAACGGGCGTAGGTCAAGTCTGGTTGCAAGCCCAAAAGCTACTGCGGCGCGGAGCGGTAGTGGCTTACTCCCGGCGTGGCTTACGCTTGCGACGTTGAGACAATTGAGCTCCTCGCAATTCAGGGAAGTATGTAAGAGTGAGATGCGAATATAGTGTCGCGCTTCCCGTATACTCTTCACCTATCGTCAAGACCCAAGATCACAAAACACCTACGATGTAGTCGATAAATTCTGATTATTATTAATATTATTTTTTAAATCAATGCGTTAATATATTATGGAGGAATACCTAAAATCTTAACCTTGTATTTATTATATTTATAGAGATATTGATGGTTATTAGAAGCAACGTGTAGAAGATACCCAACACAGGGAAGGAAAGGTTAAGGTGGATTACCTATTTAAAAAAAATGTAGTTAAGAATATTAATACAAAATCCATTAATTATATTGCATACGTTAGACGTGCATGACTATTGATGTCTCGCTATGTGCAGAGCGAGAGTAACGTGACATCTACAGTGGTTCTTAAATCCAAAGTCTCAAATATCACCGATTCGAGAATTTATTTATTTATTTATTTAACACTTTTATTGCAATACAATCTGGCGGGCTTATTGCCAGGCGGCAATCTCTTCCAGCCAACTAGACAAAAGTAAATAAAGCAAGTTACGTGGTCGCATAAATCATTCAAATGACTATCCATCCCCACGAAATCCATAAACATATACGTGAGAACACGCCCACGAACCCCACAAAGACGGACAATCACCCGAACATTATTTTTCATATAAAGTGAGATATCATCAATCAAAAGAAAAGGAAAGGATGGTGGAGAGGAAAGGAAAAGAAAAATCAGGAATGAAACACGTTATTTTACTGACTAGAAATTAAGAGTTTTTTCAGTCGCTTCTTAAAGCATGCCAAGGACGGAGCAAGTCTTATATTGGTTTGTAACTGATTCCAGAGTCTCACTGTATGGACAGTTAATGACGACGTAAAGAAAGAGGAGCGGTGAACTGGAAAGGCCAATAAACAATCTCTGTTTGAGCGTAGCGCTAATGCATGATTGGAAAGACGCTGTAAAATTTTCGGCGAGATAAGAGGGTGCGGCGGGATAGTTAAGGATATTATACAATAGATACAGTATCTGAATTTGGCGTCTATTTCTAACATTCAACCAGTTCAATGCTTTCTGGTATGAAGTTGTACTATATGATCGTACTTTCGTAGGTTGAAAATAAATCTTAGACACACATTTTGAAGACGCTGTAATTTGTCCAGCTGTTCTTCTGTAACATCCAAGTAACATAAGTCCGCATAGTCCAGAATTGGAATTTCGAAAGGGAATGAAGACGAAAAGATGAACCGTAAATTATACCTTTAAATTTATACTTGTAGTTCCAAATGAGGGCACTACTGCACAGTTGCACCATGTCAAGTGTCATTGCGATGGCACTCCACCGAATTACTAAACCGGAAGAGTATAAATACTCGCGTTCTATGGTGAAAGATGTCTCCAGAGATTTGAGACAGGAAATCCCCTACATCGGGGGTGACCAACCTGCTATATACGTGCCACACTTGACTTGTGAAATATTTATTTGTCAGTGTTTCTTACAAACATACGAGGCATATCCAGAAAGTAAGTGTACTGAATTTTTGTAGGTTACAATTTTTTTTATTTAAACAAAAAAATTACGTGGTTACCGTAGTACATATGTAAGCTATTTTTCGACATAATCGCCATTCCTCTCAATGCAGGTGGTGAAGCGGGGTATCAACTTTTTGATGCCTTCCTCGAAGTAGTTTCCCTCCAAGCCCTCCGTCCACTTCTCCACCTCCTCCTTTACCTCCTCGTCGTTTGAAAACCTTTTCCCACCCATGTGCAGCTTCAAGGAGGTTAAGAGATAGTAATCTGAAGGTGCTAGATCAGGGGAATGCACGGGATGGTTCAGGACATCTCATTTAAACGAGGCGAGCAGTTCCTTCGTGGCGTTGGCCGTGTGTGGTCTGGCATTGTCGTGCAGCAGGCAGACTCCCTTTGTCAGCATGCCTCTCCTCTTGTTCTGAATCGCCCTCCGCAATTTTTTTAGGGTCTCACAGTATCTTGCAGAGTTGATGGTCTCCCCTTGAGGCATATATTCAATTAAAATTATGCCTTGACAGTCCCAAAACACGGATGCCATGATTTTCTTGGCTGAAATTGTGGTTTTGAACTTTTCTGATCATCATGCACAGATGTACGACTGTTTTTAAACTCGCGACACCACTTGCACACACTCGTACGATTCATAGCTTTATCACCATATGCAGTTTTCACCTCATTATAAACCTCAACCGGAGGTTTTCCCTTCCAAACGAGATAACGGATGACGCCGCGTATTTCGCACTTGGCGGGAGATTGGATTGACATTTTTCACGAAACGTGTTGTCGCGTCGACACTTCTCAACGTACTGACCTCGAACCGGTCTCGTTGCGGAGGGGAAGGGTCAGGCTGCACGGAAGTGTAGCCAACATGTCGAAAATAAAATCCATCCGGTCGTGAAACCCTCAGTACACTTATTTCTGGATACGCCTAGTATAGTATATACCATCACGGGATTTCTCTGTTGGAGCAGGCAATTAGAACAGAGCGCAAGGCTTACCTATAAAGACACACATACTTCGCCTCTTCTACGTCTATATACCTTCTCATAGAACTTCTACGATTACTTTGACTTTTTGCGTTTTCTTTTTTGTCAAAATTTTTCATTGATCCAACAATTCTTTCCTTGGTCTTCTTCTACCGCACCTTTCACTCACATTTGCACTGTATATTTGTTTTGTTAGTCTTTCTTCATTCGTTTGTTCTCCATGCCCAAACCATCTGTGAGTTGTTCTTTTATCTTACCCAACACATCGGCGTTAAGTTTACATTCATCCCTAATCACTTCATTCCGTATTTTGTCACACTTTATCATCCCACCTATTCTTCCAAATGCAGTATTTTTTATATCTGAACGGTAATTTAATTGATAAAATTACGTACAAACATGCATACCATCACGCCTCTTAATTTATTTGCCGGATAGGCAGAGATGACAAAGCACCAGAATTTCTTATCTTGACACACATCCTTAGCCTCCTTTACATCTGTAGGGAATACCGTCGTCCCTAAATATTGTCAACACGCACGGTCAACGACCGACAAACCAACCTTCGGACATGTACAAAGGTCGCATACCAGAACATAAATATTGTTTACACGCAAATAATATTTACGTTACATTCCACGGTGGAAAGAGAACGCATCGCGTTGTGTCACCGTTTTCGCCAATAAATATTCTACCCACTATATTATCCGCAACGTCTGCAAACACCTCTGCACGCGCAGGAGTGAGATAAAGTATATATTGCGGGCGCATTCACGCACATCTATAAATACCTACTTATCGACAAATAAAGATTATTATTCACTTGACCATTCATTGATTGTTCACTCTCACTTTCCGTATTCCTGAATCGACGTATTTTATTTTAAATACAAAACAATCATAATCATCACGACGTATCAATAAAGCATCCCGCTAAATATACTTTATCTCACTCCTGCGCGTGCAGAGGTGTTTGCAGACGTTGCGGATAATATAGTGGGTAGAATATTTATTGGCGAAAACGGTGAGACAACGCGATGCGTTCTCTTTCCACCGTGGAATGTAACGTAAATATTATTTGCGTGTAAACAACATTGATGTTCTGGTATGCGACCTTTGTACATGTCCGAAGGTTGGTTCGTCGGTCGTTGACCGTGCGTGTTGACAATATTTAGGGACGACGGTATTCCCTACACATCTATTAACCTTCTCATACAATTTTTACGATTTCCATACGTCATTTTTACATTTACTTATTTAAAAATATTCGTTTGATCCAATTATATGATACTTTTCTGGGTCTTCCTGTCACACGCCTGATAAATTTTATATGTGAAATAATAAATATCTCAAAACAGAATAATTTGATACTCAAATGTGAAAATATTCTACTGAAATGAGAAAATGTTAAAATTACACATTTAAGTGTCAAACTATTATTTTTCTAAATGAAGTTCTACAGTAGAAATAAGGCTAAGGCCACACCAAAGTGCTTCGCTAGGTGCTACGTGACTAATATACTAGGTAACTTCATGCTTGGCCACCCCAAAGTGCTTCGCACAAATTCACTTGCGGGTGAGTCAACAAATTATGCCACTTTCAAAACTAACCAATTTTATTACAACTTGTCATTTTTATTTACTTCCTGTGCAACTTCATTTCAAAGTGATTTTATTACAGGTACATTTTTGTATAATTTGCTCGATGGGTTCCACAAAGGCTCCCTTTTATACACAGCTATTATTAAAACTTCCCCCATCTTGTAAAATCACTTGGAGACTAATCGTTACGTAGCGTGGCGCGAAGCGTGCTGTGTGGCCATTGCGATAGTGTGCGGTGCGTTGGTTCGCTAGGATATGTTACCTAGCTCACAGCGTAGCTCTAAGCACCAAGCGAGGTTCCAACTTTTGTCAAACTATAATTTTTCTTAATGAAATTCTACAGTAGAAATAAAGCTAAGGTGGCCTTATACAATTTTTACGATTTCCATACGTCATTTTTACATTTACTTATTTAAAAATATTCGTTTGATCCAATTATATGATACTTTTCTGGGTCTTCCTGTCACACGCCTGATAAATTTTATATGTGAAATAATAAATATCTCAAAACAGAATAATTTGATACTCAAATGTGAAAATATTCTACTGAAATGAGAAAATGTTAAAATTACACATTTAAGTGTCAAACTATTATTTTTCTAAATGAAGTTCTACAGTAGAAATAAGGCTAAGGCCACACCAAAGTGCTTCTTCTCTAGGTGCTACGTGACTAATAGACTAGGTAACTTCATGCTTGGCCACCCCAAAGTGCTTCGCACAAATTCATTTGTCATTTGGGAGCGGTTGAGTCAACAAACGATTCCACTCTCAAAACTAACCAATTTTATTACAACTTGCCATCTTTATTTACTGCCTGTGCAACTTCATTCCAAAGTGATTTTATTACAGGTACATTTTTGTATAATTTGCTCGATGGGTTCCACAAAGGCTCCCTTTTATACACAGCTGTTATTAAAACTTCCTACATCTTGTAAAATCACTTGGTGACTAATCGTCACGTAGCGTGGCGCGAAGCGTGCAGTGTGGCCATTGCGATAGTGTGCGGTGCGTTGGTTCGCTAGGATATGTCACCTAGCTCGCAGCGTAGCTCTAAGCATCAAGCGAGGTTTCTTCCTTTGTGGCCGAGGCCTAACAAATCAAATTATAAATAAATCTCTTACTGATTGTATACAACACTTTTAAAATGTTGCCCACAACTGCCCTACGTTGGGCACCCGAGCTGAAAAAGTCGCGTTTGAGTTACAACACGCGCGTGGATTTCAAAATAGCTTGAATGGGATTCAAACGACTTCGGCCAGACAATGCGCTTTGTTATCTCTAGACGAATTAAAATCTATTTTTGCAGATTTAATCTGTTAAAATGCATTTTTTTGTATGGCACTCTTCAATACATCGGAATTAGTTGAATTTTAAGAACCTTTAGAGTAAACACAGTTCGTCATTAAACATGTTGGCAATACTACCGCTCTGCGTGTGCGAGTATACAAATCATTTACCAGACTGGCACCTTTTTCTTTGGGTACCATTGGGAATTGAACCTGAAACCCCTGGGTGGATGTCAAGAATATTATCTCTATGATATGGAGGTTGTCTAAACCAGTAAAGTTAAAAGGAAAAGTATACCAAATGATTGTCAGACCCGCACTCCTCTATGGCTCCGAATGCTGGACGATGTATAACTTTTACTCTAGGCAACTAAAAACTGCTGAAATGCGCATGCTAATATGGCCAGCTGGTGTGTCCCTAAGAGACAAAATAAAAAGCTCACGCATTCGTGGAAGCCTAGGTGTTACAGACATCAACAGTAAGATGGAGGAGATGCGATTGAGGTGGTATGGGCACGTTGGACGCAGATCACCCGATCACATTGTGAACCAGTCAATCTCCATGGATCTTCCTCGAATAACAACTAGAGGAAGACCAAAGAATTCATGGTTGGTGCAAAAAGATAACCTGATGCAGAGGCGCGGCTTGGGGGACGGAGGATGTGCAACAGATGTAAAACATAGAATAAGTGTGGGATGGATGAAGTTTAGATCAATGACGGGAGTTCTATGTGATCCGAAATGGCAGTAAAGTTAAAAGGAAAAGTATACCAAACGATTGTCAGACCCGCACTCCTCTATGGCTCCGAATGCTGGTCGATGTATAACTCTTACTCCTCCAGGCAACTAGAAACTGCTGAAATGCGCATGCTTAGATGGTCAGCTGGTGTGTCCCTAAGAGACAAAATAAAAAGCTCACGCATTCGTGGAAGCCTAGGTGTTACAGACATCAACAGCAAGATGGAGGAGAGGCGATTGAGATGGTATGGGCACGTTGGACGCAGAGCACCCGATCACATTGTGAACCAGGCAATCTCCATGGATCTTCCTCGACTAACAACCAGAGGAAGACCAAATAATTCATAACCTGATGCAGAGACACGGCCTGGAGGACGTAGTCCGGGACAGAAGAGCATACAACCTGAGGACGAGGAGAACTGACCCAAACAGTCTTCGCAGACAATGAGTTGGGATGCAGCCAGGGAGAAGAAGATATGGAGGTTGTCTAAACTAGTAATAACCCGCCTATAATAACATATATGAAAAAATAAAACATATATTTTCATTTCCATACTCGGCTTTTGTGAATTTTAAATATAAAAATATATACATCACGTCGTCTCCCTGTGGAAGTATGTAGATAGCTTCTGTTTTTTAATGTATTCTCTTTAATGTGTTTTAAAATGTGTCTTAATGTATTATGTACATACTATGTTGTTATCAATAAACCTGTATTTATTATTTCTTATTATTTATAGGTAAGAGCAACATACTTTCCTATTGCGACATGCATCTTTCGCCTCTTCCACGTTCATACATATTTTTTATTTACTATTTTGCACATATTTCTTCTGTTAAACATTATCGTTCATCTCCTACGATTTCTTTAACTTAAGATGTGTTCCTTTTAAAATATCATACACTTAATCCAACCACACCTTTATTGGTCTTCCTTTACCACGCTTTCTATTCATATTTCCACTGTTTACTTATTAGTGTTTATTCATTCCTCCGTTTCACGTACTCAAACTATCTAAGAGTACTTTTCTTCATGTTACTCAACGCCTCAGTCTCACAATTATCCTTTATTACTTTTGTGTCTATTATATAATTTGCTTTCTGAAAAGTGAAGCTGAAAATGAAACAAATCCTACTATACCCGTGGAGTAAAAATGAAACAAAACATTTATATATAGAAACTACTTCGTAATGTGAGTTTTCCGATTTCAATACACGCGTCATCCAAATAAAACAAGTCTGCAATTGGAAGGGTAGGTATTTTCAATATTAAATTAGGTCGTTTATTTTTTTAACTTAACATTTTAAATACATTTATTGTCATTTTATCATTAACTTACACTATTTATGATTTATCATTAATCAATTTCTGATTTATTAGTATTAATTTATATATGTTTTTAATCTGTAGCGTACCTACGTCCCCTAAATAAATAAATAATTGTCAAACATAATTTGTTGTTAAAATAAATTGTAAACATACAGGGTCAACGACCGATGAATCAAACTCTGAACTATCTACAATTGTCACATACTAGAAACGTCAACAATGTGTACTCACAAATAAATATCCTACCCGCTACACTAGTGCACGCGCAGGAGTGAGACAAAGTATATATCGCGAGCACATTCACTCACTACTATAAAATACCTACTTGTAGACAAATAAACATTATTATTCATTCAACTGTCAAGACTTGTTATTATTTACCTGCCATTCACTTTCGTTCGCATTCCTGAATATTTGTATTTCATTTTAAATACAAATAAATCGAAATCATCACGACGACGTATCGAATTAAGCAAAACGCCAAATTGATGACCCCGAACGAAGAGGAACACAGAATTCGACTTAAACGAATATAGCGATGTCAACATCAAAATCATCAGCACGTCCTACTAGGACACACGCTAAATTGGTAACGAGCATCGCTACAAATCGATCGAATTCGAATAAACCTTGATTTTTATTGAAGTATTGAATTCATTAAGTAAGTTATAATACATTTTATGTGACCGTTAAATTTTAAACTTTATGAAAACAAAGTTTTTAAATGCCTGGAAGACCCATTTTGACAGAAGAGGAGTGTGTTGCTGCGTAGCGAAGAAACACATGACAGTAACAGCTACGGTGACAAACTTTGAATGCAGAACAAAGACAGTCTCTTAATGAGAATCAAATATTACGATTAATATCGGCAAAACCAAAACGAGGGATGCCTGAAGGTTAAGTTTAATGTTGCATTAGATGATTGGTAATATGCAGCAACAGCAGAACAGCAAGATACTGTCGGAATGGAACATTTTGAAGAATCATCCATCACATAATTTATGTGTATTTCAATTCACCCTGTCAAGACCAAAAGTATGCTAAGAACGACAGAAATGATAACTCTACGTGCTAGTGCTGGGAAGGCTTTGTGTGATCGTATAAGGAACACCACAATCCGAGAGGTCTGTGAGGTCCAAGATGTGGTCAGATGGGGACGACAGCGTCGACGATACTGGTACCAACATGTACAGAGAATGAATTCCACAAGAATCCCATATATAGCTCTGCATGGGGTACCGGATGTGCGGCGTCCACCAGGGAGACCCCCGAAGCGATGGAGAGATAGCTGGAGCTCAGCATCACGAGAGGATAATCCTGTAATAACAGAGTCTTGAGTCTACAGAAAGTTGAAAAAGAAGAAGAAACAATTCACACTCTGCTTACCACGTAAGGAAAATACGTGATGGGGTAGAACAGTACTGGCCAACCCATGATCCGCGGGCCTCATTCGGCTGCGGCACTTATGTGCGGCTCGCGGCCATGTATGACAAATTATGTTTTTACTATGTTTTTTTAAGTATTGGGTATTTCACAATGTCTTTTCTTCGTTTTCCTTGTCTTTTTAATCGTACTAAAGTAATTCAAAGAAATAACATTCCTATAACTGCATAAATTTATCCTAAAGTCCATTAAATCTTTTTGTAATACTTTTTGGATTTACCCTGATTAAACTCTTTCTACATATCTCTGCATCCAAATCAATCACTTACAAAAAAAATAAGTACGAATTTCGTTGTAATACCAGATATTGAAAAAAATATCGGAAGACAAATTGCATTTATTCTTATTTATGTGCGACCCTTGGAAAAATTTTAGGTCGCCAATGTGGCCCGTGAGGCAATTTGGGTTGTCCAGACCTGGGGTAGAATATGCATAGGTATAACAATTAACAAGTGTTTATTAATTATAGTTAAGGTATTAACATTGTGAAGGTTTAAAGACATTGTAATTTTTTTTATCAAACACTATTTATTCCACTTTTTGTATCGGTATAACCCTACCGGTTTCAAGGTTTTCACCTCATTATCAGGGAGCACAAACATGACTGAATTATGTTCGAACTGGTAAACATTCGGGTTAGAACTCTGGGTGAAGGGAAGGAGGAGACAACCTCAACGAGCAGCGGCGAGATTCTTGGAATATATGTGTTTACCAGATGTTCACCCCGATGCACTGACTTAGAAATTTATAGGGCGTCTAATTATCTGTCTAATTTATTTCCGTTACTACTGATATGTAAAAATTTGGCATCATCGAAAGAAATGGTATGTATGGGTTTCACGGTGACAATGATTAGCCATTTCAGAATAAATTAGCGGATTTGTGTTCACGAAGTCTCTTTTCAAATGATCTTCCTGTCTTTCCTATATAGAAATTATCACAATCAGTACATAAAAGTCCTGATTGTGATAATTTCTATATAGGATATATTAAACATGCGTCCGCTCTATCATGACATATGGGATAGAAGCGAGAGCCGATACCAACAGGACAAAAAACAAACCTTCTCAGAGTGGCAGAAATGAGAACCCTACGCTCCATCGCAGGCAGAACTCTTAGAGATTGGATCAGAAATGAGACGATAAGGTCTGTCTGTGGTGTTGAAGATATAGTGAGGTGGGGAAGAAGCAGAAGGCGCTTCTGGAGGGATCATGTGAACCGTATGGAGGATATAAGACTAGCAAGAATCGCTGAGACTGAAAGCCCTAACAGCAGGAGATTACCAGAAAGGCCGCTGAAAAGGAGGAAGGACAGCTGGACGTCATCATCCCAGGACAGCCCACCGTCACAAACAGGTCATACGACCTAAACCAAGAGGAAGAAGAAGAAGTATATAAAAGGTTATGTACGAACCAGTCTGGTTTGTGCTTCCCGGATGATGAGGTGTGCACCTTGAAACCGGTAGGGTTATACCGTTACAAAAAGTGGAATAAACAGTGTTTGATAAAACAAATTACAATTTATTTATTAATTGTTTGTACACATACTTGAATGGACTTTTTAGGTAACATAAATATAAAAATGGGAAATACAAAAATATTAAAACTTGTTCACTATATTTATATCTATTGTATAAACATAGACAAAAAAAACAGCTTTTTCAATCAAGTGGTTTCCGCTAAAATGCGAAACAATAAAAAAAAATGAGCAAATTAAAAGCCATTATCGCTTTTCCAAAACATTTTCAAACGCTTTTAGCCAATTTTATTTTTTGTTGAATGGTTTCATATTTCGGTGAAAATTGTCTAGCTATAAATGGAGTTTTTCAATATGGATACTATTTCCATAAATACGATAGAACTATGAGTTAGTCTCTTCTTACACGTTGTGTCAATGTTTTATAATCTTCTTCTCCCTGGCTCCATCCCAGCTCACTGTCTGCGAAGACTGTTGGGGTCAGCTCTCCTCGTCCTCAGGTTGTATACTCTTCTGTCCCGGACTACGTCCCCCAGGCCGTGCCTCTGCATCAGGTTATCTTTTTGCACCACCCATGAATTCTTTGGTCTTCCTCTGGTTGGTATTCGAGGAAGATCCGTGGAGATTGCCTGGTTCACAATGTGATCGGGTGCTCTGCGTCCAACGTGCCCATACCATCTCAATCGCCTCTCCTCCATCTTGATGTTGATGTCTGTAACACCTAGGCTTCCACGAATGCGTGAGCTTTTTATTTTGTCTCTTAGGGACATACCAGCTGACCATCTTAGCATGCGCATTTCAGCAGTTTCTAGTTGCCTAGAGTAAGAGTTATACATCGTCCAGCATTCGGAGCCATAGAGGAGTGCGGGTCTGACAATCGTTTGGTATACTTGACCATCTTAGCATGCGCATTTTAGCAGTTTCTTGCATTTCAGCAGTTTCCAATACAACCTTGTAACGATGTTCAGTAATTTTAATTATTTTATCAACCTTAATATTAGGTCCTTACATATGAAATTGGCGTTTTGCCGTACTGGCAACTTTGATCTCAAATATCTTCTCTTTGGTTAGGAATTCCAAATTCAAATTTATACAGCTATTTACTCAAGTATTTGTGTTTCGAAAATTATAATTCATTTGTTTTTTCCTCAATTGTTTTTTTTCTTTGCGTCACTCAGTTTACAAAATGGAAAACTTGAAATATCGCGTTATTTACGAGTACGAGTTCCACCGTGGCTCCAGTGCTGCAGAAACGGCTCGAAGGATTAATGATGTGTATGGCGACGGTGCCGCAAAAGAAAACACAGTGCGTTTTTGGTTCCAACGTTTTCGTTCTGGAAATTTCGACCTGCAGAAAAAGCCCCGTGGACGGCCGGAGACCAATGTTGATAATGAAGAATTGAAGGCTATTGTGGAAGCGGATCCATCGCAAACCACGTCCGAGTTAGCTGCAGGCTGCGGTGTTAGTGATAAAACTGTTTTAATCCACTTGAAGCAAATTGGGAAGGTGAAAAAGCTTGAAAGGTGGGTACCTCACGAATTGAGTGAAGCAAATCAACAAACGCGCGTTGACTGCTGCGTTGCATTACTCAACCGGCACAATAATGAAGGGATTTTGAATCGAATCATTACCTGTGATGAAAAGTGGATCCTGTATGATAATCGGAAGTGCTCATCGCAATGGCTGAACCCTGCCGAACCAGCCAAACCATGCCCCAAGCGAAAATTGACTCCAAAAAAGTTACTTGTGAGCGTTTGGTGGACTAGTGCTGGTGTCGTTCACTACAGCTTTCTTAAATCTGGCCAGACGATTACGGCAGATGTCTATTGTCAGCAACTGCAAACCATGATGGAAAAGCTAGCTGCTAAACAACCGAGGCTGGTTAATCGCTCTAGGCCACTGCTGCTTCATGATAACGCTAGACCACACACTGCACAACAGACGGCTACCAAATTAGAAGAGCTTCAATTGGAATGTCTAAGACATCCACCGTACTCTCCGGACCTTGCCCCAACAGATTACTATTTTTTTCGAAATTTGGATAACTTCTTGCAAGGGAAAAAATTCAACTCCGATGGGGCAGTCCAAACCGACTTCAAAGATTTTATTGATTCCCGTCCGAATGGTTTTTTTAGTAAAGGGATCGATGAACTACCTATGAGATGGCAAAAGTGCATAGATAGCAATGGTACATACTTTGATTAAATAAATATATTATATTAAAAAAAAATCAACTTTATGTTCCTCCCAAACAAAACGCCAATTTCATATGTAAGGACCTAATATAAGCCTAAATTCTAATAAATAGCAAGCTATTTAGGTAAATACATTACATAAGGTTTTATTGGGGCAAATTTGTGAGCTGTCACAGGACTCATCCTAGAATTTCCGAACTATAGTAATAACCCGTCACTAATGACTGAAGTTAATCCATTTTTTTCAATACGTTATACTTGTCTTTTGATTCTTTGTGTTATCGTGTTGCTGTTTCTCTCGAGTCTTGCTCGTTGTGATTGACGCGGTCGCCTCTTCCTTTTAGTACTGCTACTCCATTTGCAGCCATCTTATCAATATGATCAATTATAATAAGTCAGCATTTCTTTAAATTAAAAAAATTGTCTTTTAGAAACAATCAGAACTGATATTCTAATGTTATTTATTACAAAATGACGAGTTATTTTCGGAATGGAAATAATGAGTAAAATGGAATTTGAATTAAATGCGATTTAGAAAAGTATATGTGTATATCTCATTGATCGAAAACTTTGCATAAATTATTATCAACCAACTACATTTATTTACTTAGCAAAAGTGTGAAATAATTAAGAGTGATATGTGAATTTAATAATGCCATACACACGAGTACATATCATCGAATGCAGAGAGAACAGATCTCCATCTTTTTCCATTCAAGCGGACAATTCTTTCCTTCTCCACTGGTCGGTTGAATGAAATTTGCTTGATGGCAAAAAAATCCGCCAGATATAACATGTATAATCACATACCATGCAAGTTGGACAGATTTTATTAAGTAAAGACAAAGAAGATTACTTTGCAATGATTTGGGCATATAAACGAATGATTGATACAGTAAAAGTCCATTTATTAGATTTTTATCACTAAAAAGTATTTACGTATTATAGCGGGGTGTGTTACGCGCCGACGAACGATTTATTTCCCGGGGCCTCCCCGTATATTAAAAAAAATTGAATGTTCTTTTTATATAAATTTTTATGTATTTAAAGAATTTTTAATATAATAATTGTTTAATTTAACAACTGTACGAATAAAAACCAGTGACATCATTACATTTTTTATATTCCGCATGAAAACATAAACAAATTAATCTATGTAAACAAGTCAAAAGCAAATAACAGATAATTAAGGCGTTTTTTTTTTCAATTCGTAGACATTGGTTTCTTATGAAAAACAGCAGGGATTTTTTTTCCAATTCATTACATTTGTAATTATTAATTTATTTAACTAACGACACAAGAGTGTCTTTATATACAAATGAACATGTGACAGGTTATACAAGTTCTTAAAATTATTGACAAAAAATACAAAACTTTATCTTAAACTAACATGAAGATACAAAAAGCAGGAGTAATAATAAATTACAGTTATTGTTTTAAAATTATTTAATAATTATATGTATATTTAAGTTTAATATATGTTATGTATGTATACCACCAAATATTACCAAACTTCACCAAGCAGTCTTACGTATTATGTCTTAATATTGCGGAAATATGTCGACAAAACTTTACTTTACTTAAATTATTTTAACAGTAAGAAAAAAATGACCGCCGTGTTTCCAGCAGTTCGGAAGTGTTGCATAAATTCAATTTGTTTTTTTTTTAGTGATCGTATAATTTCAAAATCGATTTGGATTCCTAAATTTCGAACTATCGAATTTTTGCTGTTTCGACAAATCAAATATACTGCATATTTGTGATTAGGGATGAAAAGAAGCCAGTTATGTCCTTTTTGGAATAAAGTATCGATCACGTTAAAACACGGGATACTTTTGAATTATTCAGTCTAAATAATTTTAAATTATTTGGTCTAGAAAACACGGATATTGCTGTCAGTATACCGGAGAAATCTAACAATGAATTACATGATCTCAAAATACCATAATGGAGGAATTTATTAAGGTAATCCCTTCCAATTACCATAAGACCCCCCTCGACCAAGTCTGACTGCTAATGCGCTTGTCCAAAAAGTTTTGGTGACCATTCTAGCTTTAGCATATTGGTGTTCTTTGAAAACGATAATACTATTATATCGAAATCGGTCGGGAAGTATTTTCAATTTACCCTTTAAGTAGTTAAGCAGTGTTTATAATAGGGGCGTTCTATTCGATTTTATCGTAGGCCGTATTATATTTATTTATTTTTTCAAAACAGGCTTAGTCCAATTACTTTAAATACAAGACATTAAAAAAGAAGAAAAATTACATTGAAATTTTTTTTTTAAATAAATAAAATAAAAAATAATGCATATGCATACAAACGAGTATATACACACAAACATATGATACACATATATTCAGTCACTTAACTATGTTGATATATCTCACTTTATATGAAAAATAATGTTCGGGTGATTGTCCGTCTTTGTGGGGTTCGTGGGCATGTTCTCACGTATATGTTTATGGATTTCGTGGGGATGGATAGTCATTTGAATGATTTATGCGACCACGTAACTTGCTTAATTTACTTTTGTCTGGTTGGTTGGAAGAGATTGCCGCCTGGCAATAAGCCCGCCAGATGGTATTGCAATAAAAGTGTTAAATAAATAATAATAGAATATGTTGATGAGTGCTTTCTAACGCGCTCAATCTAAGAAGAAAATTTATTTTTGCTTTTGGTAAAGTGATATGAAATATGTCAATATCCGAAGCAGTCCCGTTCAGAAGAGTTAAGGCCCTTCCAACAGGCATAGCGGCTGGAAGACCCGTCCTTGCGTATGTTATTGAGAACAGTTCTTGCCGGCACAGTCTAGTGTAATTGTTAGGAACATTTAACGCTAATCTTTGTAGTAATGCTGGACAGCTCACAACTCCTCGAACGAGTTTAACAACGTATACCAGGAGACGCAGATTGAAAAGTCCGATTTATATCTCGAGAGACAGTAGATTTATAAAATTTTAGCCATCTGCAAAACAATATGTCACATCCAATTTATAAGTAACCTTTATTTATCCCTAATTCTTGTATATACCAGGTCTGTAAATATAAAACTGGAATTTGCTCATAGATGGCTCTACTTGTCAATGTAGTGACTGTCAAACCGCGTCATTGGCGCCTTTTTCTTGTGTTTACATTTGTCAAAGACTTTTCACTCACAACAATACAAGTTTAATACAACTACATATGTTTTTATAGCGTTGTTTTTGCAATACACACATTCATACCATCACGTATTTTTTCTTTTGGGTAGCCAGATACGACAGAACACAAGTCTTTATTATTGCGACCCCCATATTTCACCTAGTCTCCATCCATAAAACTTTTACAATTTCTCTGACAATTTTTATATCACCTCATTTTAAGTACTCCTTATCTTAATCGAACCATACTTTCCTTGTTCTTCCTCTACCACGCATTACTCACGTTTGCACTGTATATTTATTTTGTAAGTATTTTTTCATAAAGGGTCTTTCAAATTGAGCGGTTTTTTTAAAACAATTTTTTTTAATTCTTGAATAAAACATACAATTTGCTTTAATTTCAATTTTTTTTTATTGGTCATTGAAGTATAATGTATGACATTTAAACACAAAAAATAGTATCCGCCAATTGTCCACATCTTGCAGCTCCACACATGTCTACTCTTTCGTCAAAATTTTTGATGACATTTCGGTATAATTGCAGTTTTAACTCACCAATAACGCGAATAATTTCGTCCTTCAACTCAGGAATTGATTGGGGGTCATTCTGATATGATACATATTAACTATTATAGTTGGTTTACTGAAAAGAAGCCTGTAAGACTGTATTTACTAAGGCTCCTGTATTACCAATGATGGAGGATGTGAGAATGAGGTGAAAAGATGAACTGGAATGGCAAAAAATGTAATGTCATAGCTGGAAAAGACATGGAAGAGCATCACGACTTAAATACGACTATTTAACACTTGCCTTACTGTGCTAAACAATTCCGCCAGCCACGATGCTGGACGCTAAGCGTCCAGTAAAAAATGTATGTTTTAAATTAAAATTATGCAAAATCTGCTAGGTTATTTTCTGTAATTAGCTATAAAAATCATTTTAATATGTATTAAAACGTCAAATAATAAAATAAAATATAAGTCGTGGTCACTCGCTGTCCATCACAGGGTGGCAAGTGTTAAATATGTAATCTTCGCAATCTTTATGTATGGTATGGAGATGTGGACTCTGAGAGCAAGAGAAAGACGTAGAATAAAATAGACGAATTTGAAATGTAGTGCTGAAGAATGATGTTACAAATTCCATGGGCAGCAAAGTAAACCTACGCCTCCGAAAAAACAGAGAATCATCGACAGATTGTCGACAACATGCTTTCGACAAGTTCTCCAATCTTTTGGGCATATTGCTTGTAGCCAAGTATATATTTTGGAGAGGCTTATCACTGGAAGCGTGGAAGGACGACGCACAAGAGGAACAGTCCCAATGCGTTGGTCTGACCAAGTGCAAGACGCAACACGACTACCCTTAACAACTACCTTTCGAACCGCGGTGTACAGAGATGAATTGTCAGAGGCTATCATGGGAGTTACGATGCTCTGTCATGAGCTACACGACAGGATGGCGATAAAGCATTGCCTAATCAAGAGTTTCTATACCAGATAGCTTCTATATTTTTGGGAACCGAACCGCGGTGTACAGAGATGGATGGAGATGAATTGTCAGAGGCTATCATGGGAGTTACGATGCTCTGTTATGAGCTACACGACAGGATGGCGATAAAGCATTACCTAATAAAGAGGTTCTGTACCAGATAGCTTCTATATTTTTGGGGACCGAACCGCGGTGTACAGAGATGGATGGAGATGAATTGTCAGAGGCTATCATGGGAGTTACGATGCTCTGTCATGAGCTACACGACAGGATGGCGATAAGCATTACCTTATCAAGAGGTTGTATGCCAAATAGCTTCTATATTTATGAGGGCAAGTGGTTTTATATTTTTGGGGGCGGAATCAGTGTTGTCTCCCGGCTATGTTCTTTATCATATTCCACAACACTTATTTAGATATCATACATTTTTATTTAAAAATACACTTGAAATATTGTTATTAATACAGCCTGAATCGTAAATATTACCTGAATCACTTTACCTTCTACAACCGGCTCAGGTTAAACAACGTTAAACCCCCTTTCAGACCAACCCGCGTGGAAATTTGATATAGTCTATTTTTTCACATACAGGGTGACTGGTTTCTCGTGCGAAATGAATACTGAAAAAAAAGCAATGGACCACATGAGAGCTATACTCGTACTTTAAGATAAATGCCAAAGTATATTTTATTGATGTCGTGACAAATGCCAGATAATAAACCCAGATTCATATAATTTGACTGTGTCTTGAAATTAACTTGTGTTTGTATGTCTATGTATTATTTTTTCACATTTTATGTATATTGTTATTTTTTTGTTCGTCTTTATGCAGGTACACTATATGTTATATTTGGTTTAATAGTCTTTCTTCAGTTATTCGTTCCTCATACCTTAACTATCACAGCGTGCTCTTCTTCATCTTACTCAACACCTTAAGTTCACATTCACCCCTTAAGTTCACATTCATCCCTTAAGTTCACATTCACACCTTATAACTTCATTCCATATTCTGTCATATATTGTCACCTAACTGTACATATTTCTACACAATTTATTCACCTCTTTACAGTTTTTTATACGAACACGTTTCACTTCAATTCATCAAACTTGAATACTGAAATATTGTTGTAGAGTTTATTTTTTAGATTTTGATGCTGTCCAATTCAAGAATATATATTTTAAGTCTCATTGAATTTGTTTACTATCGCTACACGCCGTTCGATATCCCTCGTAAAGGTTCTTTTATGCGAGAAAATTCTATCTAAATTGGTGATTTTTTGGGTGTGTTAGGATTTGTTTTGGAAATAAAACACACATAAATTATTTTAATGGCTGTGTATTTGAATTCAATTGATAGGTTGTTTAATGACAATTATTGTTTCAAGATAATTTCATTCATATATTGACCGTGGCTGGCTCTTATGTACATTAACAGATCAGTCCAATTTTTGACAACTTTTTCAAGCATTTGGGGCCGTATATCGCCAATAACTATCGCCAAATAGTTGATAAGGCATCTAAATAAATAAATAAATAAATATTAGGTTTATTGACAGCAACATAGTATGTACAAGATCACACTTGAATAACACTTCTAAAACACATAAATTGCAGACAATACATCAGACACAGAAGCTATCAAAAGGTCTGGGCTCATATAATAGCATCCCCTCGGCCAAAATACACCCCACCAATATAGGGCGAACCCAGCCACGGGGACACCAGATGTTTTTCAGCCCACACCCTTAAACACGTAGAAACAGGAATATATACAAAAAAATAAACACAGAAAATAAATATAGTAGATGACAAAAAAAGAAAAAAATACATTCAAGAGAGAGTACACCAAAAGGTCCGGGCTCATCCTACAAACATTCCCACGGCCGAGATACACCCCACCAATGTAGGGCGAGCCCGACCGCAAGGGCATCAGGGGGCTTCCATCCCACACCCCCGCATATCTAGATTAAAGAATAAATATAATAAAAAAGAAAAAAAAAAAAAAGTATGGCAGAAAACAAAATAAAAAGTAAACCCACATATACCACCTCAGGTTAACTGTCAGCAAGAACGAGGAAAAAAAAAAGAAGAGAAAAGCCTCAATGGAGTCCAAATTTTACATAATGACAAATGGGAAGTAAGATAGTTGAGACAACATTGAAATAGTTAGGCAGTAATACATTGAAATAGTTAAGCAGTTTTAAAAGAATGAATGAGGAAATGACGCACAAACACGTATGCACAATCCTCGATTCACCCACCAGCAAAAAGAGAGAAAAGAAAGAAAATAAAAGAAAGAAAATAATCTATCTGTCTTCAGCCCCTCAGTGACTCACAGATTTTATAAAAAGTTCCATTCTGGTTATCAAATAAGACTTGTTTTAAAAAATTCCAATTGGTTGGAAGAAATTTCTACATGGCAATAAATAATACAATCAGTGGTGAGGTTGGGAGAGGCCAGTTGACTAGTGGGTACAATGCCAGTCATTTTACCCTAGAGAGCGTTTTTGCAATATTTAGCGTTACGTACTGACACCTGTGTGTGATACTCAAAAGCTTTTTGATCGACAACGATAATATTGAAAATGTTTATAAAATAATAAATATAGACCCAGATGTTTTTATATAATTAACTATCATTTATGGTACACCTTACAATCTATCAAAACCTAAACGCATAGGAAGATTTACAAAAAACTATGTATTTCGCTTTTCTTTTGTAAGTTTTTCGTATTAACCCTTCCTTCCCTGTGATGTGTAACGAGTACGCATTTGCTTCTAAAAACTTGAATATCTCTATAAATATAATAAATACTGGGTTCAAATTTTAGGTATTCCTCCGTAATACATTTACGCATTGAATGAAAAAAATAATATTAATAATAATTAGCACTTATCGGACACATCAGAGATATTTTGTGAAAATCGGGAATAAATTCACCAATACAATCAAACGTGTCCCAGTGTGTAATGTAGGTAACTTCATTCTAAAAAAAACACTATGGGTGAGGAAGCGACGCTATTCACGTCTCACTCTACTTCGGTATATAGGAACGCAAGAAATATAATATCAGTTCTTCGCTTAAATAGTTCGCGGGCTTTCGTTTGAGGTGGTCGCTTCGCCCGTTTTATGAACGTCGGCCGATGGTTTTTTTCATGTTTTCAGCACTTAAATTTAAATAATTATCATTTTTGGCTTCAAATATAATTAATTTAAGCGATTGTCTATGAACATTCTTATTTTTATTTTAAATCGCTCATTTTTACATGTGTATTGAATACACAGCACCGGGACGCGCGGATTTTTTTTAGCACAGGAAGGGAAATGTTAATAAAGCTGCCAGATATGATTTGTTTTCTACTCGTATAATTTGAGATCAAATCCCGAGTTAGTGCCCTCGAGGAGAGTATACTCTAAACGACGTTTTATTTATGACTTCGGTCATATCTAGTCTATCAAAAAGAGAAGATAAAAACACCGATTTGTTCCGATCATTTCACTTCGGGGTGTCATCGAATCCAGTACAACGGTGTGGCTGGTAAGTTTGCTGGTGTACAACGACTCACTCACTAAAAAAAAAAAAAAATCTGATGGGATCCTCTACTACGAGGTCCCAGCAAGGAAGACGTATGTTTCGCCTATTGTTTATATTTTTTTTTATCATGTTGAACTTTATTGTTTTACTGTCAAATATAATATTTGAATCATAAATTGTCTTATACTATTATGTTTCAAAATAAAATTTAAAAAAAAAATGCATGCAATATTATTTAAATTATTACGATTCAGTCATCCTGTATATACCGCTTTCGTATGTCCCTTGTGTCGCTCACCCATCGATTATTTAATTAATGATCACCCAGCGAGCGATACCTAATCGAGATCAAAGCGAGAGACAAATGAGTGAACATTGAAAGAAATGTCATGGGTTTAAATATAAACATGGGAGATGGAAGGTTGGATCGGTACTGTGACGGAAATCGTCGGTCGCCTTCCGCTAGATTATCTATCATACATATAAGTTCTGGATTATGCTTTATATTCAAATGAATAAATTCAATATAAGTCTCCACTCACTAAGACCGTCTTGAAAATAAAACCATAAAGGTCCGTTCTCATGGTTCAAGTTTAGTTGACCGTTTAAACTAGATCAACAGAAGTTGAGAACAACTTGAATCAGTTTTTGTTCACTCCACCTAAAGCCGATTGTGTTACTACCAGACATTGGAAGATCTACAAAGATTTCTTTGTAATTCGTCTTTCTTTAATAATTTTTCTACAATTTTCTTTACAAATAAGTTCTTTCGCAACGTGCGAGGAAGTAAAGGGTCTTTCAAATTGAGCGGTTTTTTTATTCAAATTTTTTAATTCTTGAATAAAACACACATTTTGCTTTGATTTCAAAAAACTTTTTATTGGCCATTGAAGTATAATGTATGACATTTAAGCACAAAAAACAATATCCGCCAAATGTCCACCTCTTGCAGCTCCACAGATGTCCACTCTTTTGTCAAAATTTTCGATGACATTTTGGCATAATTGCGGTTCTAACTCACCAATAACGCGAATAATTTCATCCTTCAGCTCAGGAATTGATCGGGGGTCATTCTTATAGACCTGGCTTTTCACGTAACCCCAGAGAATATAGTCCAACGGTGTCAGATCACATGATCTTGGTGGCCAATTAACATCACCGTTTCCGGACATTACAATGCATAAAATAATTTAACAATTTGAACACATTGTTGTTTTGTATACGACTCCATTTTTATAAATGTTTAGCGTGTGTCCTAGTAAGACGTGCTGATAATGTTGATGTTGACATCTCTGTATTCGCTTTAGTCGAATTCTGTGTTCCTTTTCGTTCGGGGTCATCAATTTAGCGGGATGCTTAATTTGATACGTCGTGATGATTTTGATTTGTTTTGTATTTAAAATAAAATACGTCGATTCAGGAATGCGGTAAAAGTGAGAGTGAATAATCGATAAATAATAAACAGAAATGAATGGTCAAGCGAATAATAACAAGTGCTCTTTATTCAACGATAAGTAGGTATATATAGAATTTCAGAACGGGACGCGTGAATGCGTCCGAGGTATATCTCGATCTCACTTCTGCGCGTGTTGAGGTGGTCGCAAGCGCTGCGGATACTACAGTGGGTAAGATATTTATTGTCGAAACGGCGAGACGGCGTGATATGTTCTCTTTCTACCTTGGAATGCGATGTAAATATTATTTGTGTGTAAACAGTGTTGACGTTTCTGGTATGTGACAATTGTAGATATCCAGAGGTTGATTTATCGGTCGTTGACCCTGCAAGTTGACAATATTTAGGGACGTGGGTACCCTACAAATATCTTACATTACACTTCTCAAATGTCACAAGACCCAGGCAAGTTTACGACGCGATATGTGTTTTATCCAAGAATAAAAATAAAACGCTCATTTTGAAAGACCCTTTACCTACTCTTATAGCTTTAGCCACTACCTTCCTTTCCTTACACTCAATTTAAACATATATTTTTATAATATTTTTAATATATCAGTAAATGTTTTTTCAAGTCTCGAGTTAGAGCGCCCTTGAAGAAAGTCTGCTTTCCAAACGGCGCTGTATAAATGATTATTTAATTATTATCAAAATTACTTTTTCTTTCACATTTTTCTATAACCATGTTTTAGATTTCGGTCATGGGGACAGAAAGGTGTAAAAGAGTCATGGTGACAGAAAGGTGTGAAAGAGTCATGGTGACAGAAAAGTGTAAAAGAGTCATGGTGACAGAAAGGTGTAAAAGAAAAAAAAACTAAATCTTGAAATATGTATCATTAAAACATTTAATTTTAATATACGACACATTACGACTGTATTTTTTCTATTAAATTTGGTTATTTGTTATTTTTTCAATGTTTTCAATTTCTTTTTTTATTCCTACAATAATTCTCTCAAGTACAGTCAACATATTAAATGATTAATTTATTTATTAATCTACTGAATTATTTATGTTGCTTGTTATAAATCAAACAACAACAAAAAATCTGCGTCCTTTGGTAAACGAACGTAAATCTCCCACAAAGCTCGAGGCAAGGGTGCGAAAATCCTTTTTTCATTTGCTTCACATGAATGGGACAAATTTCAATACAATTTGGCAACAGCTGCAATTTTGCGTTTGAGCTTTTACACAATCTCTTTCCATTTGATGGGCTTTCAAAGGGTTGCAGCGTTTAATGTTTTTTTATATATCCCCATTGTTTCGTTGTTTGTGCTGGAATAGTAGGAAAACACGTTTATCTTTTGTGTAATGTAACAATTTAACCATTTGCATTTAAAATATATATATTATTGAAAAAAAAAACCTTTAACATTGATTAGGGATGAATGATAACTTAAAGCTGATGTGTTGAGTTAAGTCAAAAGCTCTCTGATGTATTTTGTGGACTTGAAAAAGTTTATGACTGGGTGATAAGATGGAAGCTGGGGGAAATATTTAATGAAAATGGTGTTGAACGTAAATTAATACATGGTATTGTGTCATTGTACACCGAAAGAAAATCATGTATAAGGTAAGTAATTGAGGATAAATGGGAATTTAAGGCTAATGTGTTGAGTATAAGGAAGAAGATCACCCTAAGATGGTTTGGACACGAGGAACGAATATTATTTATTTATTTTTTCAAAACAGGCTTAGCCAAATTACTTTGAAAAATACAAGACATTAAAAAAGAAGAAAAATTACATAGAATTTTTTTTTTAAATTATATAAAATAAAAAATAATGCATATGTATACAAACGAGTATATACACACAAACATATGATACATATATATTCAGTCACTTAAGTACGTTGATGAGTGCTTTCTAACGCGCTCAATCTTAGAAGAAAATTTACTTATGTTTTTGGTAATGTGATATGAAATATGTCAATATCCGAAGCAGTCCTATTCAGAAGAGTAAAGGCCCTTCCAACAGGCATAGCGGCTGGGAGGCCCCGTTCTTGCGTATGTTATTGAGAACAGTTCTTGCCGGCGCAGTCTAGTGTAATTGTTAGGAAAATTTAATCTTTGTAGTAATGCTGGACAGCTCACAACTTGAGCTTGACAACTTATACCAAGAGACGCAGATGTCTTCTTACGCTCAAGGAGTTATACCCGAGCATGCCCAGCAGAAACTGCGTAGGATAAAGCCACGGATAGACACCGAACTCACTCATATAGAGATATCGTAGATATAATAAATGAAGTGAACTGACAACACAAATTTATAGTGTTAATGTAAATAGGTGTGGTAGAGAAAGACATTAGAAAGTTTAGTAGAATTAAGTAAATGTTATTTAAAAAAAAAAGGATATGTTAAAAATTAGAGCAATCATAATTAGAGTTGTATAGATTTGGAAGAGGCAAAATATGTATATCGAGATAGGTAAGTCTGGCGCTCTGTCCTATCTGCCTAACAAAAAGGGAAACAGAGTTATGACATGTTTGTAATTTAAATAAACAAATGTGTTTTTCAGGATAATTAGTGTATTTATAAAATTTGTAATGCATTGCTTTGAAAGTTGGTGTGAATCAGAATTCATGCCATCAACCAAACTTTCGTGGTCTTGTATAGTAAGTAAAATGCGTGTCTTTCGATCCCGGGGCTGCGGATTCAATTCGCGTTCAAGTCCAGAGTTTTTTTAAAAAGGACTTCAAAATTTATTCACAGAAAGGCTTTTCAACTTCTTTGTGGTTGTTTGTAAAGATTTTCAGATGGCAATAAACCCAACAGGCTGTATATTGCATACAACGAAAATTTAATACAATATATTCGTATATATAAACGAAAAATTTATTAATTTTACGAGTATTTTCCTCAGTAATTTCGTTTTAAAGTGTTTAAAATTTACTAAGCAATAAATGTTTTCATTCATAAGTTAGGAATGAACTTCCTCCAATGGTTTCGAAAAGTGAAAGCACGGTCATTGGGACCGAAAACAATAATGCTTCTAAGTCACACTTTTCAACATAGCTACTTCAAAATTTCGGATGTCTTTGAAAGATACGTAAGAATAATGTAATAACCATAAGAATAATAAAAATACAATCATGTACTCGTATATCGCCGTTAACCCTTCCTGTCCTGTGATGTGTAACTAGTACACATTGCTTCTAAAAACTTTAATATCTCTATAAATATAATAAATACTGGATTCAGATTTTAGGTATTCCTCCATAATACGAGTACATTTACGCATTGAATAAAAAAAATAATATTAATAATAATTAGCACTTATCGGCCACATCAGAGATATTTTGTGAAAATCGGGAATAAATTCACTAATACAATCAAACGTATGCCAGTGACGCTATTCACGTTTCACTCTACTTCGGTATATGGGAACTCAAGAAATAGAATCTCAGTTCGCTCGCTTTTTTCGCTTTAGTAGCTCGCGGGCTTTCGTTTGAGGTGGTCGCGTTGCCCGTTTTGTGAACATCGTCCGATGTTTTTTTTTCATGTTTTCAGCAATTAATTTTCAATTATTATCACTTTTGACTTCAAATTTAATTAATTTAAGCGATTGGATATAAATATTCTTATTTTTCCGTTTTTAAATCGCTCATTTTTACATGTGTTGTACTGCTATACAAAATCATTCACTCAGTGATTGATGCACCTCACTTACTCGCAAGTATTTCATTTCGTATTCCCACTAGATCCACAAGACAACTCAATCCCTTTTATATCGAAAATTGCTATACTAATTATAAAATCAACTCCTCTATAATTCGAATGCAAAAACTTGGAAACGAATTTTGCAACAATTTAGATATTTTTAATATAAGTATATATAGTATTAGCGAGAATATCACAACAATATTTAGAAATAGCTACTAACTTTGTGCTCTCCTTTATTAATATAAATAACGTAATATAAACAAAACATTAAGAACAATACTTTGCCTCTGGAGTTGAGTAACCCTGCATCAATATGTTGAAGCTTTTAATTTTGCAAAGCAACTTGCATCTCGTTCTACTAATGAGGTCATGTGTTTTCTATATCTCAATATTTATACATAAAATTCCCACAAAATTCTCAAAGATTATTAAATAATTTTAAAACAATGACTGTAATTTATTATTACTACTGCTTTTTGTATCTTCATGTTAGTTTAAGATAAAGTTGTATTATTTGTCAATAATTTAAAGTTCTTGTATAACCTGTCACATGTTCATTTGTATATAAAGACACTGTTGTGTCGTTTATTAAATAAATAAATAAATAAATGTGTATTGAATATGTTACACAGCACCGGAACGCGCGTTTTTTTTTTAGCACAGGAAGGGAAAGGTTAAGAGAGCAGACTCTCCTCAAGGGCGCTCTAGTTAGGGAGTCAAACCCATTCTTATTAAAAAATAGAAAATATAATAAGATAAGTGTAAGGATTTGAAAGTTGTGGTTGCAGTTATTATATTTAACTTCGCATCTGTATATGAATGCACCGTTGTTATTTCTTAATAACATTATTTTTAACTGTTTTCTTTTTCCTTACAGGTGAGTATATACTGCTATGTAACCTGTTTAAAATAACTACTTAAAAGGTAAGAACTCTTTCTTTACCCGTCAATCGAACTTTTTATAAAAATAAAAAAATAAATACTTTTACTTAATATTACTTCTTCACGTTTTAAACATTATTTGTGTTTGATTTAATTTAAACAAGAATTCCACTGCCTTATTAGGCGGTGTGTCCATCATTTGGCAGGTAGATTATATGCAATCACAATAAATTATTTTTTTATAATATTTCTAATCTTTTTATAACCCTTTTCATAATCTCTATACTATATGCAAATCTTTCTGCATTCAACATAAAATGTATACATTTTATCCATGTATTTATTTATAAGGTTTTCATTCCGTCTCCTTTCATACATTGACATTCCATATTTTTTTTCTTATGAATCTTACTTTTACCCTTCTTATCACAAATGCAAGTTTACTTCCAAAGCATAGTTTATTAGAAATAATAATAATAGGACAATTTATGTAGCGCCCTTTGGAAAGCAAACTCTCACTTTTATTGACAGATAAAAAAAAATATTAAAGTTGAGTGCTAAGATAGGAAAGTAGAGGCTGCGGCTATTAGATTGAATACTTGCGCAATCTGTTTATTTATTTAACACTTTTAACTTATTCAATGCTCAGGGCTGTATTTCCTACTATGTCTCGAACTTAGCACACCACTTGTCTCCATCCCTCTCGGTCCTTGGCCATGTTGAAATCAGCGCTTAAAAAGTATCCTGTTAACTCCTTTATTTGATCTGTTCGTCCCAAAGGACACCTTCCTTTTTCTGGCTTTCCTTCAACTGTCCTCTCTTTTTAGCAATATGCCCAAAACATGTTATGATTATTTTCTGCGTGTTTTCGAAAATGTTTCGGTAATCTCCAATTCTTGAATGATAGAAACGTTGGTGCACCTAACCAATCAAATGAATCAGTATATTTGTGATAAGAGATGAGAAATAATGTACAATAAAATAATATTGTGTCATTCCAAATTCATCACTTTATGACATAATATGGAATTAAATGATTAAGGCTTAGTAATATAAAGAATAACAAAACTCGAAGATGGTTAAGGCACGTGCATTGAATGAATGAAGAAACATCAAACAAAATATATATTCATTGCAAATGTGAGTGGAAGGTGTGGTAAATAAATACCAAGGAAAGTAGGACTAGATCAAGTGATGATATTATGAAACAAGGAAATATATGAAAGTCTTAGGAGTTGTATGAGAAGGTATGTGAATGTTGAAGAGGTAAAATATATGTGTCGAGTAAGGATATTCTAGTATTTTGTTCTTTCTGCTTATCCCAACTGAATTGACTTTAGAATGGCGTGGGGATCCTCGACTTTATGCCCAGAAACGACAACGACGAGATGGTTTGAGAAATTTTAACTGAAAGAAAAACCAACAAGCATGTAGAAAGATTTTTAGATGTTGATTTACATTGTGTGGAATGTAAAATATGAAGATTAAATTTTTTTTCATACCCAGAAAGGCAAGGCAATGGTGAAATTGGTATACATGCAATAAAACACACAATTAGAAGGCGTTTGGGCAAATAATTGACCTAGAAACGTAAAAGTAGAGGCACGTTCACACAACAATCGAAGTACCTTAATCCTAACGGGCATCGCAGCGCCGACCCGACCAGACCCCACTAATTACATTTCCTGAAACCGTCTCCACCAAATCGCTCCTCTGATCTCCTAACCGATTTTCCAATTATCCTATCACGTTTCCAGACTCTTCCGAAAACTAGACATAACCTACCAATATAGAAAAAGCAAGTGGAATGAGGTGGTTTTTAATCAGGTTTTTGGGTTAATTAAGTATTTTTTGTGTAATTATAATTCATATACACATATTTTTACGCTGTGTACCTCGTGGGGTGGGTAAAGATAACAGATCTCCAAACTTCTATTTCCATAAAACGTCTGCGATTTATTTGTCTTTCTACATTTCCTTCTTAGAGGATATCATTTACTTGATCCAACCATACTTTCTTTAGTCTTCCTCTCATACGCCTTCCACTCACATTAGCACTGTTTATCTTTTTTGTTAGTTTTTCTTTATTCATTCGTTCCACTTGCTCAAACCATCTAAGCGTGTTGTTATTCAGCTTACATAACACACTAGCCTTAAGTTCACATTTATCCCTTATCACATTATTTCGTATTCTGTCATACATTGTCACTCCATGTATTCTTCACAATGCACGCATTTTTATAGTATTTATTCGGACCATTTCAGTATTTATTTATTTATTTATTTATTTATTCAAAACAGGCTTAGCCCAATTACATTGAAAAATACAAGACATTAAAAAAGAAGAAAAATTACAGGGAAATTTTTTTTTTTAAAAATTATATAAAATAAAAAATAATGCATATGTATACAAACGAGTATTTACACACAAACGTATGTTACATATATATTCAGTCACTTAAGTATGTTGATGAGTGCTTTCTAACGCGCTTAATCTAAGAAGAAAATTTACTTTTGCTTTTGGTAATGTGATATGAAATATGTCAATATCCGAAGCAGTCCCGTTAAGAAGAGTTAAGGCCCTTCCAACAGGCATAGCGGCTGGAAGACCCGTTCTTGCGTATGTTATTGAGAACAGTTCCTGCCGGCGCAGTCTAGTGTAATTGTTAGGAACATTTAACGCTAATCTTTGTAGTAATGCTGGACAGCTCACAATTGACCTAGAAACGTAAGTCCTAGAATCGTATTACAGTGGACTACACCTAAAGTCCAATGTGTATCGGAAGATCTAAAAAAGATCCTTTGTAGTTTATCTTCCCTTGGTAAGTTTTCTGCAGTTTTCTTACCAAGTATATATTTCCGAACATATGCAGATGCGGCGAAGTAGCTTATTTATTGACTGTGCAGCCTTTACCTTCCTATCTTTAAACTCAACTTTTATATACGAATATATTTATTTTGAAATATTTTTAACTTGACATTAATACTGCCCTCGTAAGCAAAAACGTAGCTAACGGAAAAAAAATTAAAAAATTAACCAAGTATGAGGCAATATTCCATATCAAATTCTGAACCGTAATCCATAAAAAATACAGAAAACCATTTATTTCAATGCAAAAATCGACATAATGTTTTCTTTAATTTTACAAAATGTTAGGTTTTTCTAAGCAAAAAAGCAGTAAAATTTGATTCATAAGCAAAAAGACAGCAAGTGCCTATGCGTTTGCTGCGTTTTTGCTTATGAATCACACTTACCTGCTTTTTTGTTTATGAATCACGACATTTTGAAGTTGCAATGAAAAACATGAAAGTACAGTTTTCTCAAAACTTAACTTTTGCCATTAGCTGCGTTTTTGCTTATGAGTGCAGAATAGTGAGTTCCAGTCCCGAGTGAGAGTCTTTGAGGAGTCTATTTTCTAAACGGCGCTATATAACACATCGATCAATAAGTCCCGGGACTAACCAACAGATGGCGCCTCTAATAACAAATCCATACCATTCTCATTTAGTACCATCCTTTAGAAGTTACGTGTTAAACTTTCATGACATTCCGACATTGTGTCATTGAGTTACAGTGGTTTTCGTGACGCTACTTTTGCTATTTTCAAAACACTGGAAAAAACCAAATTTCGTATGTTGATAAAACATTGCTTTTAAATGGTAAGAAATACCGTTCAAATTAAGCGATGGCTTGAAAAGTGTTATCCAGGCTCTGCTCCGTCGAAAACAACAATTTGTCGGTGGTATGCTGATTTCAAACGCGGTCGTACAGACACAAATGATGCTGAACGCTCTGGTCGTCCAAATGACGCTGTTACACCAGAAAACATAAAAAAAACTCAAAATCGTGATGGAAAATCGCAAAGTAAAGTTGCGTGAGATAGCTGACATCCTGAAGGATCATTTGGCAGTATTTACAGTATTTTGCATGAACATTTGGTCATGAAAAAGCTTTTTTCGAAATGGGTGCCGCATTTGCTCACAATGAAACAGAAACAACAATACATCGAACGCGGTAACGATGGCCAAATTGCATGAGTTGAACTTCGAATTACTGTTAGGTTACTTGTCGTTTTATTATTATTATTGAAGCTTAACTTATAGATATGATTGCGCTTATAAAAAAAAATGTCACAAATCTTGAACGTATTAGGAAAGTAATAATGATGTAAACAACAATATGTTGCCATCTTGAACGTATTAGGAAAGTAATAATGATGTAAACAACAATATGTTGCCATCGCATCTGAACTTGATGCCCTTTCCGATCGTAAAGTGATGTTTGATTTGACCCTGCTTGTCGAAATTGTGAATGGAATAATTCTGTCCGAAGTTATCGGTATTAATTGACTGTATCGGTATTGAATTGACCGAAGTTATTGGTATTGATTGATTTTATTGGTATTGAATTGACCGAAGTTATCGGTATTGAATTTCTTCGAGAAATAAGATAATGCAGGATGTATTCCGGTGTGCAAGTTGTATATACGAGGCGTATCCAGAAAGTAAGTGTACTGAGGCTCTCACGACCGGATGGATTTTATTTTTCGACATGTTGGTCACACACTTCTGTGTAGCCTGACCCTTCCCCTCCACAACGAGACCGGTTCGAGGTCAGTATGTTGAGAAGTGTCGACGCGACAACACGTTTCGTGAAAAATGTAAATCCAATCTCCCGCAAAGTGCGAAATACGCGGCGTCATCCGTTATCTCGTTTGGAAGGGAAAACCTCCGGTTGAGGTTTATAATGAGGTGAAAACTGCATATGGTGATAAAGCTATGAATCGTACGAGTGTGTACAAGTAGTGTCGTGAGGTTAAAAACGGTCGTACGTCTGTGCATGATGATCAGAGGAGCGGAAGACCTTCAATTGTGACTGACGAAATTGTTTTAGGACTGTCAAGGCATAATTTTAATTGAATATATGCCTCAAGGGGAGACCATCAACTCTGCAACATACTGTGAGACCCTAAAAAAATTGCGGAGGGCGATTCAGAACAAGAGGAGAGGCATGCTGACAAAGGGAGTCTGCCTGCTGCGCGACAATGCCAGACCACACACGGCCAACGCCACGAAGGAACTGCTCGCCTCGTTTAAATGGGATGTCCTGAACCATCCCGCGCATTCCCCTGACCTAGCACCTTCAGATTACTATCTCTTTACCTCCCTGAAGCTGCACATGGGTGGAAAAAGGTTTTCAACCGACGAGGAGGTAAAGGAGGAGGTGGAGAAGTGGACGGAGGGTTGGCGGGAAACTACTTCGAGGAAGGCATCAAAAAGTTGATACCCCACTTCACCACCTGCATTGAGAGGAATGGCGACTATGTCGAAAAATAGCTTACATATGTACTACGGTAACCACGTAATTTTTTTGTTTAAATAAAAAAAATTGTAATCTACAAAAATTCAGTACACTTAATTTCTGGACTTACCTAGTATATCATAACTCTGTGGCGTTATGGCAGAAGTTGATATGTCCGTTTTTTGTCATTTTATGTTTATTCTCCCAATTTATAGAAAATATTTCTCAGCATGTTGTGGTAAAACTTGATGTGTCAGTCATTATTCAAACAAAATATATATTGTTTGGATAAACTTAAAAAATGCTTATTTGTACTGATTTTAACAGCTTATCAAAGTTAATATTGCTTCTCCTGTAAACTAAGGTAAAACGGACATATCAACTTCTGCCATAACGCCACAGAACTATTACTCGAATTCTACGTGCCCAGATTGTATCGATTGTATAATGCCTATACTCCAGTCTCGGACATATTTGCTGATAGTCTTAATGCCTTAAAAAGTTCTCTTCGAGAGCGTTTTTGTTTATCTGAATCATAACTCAGACACCACGATATTACTCTCGTTGATTTTTTTCGTTAGATTTTTCTCTCTTAATCTTTTGGAGATATTTGTAAAGTAAATATGTTTTGATATGATTTTTTTTTGTATTTGACTGGATTGATTGTGTATGAATATTGTTATTTTCTTATATTATTTGTTTCCTTTCTTTTTGTATGTTAGAAGTGCCTTTTAATCCTTGATCTGACTCAAGTTTTTATCTTGTGTTTGTTCTTCGGTATGCATGTGCGTACTTCGGTATGCATGTGCGTACTTCGGTATGCATGTGCGTACTTCGATATTTTTTTTGTATATAATTCACGTAAATGTTTATAATTTTTGTAACAAGTTGTATTTATAAACCTAGGAGTGCTAATAGATAACACTCTCTCATGGCGAGATCAAATAAATGAGGTAAGCCGAAGGATCTTCTTCAGCCTTCATTCCCTTAAAGTGTTGCAAAGATTCCTACCAACTAAAACCAAAATTTTACTCGTACAATCTCTGTTCTTTCCGATTCTGGACTATGCGGACGTATGTTACTTGGATGTTACAGAGTTACAGCTGGACAAATTACAGCGTCTTCAAAATGTGTGTCTAAGATTTATTTTCAACCTACGAAAGTACGACCATATAACTTCATACCAGAAGGCATTGAACTGGTTCAATGTTAGAAATAGACGCCAAATTCACATACTGTCTCTATTGTATAATATCCTTAACTGTCCCGCCGCACCCTCTTATCTCGCCGAAAATTTTCAGCGTCTTTCCAATCATGGATTAGCGCTAAGCTCAAACAGAGATTGTTTATTGGCCTTTCCAGTTCACCGCTCCTCTTTCTTTACGTCTTCCTTTACTGCCCATGCAGTGAGACTCTGGAATCAGTTACAAACCAATATAAGACTCGCTCCGTCCTTGGCATGCTTTAAGAAGCGACTGAAAAAACTCTTAATTTCTAGTCAATAAAATAACGTGTTTCATTCCTGATTTTTCTTTTCCTTTCCTCTCCACCATCCTTTCCTTTCCTTTTGATTGATGATATCTCACTTTATATGAAAAATAATGTTCGGGTGATTGTCCGTCTTTGTGGGGTTCGTGGATATGTTCTCACGTATATGTTTATGGATTTCGTGGGGATGGATAGTCATTTGAATGATTTTTGCGACCACGTAACTTGCTTAATTTACTTTTGTCTGGTTGGTTGGAAGAGATTGCCGCCTGGCAATATGCCCGCCAGATTGTATTCCAATAAAAGTGTTTAATAAATATTTATATTAATGCGCACTCAAAATTCTAATTGCGTATTACTTTTGTAACCTTTTTTTAATTGTGGATAAAAAATTATGCAATTGTAATGAAATAAAAGAAAATACGTAATCACACAGCCATTAATTTGAATTGATGGAAGATTTGATTAATCAGTTCTCGAAAGAAGACGACACCTATCTATGATAATAATTATTTGCGATATTATTGGATATACTAAGATTCATAATAGAGGCGAATGGTTTTTTTAAGTGAAACTTCTATAGGCGCGGTAGGGCAAATTGGCCTGAACGTCACGAAAAGTGAAACGGTGTATTACATTATTATTATTAAATGTTTTATTTAATAATAAATTATTATTAATTATTTTAATATTAATAATGACTTATTATTAATATTATTTTAATATTATATATTAAGTATATTATATTAATATTAAAATTATTATTATTTATTATTAAAAATAAAAAAAAAAATATTTTTTGTTATATTTATTTTTATATATTTAATTATTATTAATTTAATTTTATTTTATTTTATTTGAATATTTATTTAATATATAATTTATATTTAATATACCATTTGATTAAAATTTTCTCTGTGTCTTAGTGATTAAATGTTTATTTTGCATTCTGAGGGTTTCGGTTCGATTTATGATTATAATAATTTATGTATGTTATTATAATATTAATAATTACATTATTATTTTATTATAAATAATTATAATATAATTAATTAATAATATAATAAAATCATGAATAATATAATAAAAATAATACAATATAATAATAAATAAGTAATTAAATAATTATATAAAAATAATTAATTTAATTTGTAATAATTACATAAAAATATTAATATAATTAATATAAAAAATTATTATTATTATGTGTAGTATATTTTATTAAAATTATTTTTATTAAAAATATTTATTTTTTTTAAATTTAATTAAGAGAGATTTTCTTGAATTAAATTCCACATAACCATTTCCTAATCCTAAAAAAGAAATTAAAAAAAAATCGTTAGCAAATGGAAAAAAAGCAATGCATAAAATCAACTTTTCCTAGGAGCTAAGAAGTTTCACTTCTACCGCGCGAGAGTCTCACGGATCTGTTTTTTTCGTGACGGATTAAATTATTCTGATTTTTCCAGCAAATTCTATTCGATTGTGGATAATCGAGTCCAGTTAATTGAGCGCTTCAATCCATTATTAATGTATGGCGCACGATTGACTTTAACTCTGTTAGCGCTGGTGGCAGGAATCAGTTAGTAGATAGTGGACTACCCGCATATAGTAGTGTAAATCGTATGACGAACCCCATCGATTTTAACGGCTACAGTAAATACCGTTAGATACAATACAAAAACATATGCCACATGTTGTATTTTTGGCGAAAATACTCATGAATCATACATTTCTAAAATTTATAGTTAAGGCATTAACATTGTGGAGGTTTAAATACATTGTAATTTATTTTATCAAACACTGTTTATTCCACTTTTTGTAACGCAATAATCCTACCGGTTCCAAGGCTTTCACCTCATCACCAGGTCTTGTTTTTGCTCCTCTGATGATAAGGTGAAAGCCTTGAAACCGGTAGGGTTATACCGTTACAAAGAGTGGAATAAACAGTGTTTGATAAAACAAATTACATTTCTAAAATTAATAGTAAGTTGAAATAAATTTGATAGAGAAGTTATGAAACGGTCTGGGATAATCTTATAACATTAAAATAATAAAAAAAAAAACAACCTCATCAATTGGAGGACGAACCCGACCGTGAGGATATCAGATGTTTTTCAGCCCTTGTACATACGTAAACTTAATATAAAAAATGATAATAAATGCAAAAATATAATCATTGTTTACCCTTCCTGTCCTGTGATGTGTAACTAGTACACATTGCTTCTAAACACTTTAATATCTCTATAAATATAATAAATACTGGGTTCAAATTTAAGGTATTCCTCCGTAATACATTTATGGTACGCATTGAATGAAAAAAATAATATTAATAATAATTAGCACTTATCGGCCACATCAGAGATATTTTGTGAAAATCGGGGATAAATTCACCAATACAATCAAACGTGTGCCAGTGTGTGACGTAGGTATATTCATTCTAAAAAACTGCTATGGGTGAGGAAGCGACGATATTCACGTCTCACTCACTCAACTTCGGTATATGGGAACGCAAGGAATAGAATCTCAGTTCGCTCGCGGGCTTTCTTTCGAGGTGGTCGCTTTGCCCGTTTTGTAAACGTTGGTCAATGTTCTTTTTCATGTTTTTAGCAATTGAATTAAAATTATTATCACTTTTGACTTCAAATTTAATTAGTTTAAGGGATTGGCTATGAATATTCTTATTTTTCCGATTTTAAATCGCTCATTTTTACACGTGTAATGATGTGTATTGAATACACAGCACCGGAACGCGCGGATTTTTTTAGCACAGGAAGGGAAAGGTTAAAAATACAAAAACTAACAAAACATAAATAAAGTGCAGATGAGGAAGCCGTATGAGAGGAAGACTAAGTAAAGTGTGGTTGGACCAAGTTAATGATATTCTGAAAGAAGGAAAAAAAGAAAGTCAGATAAATCGTAGATGTAGTATGAGAAGGTGGATGAATGTGTGGAAGAAGCTAAGGACATTGTAATTTATTTTTAACAAACACTGTTTATTCCACTTTTTTATGACGGTATAACCCTACCGGTTTCAAGGCTTTCACCTCATCTTCAGGGGAGCGCAAACAAGACTAAATGCTGTTCGGACTGGCACCGATATAGACACTTCAACGGATGGAGGCGGGAGGGGTGAGAGGAAGGCTAGGTATAATTTCGGCCAAGAGCGGGGAGATTTTGGGGAAATAACTATTCAACAGATGCTCTGATCGGTATACTGACTTAGAAATTTCTAGGGCCTCTAATCTGTCCAATCTATTTCCGTTGCCGCTAATATGTAAGAATTTGGCATCATCGATAGAAAAAGTATGATTCTCACGGTGACAATGATTAGCCATTTCAGAATAAATTAGAGGATTTGTTAAAGCAGATTGGTCTTCACGAAATCTCTTTTCAAAAGATCTTCCTGTCTTTCCTATATAGAAATTATCACAGTCAGCACATAAAAGTTTATACACACCGCTGTTGTTAAGTATTCCATTTTTGCCTTTCCCATTAAATAAGAGTTTCCGGAGATTAAAGTTAGTGTAAAAAGCTGGCTTTATGTGACTTGGAATATTTTTGGTTATTTCATGTGATATATTTTTTATAAATAGGACTTTGCTCCATTTATAGGTATGCTTATAGGTGTCGTTAAATATATAATCTTTTATAAGTTTCTTTTTTGTTTTGTTTTTTAAAAGTGAATCAATGAGGCTTCCAGGATAGCCATTATTTGTAGCAATTTTTTTTATGGCTATTAATTCCTTTTTAAAATTGTCGTCGGTTAATGGGACACTGAGCAATCTATGAAGCATACAGTTAAAGGCGGCGAATTTATGATTATTAGGATGGTTAGAAGTTGCTGGAATTCAGACTCTATAATTCGTTGAAGTGTCTATATCGGTGCCAGTCCGAACAGCATTTAGTCTTGTTTGCGCTTCCCTGAAGATGAGGTGAAAGCCTTGAAACCGGTAGGGTTATACCGTCATAAAAAAGTGGAATAAACAGTGTTTGTTAAAAATAAATTACAATGTCTTTAAACCTCCACAACGTTAATGCCTTAACTATAAACAACAGCTAAGGATTTGTGTCGAGTAAGGACAGGGAAACGGCGTGATGGTGTGTATGTGTTCATATACAAACGCAAGTATTTACAGTTTTACTCTTTTCCGAAAAGAAAGAAAAGCACAAGAGGGGTTTTGTATTCAATCAATCAATAGATTTCAAAACTTTGTAAATATTTTTTGTTTCGCTTCAAGTTTTCGACATATCTGTAAATACGAGTATGTTTAGAAGTGCGTTATTTTTTTGTGTATTGGAGTGGATTAATTGTGCGTATGAAAATTTTTCTTTCTTTTTTTTTTTGTATGTTAGTGCCTTTGATTGCCTGAGTTTTGACTTGTCTCAGGTTTGTATTTTATGTGTGGGGGGTATTATACTCGTAGTACTGCTTTTAGATTTTTTACATATAATTCATGTAAATATTAATGATTTCTCTGACAGGATGTTATTTATGTGCATTCAAAATTCAAAATTTTATATTTCTCTGGCAATATCAAGTCGATAAAATACCTTACATAGTAAGAAATAAAAAATAAAACAATATGTTTCTAGAAATAAAGATTGAGTGAAAGGCCGTTTTCACTTTATGTATTTGAAATATATAAAAAAAAACACTTATGTGTCCTTTACAAAATATAAAATATCAACATATTTAAAAATCATAATAAGTAATGAGTAATAAAAATCTATAGAATTGAAGCTTGTCTACTTTGCAGCCATATTCGATTTTGTTGTATAAAATATATTGTTTTGTTATGTTGTACCAATCGACTACAAAATATTTTAAGAAGTTTAAGGTGAAAACTTGAGTGGAATCTTTTAAAAAAAACAGGACACCAACTGTAATGGAGCCCACAACCATCAGGATTGAAAACAGGCGTTTTATTTACTAACACTACCAAATGATATCTTCAGGATGTCAGCTGTCTCACGCAACTTTAATTTTCCATCACGATTTTGAGGGTTTTTTTATGTTTTCTGGTGTAACAGCCTCATTTGGACGATCAAAGCGTTCAGCATCATTTGTGTCTGTACGACCGCGTTTGAAATCAGCATACCACCGACAAATGGTTTTTTTCGACGGAGCAGAGCCCGGATAACACTTTTCAAGCCATCGCTGAGTTTGAACGGTTTTTTCCCATTAAAAAGCAATGTTATATCAACACACGAAATTCGTTTTTTCCATTGTTTAGAAAATAGCAAAAGTAGCGTCACTAAAACCACTGTAACTCAATGGCACAATGTCGGAATGTCATGAAAGTTTGACACGTAACTTCAAAAGGTTGGTACTAACGGAGAATGGTATGGATTTGTTATTAGAGACGCCAACTGTTGGTTAGTCCCGGGACTTATTAATCGATGTGCTATTTGTACAATTACATGCCATGTAAATAAATAAATAAAAAGTAATTATACATTATTAATGGAACAAAGTCCTATTTATAAAAAAAACATATCATGCAAAATAACCAAAAAAAAATCCAAGTCACATAAAGCTAGCTTTTTACACTAATTTTAATCTCCGGAAACTCTTATTTAACGGGAAAGGTAAAAATGGAATACTTAGCAACAGTGCTGTGTACAAACTTGTATGTGCTGACTGTGATAATTTCTAAATAGGAAAGACAGGAAGATCTCTTGAAACGAGAGATTCTGTGAACACAAATCCGCCTTAACAAATCCTCTAATTTATTCTGAAATGGCTAATCATTGTCACCGTGAAAACAATACTTTTTCTATCGATGATTCCAAATTCTTACATATCAGGAGTAACGGAAATAAATTGGACAAATTAGAGGCCCTAGACATTTCTAAGTCAGTGCATCGAGGTGAACATCTGGTAAACACATACATATATCCCAAAAATCTCTCCGCTGCTGGCCGAGATCGTCCCATGCATCCCTCAGTCCTCATTTCTCAACCCAAATGTCCCCAACCGTTAAAAACGTGTATCTCGGTACCAGTTCGTACAAAATTCATTCTTGTTTGTGTTCTCGTGATGATGAGGTGAAAGCCTTGAAACCGGTAGGGTTATACCGTTACAAAAAATGGAATAAACAGTGTTTGATAAAACAAATTACAATAATTATACATTTATAAATGGGACACCTCAAAATGTTGGTATTACTTAAATTCCAAGTAGTTCGTTCATACATTGAAAATTCATTGTGAAATTATGAAAAATTCTGAAAATGTGCTTTCTTTCGGAAAATAATAGAGGATGTATCGTTTTTCTCTCGCTTTATGGCTGTTTGGAGAATATCGATTACTCTCCATAATTTATGTTATTGTATCCTGTAAAACAACGTGTACCCTGAATGCTGATATCACAAGATCTATTACTGACTTTTCTGTTTCCATCGTAAGTTATCACTTTTCCCCTTTCGTTTCGAATTTCTTCTAACAGGGTGTTTTCATTCAACTAAGAAAAAAACTGAAATGATAAATTGAATATGTCCACTTTACCAATATCACAATAAATACAAGAGAAGCCCTTTTCAAGGTGTTTGAGTACTCGATTTCCATTAGATATTTTGTCATCATCATCACCCAAACGAGATTATCACATGACAATAATGAAATATCAATGCATGCCCCTGCCTAACTAAGCTTTATGCCTGTCTTAAGGCAGGCAAGTTTCTTAAAATAATACGAAATAAATTAACTGAAGAGCCGTCACTTACGAAATAAATTAAATGAAGAGCCGTGTTTTTCGGTGGCATGAACGCTTCAGAAGTGGTCGTGAGTCGGTCGAGGTTGACGAACGCAGTGGCAGTCGAAAACCGATGAAAACATCGATAAAATCAAAGAAATGTTGGCCGGAAACCGCAAATTGACTATCAGAGAGCTGACAGAGGACTTGAACATCGTTTGGTTAGTGATTTGGGCCTCAGACTTTTGCTGCAAAACTGGTGCTGAAAGACCTCAATTTCATGCAAAAAAAGGACCGCGTTGAAATCACGAAATACATGATTTCCACGAGTTTTTGACCAAAAACAACACGATTACTATCCAGCAGCTTCGAATTCACCTGATCTGGCTCCCTGCGACTTTTTCCTGTTCAACCGACTTAAAAAACCGATTCGCGGAACGCGTTACAGCACCCGAGAAGATGTCATGAAAAAATCGAAGATGGCTCTAATGGACATACCTAAAATTGAGTACCGGCGGTGTTTCGAGGATTGGATCAAGCGCTGGCGTAAGTGCGTTGCAGTCGATGGGGAGTACTTTGAAGGGGACCATATCGATTTCGATGAATAAATTTGTATTTTAGATTTTATGAATAAAGTTCTAAAACTTTTTGATTAAGGTAGTAGGCTTCTGAACCACGTCTTTGTTCGGGGAAGTAGTGGGCATGTGAAAAGATGATGGGCAGAGAAAGCATTTTGAAGAAAATTTGCGAAAATTGCTGACTTTGTGTGGGGCGCCTGAGATTGAGAGCAGATGGCTCATGACCGTGGAAGATGAAGGAAGAGGCGTCTGTTTAGAGCTGATGTCGTCTCAACGGCTAGATTTGTAACAGTCATCGTGTTGCGAACATGCGCTAGAATTCCCAGGTGACAGCCCTGTCCACATGTGATGTCTGTGGGAGGGAGTACGCATCTAGGATCGGGCTGTTTGCTCACAGAAGTTCACATGAGTGACGTGGAAGAAGCAGCTCAAGATTGACGTTGCGGTGGCGAGAAGACCCTCGACTCCGAGGCCCCGCAACGACGACGAGTAAGTGGAATAATGGAGTAATTTATTGTTGAACATTCTGATATGAAGTTCCACAACATTTAAACAGAAAGCTTTTCTAAATTATGGGAACTAAGTTAAGCTAGTTTCGAGTCCATTAGGAAATGTGCTCATACTTTCTTCAAAATACGATTATTCACGATTACCTTTTTTCTATTTTCCTCACTGAGAAAAACTTTATATTTTCTCGAATAAATATGTATGACTTTGATAAATTAACGACCAACTTCGACATTCCATATGTGCGCTTCTATAAATTCACGCAATTGAATTATAATTTGTCAACGTAAGTAACTCGTATATTGCGAATCTGTGACACCATCGTGTTGTATAACAAATGTTGTCGTTTTTGCAAAACATAACATAAATATGCCAAAACAAACACAACTTGTATTTCTTCTGATAATAATTCACACAAAACACAATTCTATTGATATATTGACATAGCAAAATAAAATTTACTTACGAATTTAATGACACACAAGCCCGTTTGTGATATTTTGATAAAATTTGGACCCCTATCAGTTTTTCTCTTATTTCCCGGATAGTTAATCTGGGGTGGTATTTTTAGGATTGATTTTAATTTTTTTTCTGCCATTTATTAATTTTCTTTTTTTCTTAATCTTCAGTTCAGTTCAGTTCGATCCCACCTCCTCCCACGCTGTTATGGGAGACAAAATAAGTCCTCATCCAGCGCGATCTCTACTAGAAGATCCAAATCTTAATTTTTTATGGGCACGACATCACATAGTGACGAAGAAGAAACTTCCTAAAGGGACTCTTCCGGTGGCGACACACTTGAGTTCAATAGTAGAATGCTTGCCTGTCACCTTGAGGATAATGAGATATCGATTGGATAACGTTTTTTTTATATTACCTGGAAGATGAAAGCTGCAACACTTCCGAAACGCGGGGCTTCATTAAAGTCAACTTAAAACACTATGTAATAACATCTCCCCTAGTTAAGACCTCAGATTGAGGAAGTGCTGGAGAAATTATGTAACCCATATGATTTTTATCGATTTATTTTTATATGCAGCTCAGTAAAGACTATTTTTGTTGTTGTTTATAGTTAAGGCATTAACGTTGTGGAGGTTTAAAGACATTGTAATTAATTTTTATCAAACACTGTTTATTCCACTTTTTTGTGACGGTATAACCCTACCGGTTTCAAGGCTTTCACCTCATCTTCAGGGGAGCACAAACAAGACTTGTTTGCGCTCCCCTGAAGTTATACCGTCACAAAAAAGTGGAATAAACAGTGTTTGATAAAAATAAATTACAATTTTTTTTTTGTTTTAATTATGTTGCGGTTGACAGTTAATATGACTGATTTTGCTTTTTTTCTCTCTTTATCAACTTTAATTTGTCGCTTCAGAACACTGGTATTGAATCGTTTAACTTTCCTGTAAGGCAATCAGTCCGTGATTTCAGCTTCAGTAACTAATTGCCCAAGTTTAGCCTGCCTCACGTTTGAGAAAGTGAGTTATCACGTGTTAGGTAAGTTAAACGAGGTATAACACGTTAACTACGGGAGGAGGGGACGTACATAACTCATAGCGCATCTAAATTCTTACCTGATGATGGAGAGGAAACTACATGTCATTTATATAAAATCTTAGTTTTATGATGGATATTATTCATTTATTGACAAAATAAGAAGCTCACGAATTCGTGGAAGCCTGGGTGTTACAGACATCAACATCAAGATGGAGGAGAGGCGATTGAAATTATATGGGCACGTTGGACGCAGAGCAACCGATCACATTGTGAACCAGACAATCTCCATGGATCTTCCTCGAATAACAACCAGAGGAAGACCAAAGAATTCATGGGTGGTGCAAAAAGATAACCTGATGCAGAGGCACGGCCTGGAAGACGTAGTCCGGGACAGAAGAGCATACAACCTGAGGACGAGGAGAGCTGACCCCAACAGTCTTCGCAGAGAGTGAGTTGGGATGGAGCCAGGGAAAGACAGAGAGAGAGAGATATATTATTCATTTATTGACTTGTCCGAAAAGTAGTTGTGTATTTTTTGGATAAATGTCGTTAGAACAGCATTTTCGTTGTTAACTTCATTCCAAACTTGCTGGTCATATATTGTAATGAAAGGTAATAGATAAGCGCATTATTTACTCAAATCACTTGAGCGGTTTTTTGTTGTCATTTTGAAGATTAATTCCTTTTACTACCGCAAGGGAAAAAATGTGACACTAAATAAGAAAAATAAATGTACAGTGTATCGCAAAGATGCAGTATAAGTGGCGGTGTTTATCAAATGTGGTTTAAAAAAATCTGTAATTGTGATACGAAGAAGGTGTCTACTGTGGATGACTGATTACAGCTGATGACGACCAAATTAAGGCTTCGGTTGTTTCTTAATTTGGTCGTCATCAGCCAGTGCTCTACGACACGACATATTGCTGAGATATTGAAAATATCGGAACCACCGATCACGTAGATTTGCTGCAATTTAGGATTCGAATTAGACTAACTAACCAGATTTTGTTTCATAATTATTATTAATTTCCGTTATCGTATTTTTAATGTCGTTTTTATACATTTCATCACGCCGTGTTCCTTATGAGGTAGATAAAGAGAACAGAATCCAATTTCTTCTATCTTAGCACAAAACCCTTCCTTCCTTATGTACAACATTGGCTCTGTTCTCTCTACCTAATCCGATAAGGTGATGGCGTTATAGTATGTATATTCTACATTTAGATTTTTCTTCATATATGACCATATAGTACTGCTACACAAAATCATTCACTCAGTAATCGATGCACCTCACTTACTCGCTAGCATTTCATTTCGTTTTCCCACTAGATCCACAAGACAGCTCAATCCCTTTTATACCGAAAATTGCTATACTTATTATAAAATTAACTCCTCTATAATACGTATGCAAATACTTGGATATGAGTTTTGGAACAATTTAGATGTTTTTAATATAAGTATATAACATATAGTATTCGCCACAATATCACAACAATATTTAGAAATAGCTACTAACTTTGTGCTCTCCTTTATTAATATAAATAACCTAGTTTAAACAAAACATTAAGGACAATACTTTGCCTCTGGAGTTGAGTAACCCTGCATCAACATGTGGAAGGTTTCGATTCTGCAAAGCAGCTTGCATCTCGTTCTACAAGTGAGCCCACGTGTTTTCTCAAGATCTATCCATAAAATTCTCGAAAAATTCAATTTTTCTCGTTCTGTGTAAGCGCTGTTCTACTAAAAACAAATCTGAGTTCATTACCACTATAAAATAAGTCTTCAACAATTACGTAAGTCTACTTGGTAAAATTTGGTAATATTTTGTGATATACATTCATATATTGCACTTAAATATACATATTAATATGAATTAATTTTAAACAATGACCTCGTAATTTATTATTACTTCTGCTTTTTGTATATCCTGTACATGTTAGTTTTAACAAAGTTTTGTATTTTGTTCAATAATTTTAAGTACTTGTATAACTTGTCTCATGTGTGTGTATAAAACACACTGTTGTGTCGTTAATTAAATAAAATAAATAAATATATATTATATTTTTGTGGTGGTGTCTATGGAACATCTTTTAAATTTCTTTTTGTGATTCCGCAACGATTGTTGTATTGTCAGCAGAACAAATGATACGAATCAGTGATTATGTTATACAATATTGTCAGGGGAGCGCAAACAAGAGTCTTGTTTGCGCTCCCCTGAAGATGAGGTAAAAACCTTGAAACCGGTAAAAATGAGCGATTTAAAATCGGAAAAATAATGATGAGGTGAAAGCCTTGAAACCGGTAGGGTTATACCGTCACAAAAAAGTGGAATAAACAGTGTTTGATAAAAATAAATTACAATGTCTTTAAACCTTCACAACGTTAATGCCTTAACTATAAACAACATAAAATATGTCTCCTAATCGACGAAAAAATGTTTTCTCCATTTTTAAAGTCTACCTTAAAAAACTTTTTAGTTTGAAATTTATATTCCATCCGAGGGTATTGAATTGAATTCTAAATCAGATTTAAAAAAATATATGTTCAATATTTATCCAGTACTCGCCTTATTCCAAACCACTCGCTCGTGTACTTCCCTCTACCTGTGTAAATCCACGTTCAAGTTAATAATAATCCAATAATTTACCGAGTGGATGAATAAATATAATACTGAGTACTTGGTTGAGCATTTGTGTCAGTAATCTTTTGACCAGTAAATAATTCAGCGAAGCAAGAGACCGAATGCTTCGCCTAGTGGAATAATTTTGATTTGGTTTCTATAAAAATATCTATATTTTCGTATAAATAAATATATTTATTTATTTAACACCTTCATACAAATAAATTTGAGGGATTTATTGAGTTTCAACAGTTTCTTCTAATCAACTTGATTTTGATTCATAATTATTATGGGTATTTATGATCGTGATATTGTGTGATAGACTACGGAATGAAGTGATTAACGATGTATGAGTATATTAACTTAAGAGGGTAATCTACTCTAGAAATTTGAAAAAAAAACGCTTATTTGTTTTTTTTGCATATTCTTAAAGTTTAGACCTTTAAGAATATGTTCTCAAAAGGAAATTTCAAAATTCTCAATATTTACGAAGTTCTGGCTATAAATGAGGCAGCAATTACGCCGCACCGGAATGACTCGGGCAATAATCTCAAAGCTTTAAACGCGTTTTTCTCGAAACTGCTTTTTACGACCTGGTCGACATAAAATCTCAAGTTTTATCCGGCCGATTGACTTCAAATTTATTATGAAACTTTGATAAATGTTTTTGTATCGTCCCTACCTTGGAAAATTTAAAACTATTTTTAAATAAATAAAAAATTTGAAAAAAAAAGGATAAAAAAATTAAATATTTTTCAAACATCCACCATTTTAAGATTTTTTTTTGTCTCATTAATACCAACTATAACGACATTTTTTTTATTGTGAATCTGTGTACAATTTTTTGTTTCAAATTTACAGAAGAGTTCCAATCATGTCGACCAGCCTACCCCCTTTTTTACGACAAGATATAACAGCTGATATCTGGAATTTGAAATTTTTTTCGTACATTCTCAAATCATCGACAAACTGTAAAAAATGCAAAAGATTTTTTTTATTTTTTATTTAGTCTGAAAAAATGCCCGAAATTCACACCTCTTGAATAGAATACCCCCTTTTAAGGCTGATGTGATGAGTAAGATGGAGAAGAATGCTCTGAGATGGTTTGGGCTTGTAGAACAAGTGCATGAAGAAATACTATTAAAACAAATATAGCTCGAATGTGAGTAGAAAGTATGTTTAGATCAAGTGAATGATATCCTTAAAAAAGGAAACGTAGAAAGTCAGAGAAATCGTAGAAGCTGTAAAATAAGATGTTTTAGATGTGAAAGAGGCAAGTGATACGTGTCGAGATAGAAAATATTGGCGCTCGGTCCTCTTTGCTTTCCCCGACAAATAAACGGCGTGATGGTATGTATAAATGTATGTGATGCTTAAGTTTTTTCTTGAATATCGAAAAGGATAATGCATATCTGATTGAGCCAGAAAAATGGTTCGAAAATTGTGTGTGCCAAGTGAACTATACAAGTTGATATATGATGCTTTTATTTACAAAGGATTCTACCAAATACATTAGAATATAAAAAAAACATCAATTCAATTGAGATATCATCAATCAATTGAAAAAAATAAGGGATGGTAGAGAGAAAAATAAAACGTAACATTACTTACTGACCTGAAATTAAGAGTTTTTCATTTGTGTGATTGTAAGCCGCAGGAAAAGTTAAATAAATTTATTAAATCTTCTTGTTGGCTTTTTTAGCCGTCAAACTTTTTCTGATTGACAGGGTTAAGGGTAGTTTTCAAACTGTTTATTAAAATACAGCAGGTAATGCTAGAAGCTATTAGAATTTCAAGTTAAGACATATGATTAAACGAGTTTGGCTGAAAACCACTCGGGAATATGACTACTCCTGAAAATATTTACAATTTAGATTTCCTCACCCTTTTCTGTTAAAAATGATACGTGTAATTTATTTATTTATTTATTTTTTCAAAACAGGCTTAGCCCAATTACTTTGAAAATACAAAACATCAAAAGGGAAGAAAAATTACAAAGAGGGAAAAAAATAAGTTAAAAATTTTTATAAAATAAAAAATAGTGCATATGCATACAAACGAGTATATACACACTAACATATTACACACATATATTCACAGTCATTTAGGTATGTTGATGAGTGCCTTCTAACGCGCTCAATCTAAGAAGAAAATTTACTTTTGCTTTTGGTAATGTGATATGAAATATGTCAATATCCGAAGCAATCCCGTTCAGAAGAGTTAAGGCCCTTCCAACAGGCATAGCGGCTGGAAGACCCGTTCTTGCGTATGTTATTGAGAACAGTTCTTGCCGGTGCAGTCTACTGTAATTGTTAAGAAAATTTAACGCTAATCTTTGTAGTAATGCTGGACAGCTCACAACTCCTCGAACGAGTTTGACAACGTATACCAGGAGACGCAGATCTCTTCTTACGCTCAAGGAGTTATACCCGAGCATGCCCAGCAGGAACTGAGTAGGATAAAGCCATGGATAGACACCGAACTCTCTCATATAGAGATATCGTAGATATTTTTTTTGTACTTTGATGCATTGAAATATAATTTATTATTGTGGCTCCACTCACAAACGTTGTTGAGATCTGACTGTAGGTCTAAGCAGTCGGTATATAAACGATTTTTTTTTAAAGATTTTGAGGTCATCAGCAAATAGAAGAAATGTGGATTTTGTAATAATACACAATAAGTAAAAAAATAATATAGCTGCCCATAATCGAATTTTGGTACTTCTGAGATGTGCAAGTGAGACTTGCGCGTGTCAAAAAAGTGATGAAAATTACGATTAACACAGTCGAGTAAGAACAAAACAAGTTTAGGACACATGACCCTTATATGGTCAAGAAAAGTTTTACGAAGAGAGGGCTATAACTGACGTACCCTGAGGGTAAAGCGTGTTTTCTGAAATGGAAAGAAAGAACACCTTACGATTGGATGGAACTCTTGGAAAAGTTTGCACCTGGAGACCAACTGCCTTGACCCACTTGGAGAATACTCAATTTACTCCGAATATGTGTGACTAGATACAAGCTGAATATACTCGTAACTCAGAACATATGTTAGTTTTTCTGAACATCGTGACTACATGCTCTGGGCAAGACCTGATTGATGTGAATTATATGTCGATCTCTGTTGCGTCCTACTGGAAATGCTTTGCACTATTGATGGTCCAGACACGGAAATGAATGCTGTAGGTATGAGAGTGTTGCGTAGTTTGTTTGGAAAAACTATTTATGATAGATAAAGAAATCAACGCTGATTGAAGTAAGATATAGTGCTTAAAATAAGGTAATCAGCTTTAAGATATCCCCCCTCTTCGATGGCTCTACATCTCATACGAGTATCGTACCTTGACTCCATCAATCCTCGTCTCCAACTTCTCCTGTCTCCCGCCGCGGCCTTCCAATATGTCACTTGTAGTAGTTGGGCCGCGTCCTTTTTCACCTCATCCTCCCATCGCAGCTTAGGTATACCGACCTTTCTTCTTCCGCCCGGATGTCCCTCAAGGATCCTCTTAGGTACCCGTGATGACGGTATTCTCTGCACATACCCAGCTCATCTCAGCCTGCTCAGTCTGGCATGTACAGAGATCCAGGGAGCTTTATAGATGTTATATAGCTCAACATTGTATCTTATTCTCCAGGTTTCGCCATCGTTCACGTGCCCCAGGTTTTTACGTAACACTCTCCTCTCAAATGTGTCCAGCATCTCTGCGGATCTTGCTGTCATCGTCCACGCTTCGCACCCGTATGTCACTACTGTCCTAAGCATGGTCTTGTATAGGGTGATTTTTTTTCATTAAAATATCCAGCCACATAGAAATATCAAATTATGAAAGATTTTCAAAAATAATCTAAATTATTCTTATTGAAGGGACGAGAAGTTTGAGGGGAACTAAAAAAAACGTGGTACGACCAAATGAATACAATTTTGGAAGACAAAATGCGTCGTATATCCTTTTCGCAAAAGATCTTTATAACGTTGTTTTATTATGTCGTATATACCTCTTTACGAAATATCTTTATGACGTCGTATATTAGGTCTGTAAATATGAAACAAAATCACTTTGTGTTGCCTCTTTTTATATTCTGGTCGTTTTCACGCAATACTTGGTTCGAATCCATCATTTGTTGTCGGTAGCGTTCAGTATTAACGGTTTCGCCAGGTTTTAGCAGCTCATAATATATAACACCCTTCTGATCCCACCAAACACAGAGCATTGTCTTCCGTCCATAGCGATTTGGCCTTGCAGTCGATGTCGCTGATTTGCTTGGAGTTATTCATGATCTTTTACGCTTAGGATTCTCGAAATATATTCATTTTTCATCGCCAGTCACAATTCGATGGAGAAATTATTTTCTTTTGTACCTGGCGAGCAGCATTTCGCAAGTGGTTTTTCGGTTTTCCTGCTGTCACTTTCGATTTTCATTCAGTTCATGTGGAAGCCATTTCCCACCTTCTGAATCTTTCCCATGGCTTTCAAACGTATGGAGACGGCTTCTCGTGTCACATTTAATTGATCTGCGAGTTGTTGTTGCGTTTTTGGCGTCATCGTCATCCAACAATGTTCGCAATCGGCGTCTTCAAAATTTCTCGGTGGTCTTCCACGTTCTTCGTTTCTCATGTCAAAATCGCCGCTTTTGAATTTTTTAAACCACTCAAAGCACTGTGATTTACCAAAAATATGCTCTCCGTAAGCTTCGACAAGCATTCGATGCGATTCTGTAGCAGTTTTCTTCAAATGGTAACAGAAAATTAATACTGTCCGCAAATCGTAGTTTTCAGGCACAAAAATAGACATGTTCAACGCTATGAAAACATATGTACTTGTATTAAACTTGTATTGTTGTGAGTTAAAAGTCTTTGACAAATGTAAATACTAGAAAAAGGCGCCAATGACGCGGTTTAACAGTCACTTCATTGATAACTAGAGCCATCTATGAGCTAATTCCGGTTTTATATTTACAGACCTGGTATACCTCTTCGTGAAAGATCGTTATGACGTCGTATATACCTCTTCGTGAAAGATCTTTATTATGTCGTATATACCTCTTTGTGAAATATCTTTATTGTGTCGTATATACCTCTTCGTGAAATATCTTTATTATGTCGTATATACCTCTTCGTGAAATATCTTTATTATGTCGTATATACCTCTTTGTGAAATATTTTTATTACGTCGTACTTATTTTTTCGCAAGATTTTCATACTTACTTAAATAAATATTTGTATGCATAAGTTTAATCCAGTAAAACGAGTACATTGTTATTAAGTAAAACTTGAACCGGGCTAAATTTGCGTAACATTCGTAATTGAATTTTGGCTGTACGTTATTTGAAGAGAACGCTACGACCTACTTTGCAAAATTGGGAGTTTATATTCAATGGATGCAATTTGCGTTCAACCTTGGCATTCTAATTCATTGAAGACAATTCCCTGCGATGGAAGCTAAAACTCGATTTACCTGGTTTATTTTCACTCATGAGACTTCCAATTTCTTTAGGGTTAAGGGTAGGAGGCAATTTAAAGGTGAATTTTGAATGAAATTGAGTCACGTTATGTTTATCTCTTTTTTTCTGTAGATACCTCAAAACATTATGTTTTTTTGCTCTTAAAATAAATATGAAAAATGACACGTGATGGATAAAGGCGTAGAAAATTAGATTTATTTCGAAAAATATATTTATTATTCAAATCTTTACTCTGTGATGACCTCTGTGACTTAGTTGGTAAGACGTCTGGCTCGCATCCTAGGAGGGATCACGGGTTTGATTTCAAATGAAAATCAGATTTTAAAAAAAGTATGTGTCTGATTTTCAATTAACACTTTTTTGATATATTTGTATTTTTATTACATTTTTGTTGTATAAAATACAACCTGCGTATTGCCAAGTGGCAATCTGTCCTTACCACCTAGAAATATGTCAAACATGCTTTAAGTGGAAACTAGACAAGAGAACTTTTTTTTAAATCTCGGTTCCAACGAGTATCAAACTTGTTTACGGAGGTTTCTTTTTGTTTGGTTGGAAAATATTACTGCATGGTATAAAGCCGGCCAAGTTGTAATTTATACAACAAAAGTGTAAATTAATACATACTCGTACAAGAAAATATTTTCAATAACCGATTAAACTTACGCGAATACCTTTGTGGTTTAGTAATTAAGACGCCTGCATTACAGGTAGGGAGTAATGGGTTCTATTTCCGTTGGAATCCAATTTATTTTAAAAAGGGTTTTAGCCTGTTTATTAAGTAAAGCCTTTTAAACAACTTTCTGGTTGGCTGGAAGTTACTGTCATATGTCAATAAATTTGCCAGGTTATTCTGTATATAAAAAAATGTAACACAAAACATTGCGTAAAATGCTTCACCTCAAAAATAATGTTAGTAAAATACTATATCTGCAAGTGTGGTTCGAATCCACGACGCTCTTTTTATTGTGAAATTCTTTTTACAAAATGAGTTATTGCAGATAAATTATTACAAAAAGTGAATCAATTTATTTATTTTATACTCAACATTATCCTTGTGACCGACATTAGAAATACCGAACCCTTTAAAATAAATGCAACCGAAAATTCCAAAATATTCGTTTGTTATAATAAATTCATCCCTCCATTTTAACGCATTGTCAGAGCTTGTTATAAACAATACTTCTTTGTGCATCCTTGAAGATGAGGTGAAAGCTTTGAAACCGGTAGGGTTATACCGTTACAATAAAGTGGAATAAACAGTGTTTGATAAAATAAATTACAAAAAATTAGAATTTCGTTATTACGAGTATCATTTTGGTTGCACGTGTTTTATAAACTCTTGTCTTTTAGTCAGGCATTTAGTTTCCGAATAATCCATTGTCAGCATCCCCATAAATCTCAGTTTATACAACCTTAATTTATGTTGTCAAATTCTATAAAACAAATTACATGAAATCCTTGGAATCGGTAGGGTTATACCGTTACAAAAAAGTGGAATAAACAGTGTCTAATAAAACAAATTACAATGCCCTTAAACCTTCACAATGTTAATGCCTTAACTATAAATAATACATTATCAGATCCATGGAGTGCGGCTCTGTAGGATCAAAATCAATGTCGTGATATTGCGAGAAGTGAGTACCTTCAATTCGTATTTAGCAACATCAATACATTTTTATCTTAATTACACACGTTTATTTGTACTTGTTAATATATAATATGTATGTGTTATAACATATTGTTGAAATATTTGTTCATTGTACGAATTAGGGAAACCTGTAACGTGCACAGGACTTTAAAATAAAAGAAATAAATGGCTTTCTTGACTTTTAGAAAATACGTTTGTTTAGTAAAACATTTATTCTTTATTTTGTATTCATCGCTGTTTTGTTCAACTTTACCTGACGAAGGAGACGGAGGTCTTGGAAACCGGTAGTGAACTCAAATAAAACAGTAGTGAATGCAAAATAAGTTTTTAATTTATTTTATTCAAAATTCATAAATAAATAGAGTTTAATTAAATATAAAATCACATTGTATTGAGTGTTAACATAAGTTGTGTCCGTTTTTTTCAAATGAAGAGAACAAGAGGACACAACAACAAAAATTACAGCAAATTAGTCAATAATGTATTCTCCTTCATTATTTACAACTTCTTGCCAACGTTCTACAAGTTTTTCAATACCTGTGCGATAAAAACCATTCGGTCTTGACTCGAGGAATTCGTCCAACCATGTCCGCAATTCGACGTCATTATTGAAGGAAAAAACATCGACGAGCTGCCCTCTCATTCATAGCATCTTTACTACCGTACACTTCACAAATATCGCGAGCAACTTTGGCAGGTTTATTCCCTCGATTGAACGCGAACAGAAGGAGGTGTCGAAAATGCTCACTTTCGTCTACTTGACGTTCCATTTTGAAGGCTTGTAATCAAATAAAATAATATATGTAACGTAAAAGCAAACACAATATCTTGTAGAGCAGAAAATTTTCTTTCGAATGACGTATATAACGTTTGCCATGTTGTTTTACTTTTGGTGCTCATTTTTAAATTTGGAAAAAAACGGACACAACTTATGTTAACATCTAATACATTATTTTCAACTATTAGAGGGAGTTGATTCTGTTAGTACGAGTAGTATCATTTCACCTGAATTAATTCTTTCTTAAGTTATCTTTTACGGAAAAGAAACCTTCATTTTTGTTTTCTTTTAAAGACTTTTGTTTCCCTCAGCCCTCCACCGTTGGAAAAGCTTTAGAAAAAGGTTGGAAAGTTTTCTTTTTTATTTCATCCCTGTGATAGGCTTGTTTGACTAAGCGCTCGAAATGTTTTTCTTTTAGATTGCTTAAATAAAAATGGTCAACAACGAAGGGATTCGACCTTTTTATGTTTCGCCATCTTTTTTTGACTTTTATGACTGATTTTCTAAGATAGAAACTTGCCGAAACATTACTTTTAACCGAAATTTCATTTTCGAGTTGTTTCTAAACGGAAATAAAAATTATAAAAATCTTTTTAATATTTCAAGATTTTTCTTGAGAATAATATTGTTAAGTTATTTTAGTTGGCGGTCATAGGGTTAACTTAAATTCACAAAAATATATTTAAGACTTTGAAAACTTTTGTAAATATAATTAGTTTTGAAGAGCGTATAATGCAAAAAAATTATGTATTATTTTCGTTGTTTTATTACCGGGAAACTGTGGAAAGCATTTACACATTTGGTGCATATCTCAAAATCTAGTGGGTTAATTGCCATATGGCAACCTCTTCCAACCAACTAAAAAAATTAACAAGCTTTAAGGAAAAACTAGACTGGACTCCTTTTTTTTAACGTGGGAATCGAGCTTGAAATTACTGTACTGGAAGACAGGTGTCTTACCAGTTAGGCAACGGAGTTTATTAAATGTTTTTTTAACCTTGCGAATTTATTGCTATGTGGCAATCTCTTCCAACCAACCAAAAATATGTTTAAAATGCCCTTAGTGACAACCAGACTGTTATATGGTCCTAAAGTAAAATAGGTCTGGACTTTATTCGCCAGAAATTATCCCCGGACCGTCAGCTTGCTAAGCGTGAATGCTAAGCGTAAGACCACGGTCGCTGATATATTACTAAGGTCCTAAAGTTCCCGGACTTAACAAATTAGAGTGTGCATGGACATATACCATGCCGGCCACGCCCATCACATGATAAAGCTGTGTTACGGTTGAAATTCGATACCTCAACCCTCAGTAGTATGTCATCTAGAGACGATAGTTGTTTAGTTTTATTCCAAAATTTAATATTGTGAGGTAATTAAGTGTTTTAAAGGAAAAGTCTGACTGAAATAAAACGTTTTCTGTTGGATCTATTTGACATACTACTGAAAGTGGAGATATACATTTTTTTCTGGAACTGATCATGCCGTGGTAATGGCCGGCGTGGTATTTGTCCATGCACGTTCTAACGTGTCCAAGCTGGAAACATTAAAACAATCATTATGTTATCAATGTCTAACATAACTTACCTATTTAAGCTTCTCTCCTACTTTCATACTATTTTTCTATCAAGTCCTTTTTTTCTACTTTTTACATAGTATTCTACTTCATACACACATTTTTTTAAATTTGGTTTTTACTAAATTCTTGTTTTTTATCCTACATTCATTTTCTTTCTCCTCCTTTCTCCTTTTTTTAAGACAAATTTTATTCTCGTTTCGAGTTTGTCAGTGGAAAATGGAAAATGGAGAAAAGTTCGTGCAATTCCACACGAGTTGATGATAAGACAACCTGATTTTAGTTCACCAGTTTCAGCTTTTGTCTAATTGATCGCTTTTTCAGCCTCGGCGATTCGTTCCAGAAAAGCTTATTCGTGAAATCGTTCGATCGAGAATGGATCGACTCTTCCTACTGTGGATTAGAGAGCGTTTAAAAAAAACGTTTTTATCTCTTAATTATATAATTGAAAGGGTAATCCTGTTCTACCCCAACGGGCTTTGTCTTTTTCTTGGTTAATATTTTACTTCTTGGCTTTACTTCACGCTTTCTAAAGGGGTCGTAACTACGATTTTTATTATTTCTTTAATTTTTATTTATTTTACCCATGACAAGAAATAAACATAATTTGTGAAAGAACAACAGGTAATTTAATTCGATTTTAATGGATCTGGCTTTGTTGTCTTTCATTTGTCGTGTCCCAAGTAAACTAGTCTTTTGCCTGTATCTCACTGAGAACATATTTATTTATTTAACACTTTTATTGCAAATACAATCTGGCGGGCTTATTGCCAGGCGGCAATCTCTTCCAACCAACCAGACAAAAGTAAATTAAGCAAGTTACGTGGTCGCGTAAATCATTCAAATGACTGACTATTAGTAAGTTTGCTGGTACGAATCTGACATATTGTATTACAAATTTACAGTAAAGTTTTGACGTCCAATAACTCATATGTGAGTCTTACTGAATTTACGAGAATATTAATATAAATTGACGAGGGGCCATTGACAAGTTACTGAAAATCCTTGTTTTGAAACTTACTACTGTGTTTGTTTTAACATTATCAAGTTAAAACCTTGAGAACTTTTTTTTAACAAGTTTTAAATTGACGATCGTGTTTTCATATTTTCTTGTATTTTTCCTTTATTGGACGAGTTTGTAAATTGCAGCTGTGTGATTCAGCCCTTGATATTGTTTTTTTCAATTTGTTATACAATAATAAATAAATATACAATATGTTGTTTATAGTTAAGGCATTAACGTTGTGGAGGTTTAAAGACATTGTAATTTATTTTTATCAAACACTGTTTATTCCACTTTTTTTTTCTTTTTTTTTTGTGACGGTATAACCCTACCGGTAAAAAAAAAGTGAAATAAACAGTGTTTGATAAAAATAAATTACAAAATATACAATACTTTTTTTGATAGCGACATAGTATGTACATAAGTATCAACAAGACTTATTGGAAACCAGCATGGCTTTTTGCCAAAACGATCGACTGTTACTAACCTTCTCTCTCTCACACTACAGATTGCGTCAAACTTAGACGAACTTTCACAAACGGACGTAATATATACAGACTTTCAGAAAGCTTTCGACAAAGTTGATCACGATATATTACTTAAGAAAATGCACAAACTTGGCTTCAGCGATAATCTAATTGGATTATTTGCATCTTACCTAAAAGAAAGATCTCAATACGTAACAATCCGTAACAAGTCTTCTGTGGAATTTATCGCAAGATCTAGTATACCACAAGGATCCAATTTAGGTCCCCTACTATTCCTCATATTAATAGACGACATTCAAAATTCCATAAGTCACTCGACATGTTTATTGTTCGCTGACGACTTGAAAATATTCAAAAAGATCAATTCACCTCACGACTGTGCACAGTTACAACAGGACCTAGACTCTCTAGTCTCCTGGAGTGAGCAAAATCATCTTCTGTTCAACATTAATAAATGTGTCTGTGTATATTATAGTCGATCGTTTTCACCAATCCACCATCAGTATACTATACAGGGAGTGGCACTAAACAGAGTTTCTGAATTCAAGGATTTGGGCGTAACCTTCGATGTCGGACTCACGTTCGTTAACCATGTCTCACGTTTGATATCGGACTGTTACAAACTACTCGGTTTTGTAATGAGAATATCAAGAGAATTTAACAGCACCGATATCCTCCGAAACTTATATAATTATCTAATTAGAACCAAATTAGAATATGCATCTACGGTTTGGGCTCCTCACCAGCTCAAATACAAAAACAATATAGAACAAATACAAAAAAAAATCCTCAGATATCTATGGTACAGAACAAAGGGCGATTACCCAAAATATGCTCACCATGCCGAACTTCTCACGGTGTGTAACTATAGAAGCCTTGAAACAAGAAGGCAAGAATCCATTGCGATATTCCTAATAAAGGTTTTCCAAGGTTCCTTTAACTGTCCCGCGATTCTAGAAGCACTAAGTTTATATGTACCCAATAAATATATCCGTGCAAGGAATCACCCTCTGTTCTACATACCAACTTACAGGACGAATATCATGGCTAAACACTCAGTCACGCGTGGTATAGAGATATTGAACCAACTGAATGACACGGTTGATATATTCTCGGTACCGTCTAGCAGTATGAGAAGAATCCTGGCTGATATTATTCCTAACGAATAAGCTAACGCTAGAAGCAAACCCTCTTTGTGTAACAGGAGAAATCCGTGCAAAGTGGATAAAAAAAAAATAAAAAAAAAAATAATAATAATACATTTAAATATACTTCAAGAATACATAAATTGCAGAGAATACATTAAAGACAGAAGCTATCAAAAGGCCTGGGCTCATCTAATAACATCCCCTCGGCCAAGATACACCCAATCAATAAAGGGCGAGCCCAGCCATGGGGACACCTGATGTTTTTCAGCCCACACCCTTGCACATGTAGAATAAGAAGAAGAGAAAAGAAAAAAAAAACAGCAAATAAATAGATGGCAGAAAAGTACATTTCAGAGAGAATATAATACATTAAACGGTCCGGGCTCATCCCACAAACATTCCCCCGGCCGGTATACACCCCACTAATATAGGGCGAGCCCGACCGCAAGGACATCGGGGGGGGGCTTTCAGCCCACACCCCCGTATATCTAGATGAAAAAATAAACAAAATGTACGAGTATATCAAAAAACAAAATAAAAAGTAAACCCACCTATACCACTTCAGGTTAACTGTCAGCAAGAATGAAAAAAAGAAAAGTAATTGGTCTTTAGTATCTGTATTTTGAATTTTTTTTTCAACTTTATTTAAAAGTTTTAAATGTCATTGCGTGTTGTGGGGATGATTTTGACTTTTGGTTGCGCTTGTGGTATGTATGCATATCATATGTAGACTTTTTTGGAAGAAGCTGTGTTACTTTTTCACATTTTTACCAAAAGTGACACTAGATTTGGTGCAGTGCGGGCTGTCCGCCTTTGGACGCCCCCATATTACGGTGACTAATATAGTTGAATTGTTGTGAGAGTATATACTTACTTGCATTCTTATATATTTTTTGTTTTATTTATTGTACTTCTTTCTTTACATTTGTTGTTATTCTTCTTTTTTAATGTTTTTGTTATTATCATTGTTATAAAGTACACTCTACGGGTTACTTAGAAATAAATAAAGATAAATTCTTATATTATTTATCAATCAATCAATCAATGGCACTACTATATATTATTTATACTCAAGGCATAAACACTGTAAAGATTTAAAAACATTGTAATTAGTTTAGTTAAACACTGTTTATTCAACTTTCTGTATAACCCTACCGGTTTCAAGGTGCACACCTCATCATTAGGGAAGCATAAAAAGGAATAACTTATGTTCAAACTGGTACCGACATATGCACTTCTAGTGGTAAATAAATCACACATTTTCTATCTATGATGCCAAATTATTGTATGTCAGTAGTAACGGAAATAAATTGGACAGATAAGAGGTCCTCGAAATATCTAAGTCAGTGCATCAAGATGAACATATATCAAATACATACATTTCCAAGAACTCGTAGCTGCTTCCTTAACCTTTCCTTCCCTGTGTTGGGTATCTTCTACACGTTGCTTCTAATAACCATCAATATCTCTATAAATATAATAAATACAAGGTTAAGATTTTAGGTATTCCTCCATAGTATATTTACGCATTGATTTAAAAAATAATATTAAAAATAATCAGAATTTATCGAATACATCGTAGGTGTTTTGTGAAGATCGAAAACAAATTCGTATTTAAACGCTGCGAGTGCCTCGTCTTGACGATAGGTGAAGAGTATGCGGGAAGCGCGACACTATATTCGCATCTCACTATTGCATACTTCACTGAATTGCGAAGAGCTCAATTGTCTCAATCGTCGCAAGCGTAAGCCACGCCGGGAGTAAGCCACTACCGCTCCGCGCCGCTGTAGCTTTTGGGCTTGCAATCAGATTAGACCTACGCCCGTTCCGTGAGCGTTGCCAGATGGTTTTTTTAATATTTTCAGCAAATAAATCTCAATTATTATAATTTTTAACTTCAATTATAATTAATTAAGGGGATTATCTATGAATGTTCTTATTTTTCCGATTTAAAATCGCAAATTTTTTATCGCGTACTCACTACCCAACACCGGAGCGCGCGTTTCAATTTTAGCACCGTAAGGGAAGGGTTAAGTTGTCTTCTGCCTCCGTCTTTTTACAATCCCCAATCCGATTTTTTTACTGTTAGAAGTGTGTATGTCGGTAAAAGTTCGAATATAATTCACTCTTGTTTGTGCTTCCCTGATGATGAGGTGAAAACTATAAAAGAAACCGGTAGGGCTATAGCATTATAAAGAGTGCAATAAACAGTATTTTACTAAACAAATTACAATATAAATCAGTGTTATTCACAAGTGTATAAAATTGCCTTAATGTTTGACAAATAGATGGTAGACCCGATTCGTGTTAGACCCAACTGTATTAGACTATTTGTGTTAAATCCGTCTCTAGACATGCGTTGGTTTAACGGAAGTCTGGGATTCTGTAAATATTTGATGTCTGGATGCGGCCTGGACCAATGTCCCCTCTGGAAATATGGTAATGTCCAGATAATTGACCTCAAATTTAAAGGACTGGTGGGGTTTTCTCTCGCATCCCTCATGTCTAAAAGGTCTTTCAAATAGTGCGATTTTTTTAATTCTATTTTTTTTAATTCTTCAATAAAACACACAAATTGCTTTGATTTCAAAAAACTTTTTATTGGTAATTGAAGTATAATGTATGACATTTAACCACAAAAAACAAATATTCACCTCTTGCAGCTTCACAGATGTCCACTCTTTTGTCAAAATTTTCGATAACATTTTGGCATAATTGCGGTTCTAACTCACCAATATTCCGAATTATTTCGTCCTTCAACTCAGTAATTGATTAGGGGTCATTCTCATAGACCTGGCTTTTCACGTAACCCCAGAGAAAATAGTCCAACGGTGTCAGATCATATGATCTTGGTGGCCAATTAATATCATCGTTTTTGGATATTACAATACATGAAATAATTTAACAAAATGAACGCGTTGTTTTCTATTTCAATAGTTAATTTCAAAGTAGTTATTAGTTAAATAAAACTTTTGTTCCAGTTTATTTTTTTCTAATGATTGACTTTTTTTATTTCAGGTGAGTATCCACTTTCGCTTTTGATGGTTTTTGGATTTTTTCTATCCATGGTAAGTTATTTCGTAGTTTTATATTTATCTTAATCGTTTAAAATTATTGTTTATACCATAAACCTTCGTTTGATATACACCATAAACCAAAGATAAGTTCATTTTTTAAATTTAACCAAACTTTTATTTTTACTGTATTGACATTTCACACCACGGCAAGAAAAATGATCAACTCAAAAAACGACGATTTTTTTTTGTTTGAAATTTTTTTTTTCAGTCAGACCATAGATAAACATATATTGTACATGACGACGGGAGTACCCTATGTAGTAAAACGCATGTCTTTCAACAAGGAGCTGCGGGTTTAATCCCTGTTAGTTCATATTTTTTAAAATTATTTCACTCTGGTTTTCACAAAGAATCTCTTTTCCAACCATTTAAGTTGTATTTATTTGACAGATGTAAAAGTTATTTCTCACAATTAAAAAATTGAAAAGTGCAATATAATTAAGTATAAATATTCTTGAGTTTTATGGCAGTTTTACTTTATTTCAAAACGGTTTTCGAAGTTTTTACCGTATTAAGTTGACTTAAATGACGGGTAAAATTTTAGAGGTGTTGCATCCTTCATCTTTAGGGCGATGATAATAAAGGATCTTTCAAATTTAGCGTTTTTTTTTAAATTCTTGGATAAAACATAGATGGCGTCGTGAACTTGTCTGGGTCTTGTGACATTTGAGAAGTGTAACGTATGACGTTTATAAAAATGGAGTCGTATACAATACAACAACGCGTTCAAATTGTTGAATTATTGTATGTATTGTAATCTCCAGAAACAGTGATGTTAATTGACCACCAAGATCATGTGATCTGACACCGTTGGACTGTTTTCTCTGTGGTTACGTGAAAATCCAGGTCTATCATAATGACCCCCGATCAATTCCTGAGCTGAAAGACGAAATAATTCGTGTTATTGTTGAGTTAGAACCGCAATTATGTCAAAATTTCATCGAAAATTTTATAAAAGAGTGGACATCTGTGGAGCTGTAAGAGGGGGACATTTGGCGGATATTGTTTATTGTGTTTAAATGTCATACATTATACTTCAATGACCGTTTTTTGAAATCAAAATAAATTGTGGGTTTTATTTAAGAATTAAAAAAAATGAATTAAAAAAACCGCTCAATTAGTAAGATTCTTTATTTGATAAAATGACAATTTATGTAATGCCTTGTAGACAACAGCGTTTTCTTAAGGGCACTCTAAATTGAGATTTAACCCCATTATTATTAATGCCAGATTAAAAATATTAATGTAATCGATAAGTGTAAAGATAGGAACTTCCCACATCTACATATGCTTAGAATACATATTAAGTTAATGAAAACTGCATAAAACTAATCAAGAAATGACAAACTACAATGAAATCTTTGTAGATCTTCCGATATATTATTGTGACACATTCCGCTTTAGGTGGAGTGTAGTATTATCATACCATATTGATAGTAGTGATGAACACACCACATTATATATTGTTTTGATATTGCCCTAAAGGTGAAGAATACAAACTTTCGAAACGTCAGCCATCATTTAAGACAACGGTTAAAACTAAAAAAAAATTAAAATTAAAATCCACTCTAATTGTTATTTTTTGGTTTAAAAAGATTGAACAAGTCAAAAAGAGTTAGTTACCGAATGTCTCTAAACAATTTACAAACCGTTCAGTTAAAATAAATGATAAAGACACGGGATTTCTTTGAAACCTTACAGAAGTTTTCTCATTTTTATTGTTATCGGTAGAAAAATATTTTATTTTTCATCTAATTCAATTTCTTTTTTCCTTTCAAACTTATTTCCTGTGATTCGTGATAAACAAAAAAAATGTCAGTAAAATACATCCGTTTTTTTTCTCTCTCTTAAAGTTGGCACCACGTACCGTCTTCAGTATTTCTGATAGTTTGTTTTCAAAACTTTTTATCCCATTTCCTGAGCAACAAAAAAAAAATTGCCTTGACTTAACAGATAACCGATTTATAACTGTCAGTAAGTCTTTGTTAACTTTTCATTTCGTTTTTTTTTTTTACTATTTTTATTTTCAACGTTGATGGAAAGAAACGTGGACATGGAACTAAACTGAAAAGTGCCAAATATATGCTGTGAAAATAAATGCGTGTATTTAGAATAATACATGGGGTAACAATGTATGACAGCATACTGTTGTGTTGAGTAAGATGAAAAGTAACACTGAGATGGGGTTGGTCACGTGGAACGAATGAATTAAAAAATGCTAGCAAATTAAATATTCAGTTTAAATGTTAGTGGAACGTGTGGTAGAGGAAATCCAAGGAAAGTATGGTTGGATTAAGTGTATGATATATTGAAAAATTCTTTTAAAACTGCTTATCTACGAGTATTTCAATGTATTACTGCCTAACTACTCGTATTTCAATGTTGTCTCAACTATTTCACTTCCCATTTGTCATTATGTAAAATTTGGACTCCTTTGAGGCTTTTCTTTTTTTTTTTTTCGTTCTTGCTGACAGTTAACCGGAGGTGGTATATGTGGGTTTACTTTTTATTTTGTTTTCTGCCATACGTTTTTGTTTTTTTTTTCTTCTATTTATTCTTTAATCTAGATATGCGGGGGTGTGTGATGGAAGCCCCCTGATGCCCTTGCGGTCTAGCTCGCCCTACATTGGTGGGGTGAATCTCGACTGGGGGAATGTTTGTGGGATGAGCCCGGACCTCTAAGTGTCTTCTCTCTTGAATGTATTTTTTTGTCGTCTATTTATTTTCTGTGTTTTTTTTATATATTTTTGTTCTACGTGTTCAAGGGTGTGGGCTGAAAAACATCTGGTGTCCCCGTGGCTGGGTTCGCCCTATATTGGTGGGGTGTATCTTGGCCAAGGGGATGCTATTAGATGAGCCCAGACCTTTTGATAGCTTCTGTATTTAATGTATTATCTGCAATTTATGTGTTTTAGAAGTGTTATTTAAATATAATCTGTACATACTATGTTGCTATCAATAAACCTATTATTTATTTATTTTATTATTTATTTAAAAAAGGAAATGTAAAAAGTTGGAGAAATTGTTGTCATTGTGGTTGCTGGACCTCGTAGTCGCTATTCCAACGTCCAGTTAGTTGGAAAGCAAACTTGTAAATGTTGAGTAAGTGTACCGTTGCACACCAGCAAATTCATTGACCACACCACTGTACTGGATCCGATGGTGAACCGAAGTGAGACGACCGGAGAACATCGTATTTTTTTTATTTTTTCCCCTTTTTTTAATGAATTAATATGACTGCAGTCATAGCTATCCTTACACCCCCTAATATTTATTTATTTAACACTTTTATTGTAATACAATCTGGCGGGCTTATTGCCAGGTGGCAATCTCTTCCAACCAACCAGACAAAAGTAAATGAAGCAAGTTACGTGGTCGCATAAATCATTCAAACGACTATCCATCCCCACGAACTCCATAAACATATACGCGAGAACATGCCCACGAACCCCACAAAGACGGACAATCACCCGCTCATTATTTTTCATATAAAGTGAGCTATCATCAATCAAAATGAAAGGAAAGGATGGTGGAGAGGAAAGGAAAAGAAAAAGCGGGAATGAAACACGTTATTTTACTGACTAGAAATTAAGAGTTTTTTCAGTCGCTTCTTAAAGCATGCCAAGGACGGATCGAGTCTTATATTGGTTTGTAACTGATTCCAGAGTCTCACTGCATGGACAGTAAAGGACGACGTGAAGAAAGAGGAGCGGTGAACCGGAAAGGCCAATAAACAGTCTCTGTTTGAGCGTAGCGCTAATCCATGATTGGAAAGACGCTGAATATTTTCGACGAGTTAAGAGGGTGCGGCGGGACAGTTAAGGATATTATACAATAGAGACAGTATGTGAATTTGGCGTCTATTTCTAACATTCAACCAGTTCAATGCCTTCCGGTATGAAGTTATATGATCGTACTTTCGTAGGTTGAAAATAAATCTTAGACACACATTTTGAAGACGCTGTAATTTGTCCAGCTGTTCCTCTGTAACATCCAAGGTAATGCAACTTGGTAATCCATTTTTTCCTTATACTAGGTAGAAGGAAAAAATAGCTGTGTCATTCGAGGGGAGTTGCACAGCACGGGGTTTGAACCGGCTATCTTCCGCACGGAAGTCCAGTCTGATACCGCGCGGCCATGCATCTCAAGTTGTAGAAGATGTATGAACGTAGAAGAGCTATATAATGTGCATATATATTGCGATAGCAAAGTTTGTTTACAATGAAGTGATAATAAATAAATAGATCCTCACTTTTCTTCCTATTGCCATATACTTTTTCAAATAATATCTTTGATACATACAAATATTGGGGATCCTTTGTCCACCTGTCTTATAATTTCTATATATAATTAAATTAACTATTAATTTTAAAAATAAATATTTTAAATAAATAATAAATAAATAAATAATAGGTTTATTGATAGCAACAGAGTATGTACAGATTATATTTAAATAACACTTCTAAAACACATAAATTGCAGATAATACATTAAATACAGAAGCTATCAAAAGGTCTGGGCTCATCTAATAGCATCCCCTCGGCCACGATACACCCCACCAATATAGGGCGAACCCAGCCACGGGGACACCAGATGTTTTTCAGCCCACACCCTATTTTGTAGCAGCTCTTCCATTTTTTAGCAGCTCTCGCTAACCTAAGCCATTTAACACCCACAGTTTTTTGTAAATTATAAAATACAAGATGTTTTGGTCATGTAGAACGAATGAATGAAAAAAGATTTACGGGACAAAAATATATAGTTCAAACGTGAGTGGAATATGTGGTAGACCAATAAAAGTATCGTTAGAATAAACTAATGATATTTAGAAAGAATGACTCGTAGAAGTCAGATAAATCGTAAGAGTCAAATAAGAAGGCGAACGAATGTAGTCAAATAAGAGGTGAAGAATATGTGTCAAGATAGAAAAGTTAGGTGCTCTGTCCTCTGCCTACCCTGAAAGGAAAATTGCATGATATTATGTTTATTCACGAAATAGTATTAAATAATGATAACAGACTTTTATATTTCTCTACTTATTATCTTCAAAGATTATAGATTATTCGCGTTTTTCAACAAAAAATAACCCTCTAACGACTTTGTTTACTCGAATATTAAACTGAATAATACATATTTTCATTTTATATAATCAATCATTTGTGTAAAACGAGCAGCTGTTGTTATACGAATGGCGTGCGAATAAGAGATATTTCACTATGAGAGAATGGCCTCGAAAACACTTTGAAAAACATCAAGAACACCTCTTGAAATCATTGTTAAAAAATATTAGGAGACTTTCCAGACTTGTTATGAAAGTGCTTATTATTATAAATAATTTTTTTTCATTAAATGCGTAAATGTATTACGGAGGAAGACCTCAAATCTGAACCCAGTATTTATAGACATATTAAAGTTTTTAGAAGCAATGTGTACTAGTTACACATCACAGGGAAGGAAGTGTTAAGCAGTATTTAGAGTGAAAAAGGTAAAAATTATAAATTTTCTTTGAAAACTGCATAAAAAGTTAATTACTAGAAATATTGCATTGTAACTAGTGCACTTAAGACGAGATGCCGTGTCGGCAGATATCGATCCTTCTCCGTGCACTCAGCCAGATCGCTGTACAAGCGTTTCTTCTCACTTCTCTCTCCTGACTTTCCACTCCTCGCATCCCGTCTCACACAGCTCCTCGAGGGCGCTTGCTTTGTGCTGAGGAATAGATTAGAAACATTTTAATGGTGACTCCTCGGTTCAATTTTCTTGATAGCGGGATATTTGAGACGACGAAAATTTAAGCTAGTTTTTTTCTAAATGAGCTTTTTAATTAAACATGAGGTATTTGTAATTAAATTTATTATGTGTAGTAAAAGGAGAACGACGTACTGAAGAATGCTTGACAGTGTTTTTGTGTAAAAGCCTTCTTGATTTAAAAACGTCCAAATTTTTAGTATGATAAATTCCAAAAATAGCCTTCGAAGAGATTGTATGAATCTTGACTCCTATTAAGAAAAAGAAAAAACACGTGTTACTGATTCGTTAAGTTATTTAAAGAAAATTAATGGTAAAGTAGATGTTTGCTTACCGTTCTTAACGGGAAACGAAAAATAGTCACAGCGAATTTTACGATGAGTGTTCAATAATCGATTATTAGTTTTTAATACTCGTAGACACATAAATTTTTGTTAATATTAGTTAAGGACTATAAATTATAGTTAGCAACGAAATCAAAATTGCAGTAGAAGTAAAAAAAAAACAGATGTGTGAGACTCTTGCGCGGTAGAAGTGAAACTTCTTAGCTCCTAGGAAAAGTTGATTTTATACATTCCTTTTTTTCCATTTGTTAACGATTTTTTTTAGGATTAGGAAATAGTTATGTGGAACTTAATTCAAGAAAATCTCTCTTAATTAAATAAGAAAAAAAAATATTTTTAATAATAAATAATAGTTTTAATAATAATATAATACACTTAATAGTATTAAATGTATATATTTTTAATATTAAATAAATTAATATTTTTATGTTATTATTAATAAATGAATTCTTTTTAAATAATTATTCAATTATTTATTTTTTGTTATATTATTTTTATTATATTATTAATATTATATTATTAATTAGTTATAATATAATAATAATGTAATTATTAATATTATAATAACATATATGTTATATATTATTATAATTATTTATGAAATAAATATTAAATAAAATAATATAAAATAAAATGAATAATTATTAAAAAAATTTAAATAAAAATAATATGTAACAAAAAATATTATATTTTTTATAATAAATAGTTATGATTTTAATAATTAATCATAATTTTAATAATAATATAATACAGTAAATAATATTAATTATTAATAAAAAATTGTAAATCTTTATTAATATTAAAATAATTAATTTAAATTTATTAATAAATTAAATAGTAAATAATTATTAATAATAATTTACTATTAATAAAATAATAATATAATACACCGTTTCACTTTTCGTGACGTTCAGGCCAATTTGCCTTACCGCGCCTATAGAAGTTTCACTTCAAAAATAATTAATCTATAGTAACACTAAAAAAAAAAAATTGTGAGCAAATAATTTGTAAAAACGCATGTTGAATAAGTTCTTCTAAAAATCGACCATAAAAAGGGACACATAAGTTATTTGCTTCCGGACCGGGACTATGTGTTGTGTGACTCAAAGGCAGCTTTTTCAGAAACATAAGTGTGCACTGGTGCATTGTCATCTTACCTGACAGCTTTCTTTAGCGTTTTTTTTTATACCAGTAATCGTAGATTTTTTTCTTTGAGGTAAATTATAAGAATTCCCAGACAATCCCAAATAAATGTTGTTATAATAATTTTTTGGGCTTTTGACTTTTGGTTTTTGGGCCGTGGTGATCCCGAATATCTTCACTCCATCGAGTTATGGTTCAACATTAGAGTTTTATACCCCGTAACAATTGATTACATTATTTATTTTTCTCTCCCATCACAAAGCATTAAAAATTCATTGCATCGTTCAACATGTACCTTTGAACACCACTCAAGGGCTGTGGCATCAATATTGTGATCACTTTATTCATGCTCGTGCATAATTCGAAGCACTGTGTTTTCAGAAAGCCCACATTTTGTTGCAATTTTTATTTTTTTATTTTATTCCTATGTATTGAACGTTTCTGGAGTGAGTGCTTTTCTTTAAGCCTCCCTTAACAAGGGTTATTTCCAATTAATTATCTGCCTAAGTCAAACTGTTAAGCCCAATTTTTTACTGCGTAATATGACAGAGATGATTATCCGCATCTAAGCGACGTTTAATTTCTGTCAGGATTTTCCCATATTTTGGAAATAAACCAAAAACAAATTTGGTAACCACGCGATATAAATTTTTAACATTTCAAAATACAACGAAACAACACGTCTTGTATCGGTTTTGGTTGACTTACTACGGATCATAGATGTGTCAAATTTCAACTGTATTGTCTCTTCTAACTATGCAGTGACTAAAGTATTTAGGCCGAAAATTTTTGAACTTTTATTGTATATACTATATAATATTATGACAGTTATTGAAAAGGGAGTTAGTTACATTTTTTTAGAAAAAAATCTAATCGAGCAAAGTGGAAGGATTTAGGGAATTTCGATCCGATAAACGTCCTTATGTACGGGAATCCATTCATTTATTTAATAATCAATACATGAAATTAAATTACAAGTGTGACACGTTGATAAAGGTTGTAGTTATTTGTAAAATGGCATAAAGTGTGCCATAAAATCAGCATAACATCCCTTGTCTTTCATTAAGGTTTAGCCCCTTTAAACGATAATGTTTCCTTTGGAAGATCGCGTCGCTAAATCGACTTAACTTTGCCTCATAATTCAATCGTTTAGGTTGAAAGTTAAACTAGGACTTGGATGAAAAAGGATAAAGCTGTAGAGATGCGTAGGCTATGGACAATTTGTAGGATGTCAATGTATGATGAGGCATGAGATATCAGAAAAAAAACATTGATAACATGCACGTTTTATGTTTCAGTTTTTGTACACATTTATCTTCCATCCATAAGATGTCTGACAATAACATATGCAAGAACGGGTCTTCCAGCCGCTATGCCTGTTGGAAGGGCCTTAACTCTTCTGAACGGGACTGCTTCGGATATTGACGTATTTCATATCACATTTCCAAAAGCAAAAGAAAATTATCTTCTAAGATTGAGCGCGTTAGAAAGCACTCATCAACGTATTTAAGTGACTTTAATATAATATATGTGTATGTTTGTGTGTATATATATATTGTATATATATATATATATTTATATATATGCATACACATTATTTTTTATTTTATACAATCTTATTTTTTTTAATTCTATATAATTTTTCTTTATTTATAATGTTAACCCTTTTTGTATTTTTCAATTAAATTGGGCTAAGCCTATTTTGAGAAAATAAATATCGCATTTAATATATAAATTTGTTGTCGGCCGTGGTCTTGATTTGATTCCTGGCGGTTTCAATCACGGACTGGTTTTACTATTTGACCGTTTTACATCTGAATTAACATTTTTTTTGTAGATTATATGCTGCGTACAATAAATTTATATATCACTATTAAAAATAGCGCTTTACAAAACTTGGTATAGTGAAACGCTGCAGCAAATAAATCTCCTTGCCATCGAATCTCGGGTTCGATATGTCAATACTTGATGCTTGCTGAAGTGCAACAGTTTGCATACAGTTGTCTTCCATCTACAAGATGTCTAACAATGATACTAGCTATCGAGGGATATCCTATCGTATCATTGATAAATTACAAATCTATTTCAGTTTTACAATTTTTCTTTCGTTAAATGCACTCTTAATTGTACAGTGATTTAAAATCAGTATAAGAGTATGTTATCCAAAAACATGTCAAGAAATCTAGAAAAGCTTTAAAATTAGGGATGGGGTGTATAGAAACCCCTAAGTTGCTTTTCGTGGATTATGTGGAGAAGGTTATCAAAGGTTCTCATGCTTGACTGCATCCACGTATCTTCTCTCCATTTATCTCTTCCGGCGAGCCTGTGTTATGAATAGGCAACAAGATTGGAGGCTCTGACGGGGATATTGTGAAATGTTAAAGGTTTTGTTTCATCTTCATGACTGAATTTAAAGGCTGTAAAGCGTAAGGGTCTGATAATGGTGGGAGAGACTCTAGTTTTTGCCTTGTCAAGATTCTATGGTCTATGAATAAGAAGGTCCACTTGCAAAGGTATCTTTTGCGTATTGCATTTTTTTATCAATGTGTTATACTTTTAAAAAAATCGAGAAAAGAAAAGAAATAACACAATATTTTTCTTAAGGTTCAGTACTGTTTTTATTAACGTGGAGTTCAATAATGTTTTCAAACACCTCCGTTTTCTTTGTTTGGTGATAGAAATTCGTTAGTAAAACATTGATAAATATAAAAAAATCGAGAAACGAAAACAAATAACACAATATATTTCTTAAGGTTCAGTACTGTTTTTATTAACCTTTGAGTTCACTAATGTTTTGTAAAGACCTCTGTTTTCTTCGTTTGGTGATGGAAATTCGTTAGTAAAACATTGGTAAATATAAAAAATCGAGAAACGAAAACAAATAACACAATATATTTCTTAAGGTTCAGTACTGTTTTTATTAACCTTTGAGTTCACTAATGTTTTGTAAAGACCTCTGTTTTCTTCGTTTGGTGATGGAAATTCGTTAGTAAAACATTGGTAAATATAAAAAATCGAGAAACGAAAACAAATAACACAATATATTTCTTAAGGTTCAGTACTGTTTTTATTAACCTTTGAGTTCACTAATGTTTTGTAAAGACCTCTGTTTTCTTCGTTTGGTGATGGAAATTCGTTAGTAAAACATTGGTAAATATAAAAAATCGAGAAACGAAAACAAATAACACAATATATTTCTTAAGGTTCAGTACTGTTTTTATTAACGTTGGGTTCACTAATGTTTTCAAAGACTTCTGTTTTCTTCGTTTGGTGATACGAATTCGTTAGTAAAACATTGATAAATATAAAAAAATCGAGAAACGAAAACAAATAACACAATATTTTTCTTTAGATTTAGTACTGTTTTTATTAACCTTTGAGTTCACTAATGTTTTCAAAGACCTTTGTTTTCTTCGTGTGGTGATGGAAATTTGTTAGTAAAACATTGATAAATATAAAAAAATCGAGAAACGAAAACAAATAACACAATATTTTTCTTAAGATTCAGTACTGTTTTTTATTAACGTTGAGTTCACTAATGTTTTCAAAGACCTCTGTTTTCTTTGTTTGGTGATAGAAATGCGTTAGTAAAACATTGGTAAATATAAAAAATAGAGCAACGAAAACAAATAACATTTTTCTTAAGGTTCAGTACTGTTTTTAAAGACTTTTGTTTTAATCGCCTGGTGATGGGAACTGTTTAATAACACAGTGGTGAATATAAAAAAAATCGCGAAAAGAAAACATTATTTTTCTTTGGGTTCACAACTGTTTTACTAATATTGAGTTCATTAGTTTTTTCAGAACGTGGACGTTTGTTTAAAAAAATGATCAAATGATTTTCGAGGATTGCTATAAAAAAAATTGTACTACAGTGTACCACGGTTAATCCAACTCACGGATAATTGAGCCGCGGATAATCGGCGCTCTACTGTATAGGAAAAATCGAAGGAGCTGAGTGTGGCATTGTTGTAGAAGAGGCGAAATAAGTGTGTCGCTATAAAAAAATCTAGCGCTCGGTCTTCTCTGCCTTCTGCAATAGGAAAATGGCTTGATGGTGTGTATGTATAAGATGTACGTTAGGGTATGTATTTATTTATGTAAATGGTCTTTCAATTTGAGCGTTTTTTTTTATTCTTGGATAAAACACAGATGGCGTCGCGAACTTGCCTGGGTCTTGTGACATTTAAGAAGTGTAATGTATGACATTTATAAAAATGGAGTCGTATACAATACAACAACGCGTTCAAATTGTTGAATTATTTTATGTATTATAATCTCCGGAAACGGTGATGTTAATTGGCCACCAAGATCATGTGATCTGACACCGTTGGACTATTTTCTCTGGGGTTACGTGAAAAGCCAGGTCTATAAGAATGACCCCCGATCAATTCCTGAGCTGAAGGACGAAATTATTCGCGTTATTGGTGAGTTAGAATCGCAATTATTCCAAAATGTCATCGAAATTTTTGACAAAAGAGTGGACATCTGTGGAGCTGCAAGAGGTGGACATTTGACGGATATTGTTTTTTTGTGTTTAAATGTCATACATTATACTTCAATTACCAATAAAAAGTTTTTTGAAATCAAAGCGAATTGTGTGTTTTGTTCAAGAATTAAAAAAATATAATAAAATAAACCGTTCAATTTTAAAGACCCTTTATGTGTAGGCTGAAAAACATAATTGAATTAACATTTTATTCAATGTAAAAAGTCTTTCGACATTTTAAAAATAGTTTTTTTTAAATATTAATGTTCGTTTGGCAAATATGAGAATTGTTTAATGAAATGGAAAAATACTATCCTTGAAGTTATTTGAAAGAAATACTTTAAGAGGAACTTCAAAGCGTTTTATCGAATCTTTTGAATAAAGTTCAACAATGTGATAGGATATCAAAAGTTAGAGGAGAAGTTGAAATAATTTTTTCCTATTTCTCTGATCAAGGTATGAAATTTCAACTGTTTTTATAATCCAGTGACGTTACGAATGGGATCATTTGATTTAAAAAAAGAAAATAATTAATATATTTTTTATTTTTAATAGTTTATAGTAATAAGTTATTTTTAATAGCTGGTTCGAATCCCGAGTTAGTGCACCTTTGAAAAAAGCCTGTTATCTAAATGGCGCTATATAAATTTTACTATTATATTAATATGACAACTCAAGTAAAAGGGTTTTCAAATTGAGCGATTTTTTTTTCAATTTTTTAAAATTCTTGTATAAAACACACAATTTGCTTTTATTTCAAAACACTTTTTATTGGTCATTGAAGTATAATGTATGAAATTTAAACACAAAAAACAATATCCGCCAAATGTCCACCTCATGCAGCTCCACAGATGTCCACTCTTTTGTCATAAATTTCTATGACAGTTTGGAATAATTGCGGTTCTAACTCACCAATAACGCGAATAATTTCGTCCTTCAGCTCAGGAATTGATCGGGGGTCATTCTTATAGATCTGACTTTTCACGTAACCCCAGAGAAAATAGTCCAACGGTGTCAGACCACATGATCTTGGTGGCCAATTTACATCACCGTTTCCGGAGATTACAATACATATAATAATTCAACAATTTGAACACGTTAGTGTATTGTATACGACTCCATTTTACTAAATATCATACATAACACTTCTCAAATGCCACAAGACCCAGGCAAGTTCGCGACGCCGTCTATTTTTTATCCAAGAATTAAAAAAAACGCTCAATTTGAAATATCCTTTGTAATGAAATCATGTGAATAACATTTTGAAAGAAATGATCATATTAAGTCAGATATATCGTAGGGGTTGTATGAGAAAGTGTATGGATGTGGAAAAGGTGAAGTATGTTTGTTGAAAAAATAAAGTTTGGCGCCTTGTCCTACCTCGATACCCCGACAAGAAGATGGCTTGATAGTATGTATGTATTCTTTTTATTTAGGGAAAAATAAAATCATATGTATGATATTTTGAAAGAAGAAAATGTAAAAGTCATATATATCGTAAGAGCTTGCTGAGGTGTATGGACGTAAAAGAACAGAAAGATTTGTTTTGTGATAGAAAAGTTTGGTACTCTTTTCTCTTTGCCTATCCCTACAGGAAGATAGCGTGATGGTATTATGTAATTGTAAATTTTTTGATCTGTCAATAGTCGTGGGCTCGAGTCTCTAGTATTAGCGTCTTAGAAGAAAGTTTTCTGTCTTAAAAGCGCTATATAAACTTTTCGTTCTCCCTAGCTCCATCCCAACTCACTGCGAAGACTGTTGGGATCAGCTCTCCTCGTCCTCAAGTTGTATGCTCTTCTGTCCCGGACTACCTCCCCCAGGCCGTGCCTCTGCATCAGGTTATCTTTTTGCACCACCCATGAATTCTTTGGTCTTCCTCTGGTTGTTATTCGAGGAAGATCCATGGAGATTGCCTGGTTCACAATGTGATCGGGTGCTCTGCGTCCAACGTGCCCACACCATCTCAATCGCCTCTACTCCATCTTACTGTTGATGTCTGTAACACTTCCACGAATGCGTGAGCTTTTTATTTTGTCTCTAAGAGACATACCAGCTGACCATCTTAGCATGCGCATTTCAGTAGTTTCTAGTTGCCTCGAGTAAGAGTTATACTCGTACATCGTCCAGCATTCGGAGCCATAGAGGAGTGCGGGTCTGACAATCGTTTGGTATACTTGTGAATATAAAAGCGCTATATAAACTCTTCTATTATAATTATTTTTTATTATATTTATAAGATTCGATAAATGATACAAATACAGTGTTGGCTCCTGACCACGCTTTTTATACGTCCTTATCACCAATACTGATTAGTTGTCGTACAAATTGATTCGTATGGCAATTCTTCAATTTATCAATTGAAGGTTCAGTCATGTGAGTTGGTATAAAAAAAACAGATGCGTGAGAATCTCGCGCGGTAGAAGTGAAACTTCTTAGCTCCTAGGAAAGTTGATTTTATGCATTGCTTTTTTTCCATTTGCTAACGATTTTTTTAGGATAAGGAAATGTTTATATTAATTAATGAATAGCTATAATTATTAATAATTAATTAATAATTATAATTACTAATAATTACATAATTAATAATTATTATAATTAATTAATATTAATAAGTTATTAGAATATTAATATTATATTATTAATAAATAAATATACTTGTAATATTATAATTAATTAATTAATTATTATTAATGATAATTAATATTAATATTAATTAATATAAATATTATTGATAATATTATTAATAATATTAATTTTTATTAATAATAATCATTATTATTATTAATAATCATTATTTTTAATTATTACTTATAATTATTTTTACTTATTAATAATAATTATTTTTAATTATTAATTATTATTATTAATATTTTTAATTAATATTAATTATAAATAAATTATTTATATTGTATTTATTCAATTATATTTATAAGTTATAATTAATTATTTGTTATTAATTAAATATTATTTAATTTATTTTTCGTTCACATATCAAATTATTTATTTATATTAATAGTAATTATAAATTTATATTTAATATTAATGACGAGTATTTTTATTTTTAAAATTTATTTATTAATATTAATGTAAATAAATATTAAATATCATTTGAAATATTACCGTTAAAGTCGGAGAAGGGGAAGGGTTTCACTATTCGTGACGTTTAAGACAATTTGCGCTACCGCACCTACTCGTATATAAGTTTAACTTCAAAAAATTAATACTAAAATTAAAAAGCATTTAATAAAAAAAATAAACTCGCTTGATAATTTAATGAATTTTAAATTGTTATTTTTAAAACAATTTTTGTGATGTGAGTTTAGTGTTTTTTGTGAATAAAAATTCATTTGTGTTTTTTTCCGTCACTTGTCACGTTTCTGAATTGAGACCCGTGTGATTTATGGTTTTTGTCACGTAAATCCGTTAAAACGACAGACTGTGCATTTTACGGGAAACAATGCCTTACCCGGAGGGATATATTACTACGGGTTTTCCATGAGAAGGAAAAGTTTCATGGAAAATTTCCTGAAACAATGGCTCTGTTTATAGGCGTAAAAAGTAATTTGTTCTAAAATTGAATCTAAGTTTCGATATTTTTTGAAATTTACAATCATGAAACATGTGGTAGGTAAATAAAACATTTTTAATGCGTTTTTTCATTGACATATACTTAAGTTAAATTAAGGGGGCATTCTATTCTACAGTTTTTTCAGAAAAAAACTACAAATACTTTTCGTGTACATTTTTTAGTTTTTTATTGATGACTTGTATGTATCGATGACTTGAATGTACAAAAAAATTGCAAATTTAAGATGTTATCAGCTTTATATCTTGTAAAAAAAAGGGGGTGAGCTGGTCGACATGATTGGAGTCATTTCGTAAATCTGAAACAAAACCATACACAGTTTCTTGATACGAAATAATGTCGTTGTAGTTGGTAATAAAGAGAAAAAAAATCGTAAAATGGCAGCTGTCTGAAAAAAATTGTTTTACCCTTTTTTTAAATTAAAAACAAAATGGCAAAAACAATAGTTTTGAATTTTTCAAGGTAATGATGATATAAAAACATTTATTGAAGTTCTATACCAAATTTGAAGGCAATCGGTTGATTAAAACTAGAGGCGTGAATTTCGGGCGTTTTTTTAGACAAAAAAACTAAAAATATTTTTCCTATAAATTTTTTACAGTTTGTTTATTGATAATTTGAGAAAGCACGACAAAAATTTGAAAAAAAAAAATTTAAATTCAAGATGTTATATCTTGTAGTACAAAAAGGGGATAAACTGGTCGACATGATTGGAGCCCTTTCGTAAATTTTAAACAAAAATCATACACAGTTATTTGATGAAAAATAAAGTCGTTATTGTTGGTACCAAAGAGATAAAAAAAATCGTAATTTTTTAAAAAATAGTAAAAAAAATAGGCAATCGGTTGGATAGAACTTGAGATTTTATGTCGACCAGGTCGAAAAATGTAGTTTCGAGATAAACGCGTTTTAAGTTTTGAGATTATTGTCTGAGTCATTCCAGTGCGGCGTAATTGCTGCCTCATTTTTAACTATAACTTTGTGAATATTGAGAATTTAAAAATTTACTTTTGAAAACATATTTTTAAAGGTCTACACTTGAAGAATATGCAAAAAAAAACCTTAATTGACCTTACCCCCTTAATTAACCGTACCCCCTTAATTAACCGTAATACTATTTGAATAGTCTGAATGTTGTCCTATCTATTCTGTTGTGTAGTTCATGACTGAGTATCGTGACTCTCATGATAGCCTTTGACGTCTCCTCTCAATCTATCTCTATACTCCGAGATTCGAACAGTAGTTATTAGGGGTAGTTTTATGGCGTCTCTCATTTACGAGTGTTCAGTCCAACAGATTGATGATGTTTCTATTATACGATTAATTTATTTTTATGCAAATGGATGGAGAAACATTACCAAATTGTGACTCCTTTAAGTATCTTGGGTCACTCATCCATAGCGATGGAGGATGTGCAGCAGATGTAACACATATAATTAGTGTGGGATGAATGAAGTTTAGATCAATGACGGGAGTTCTATCTGATCTGAAAATGCCAGTAAAGTTAAAAGGAAAAGTATACCAAACGATTCTCAGACCCGCACTTTTCTATAACTCCGGATTCTGGACGATGTATAACTCTTACTCTAGGCAACTAGAAACTGCTGAAATGCGCATGCTAAGATGGTCAGCTGGTGTGTCCCTAAGAGACAAAATAAAATGCTCACGCATTCGTGAAAGCCTAGGTGTTATAGACATGAACAGCAAGATGGAGAAGAGGCGATTGAGATGGTATGGGCACGTTGGACGCAGAGCACCCGATCACATTGTGAACCAGGCAATCTCCATGGATCTTCCTCAAATAACAATCAGAAGAAGACCAAATAATTCATGGGTGGTGCCAAAAAAATAACGTGATGCAGAGGCACGGCCTGGGGGACGTAGTCCGGGACAGAAGAGCATACAACCTGAGGACGAGGAGAGCTGACCCCAACAGTCTTCGCAGACAGTGAGTTGGGATGGAGTTAGGGAGAAGATTAATTTATTTTTATATAAACTAAAATAATCAGAAAAATTGTAGGAGCTGTATGACATGGTCGCGCGATGAGATTCATGGCCGCGTGGTAACGCACTGGACTTCCGTGCGGAAGGTTGCCGGTTCGAACCTCGTACTAGACACATGTTTTTTTTTCGCCTTGTATTCGGAGACATAAGGATACCTATTACTTCGGTCATATCTATTATTTAATAAAAAAAAGGAAAAAAAGAAACTTTCCGGTGTGCTCCGATCGTCTCACTTCAGGTGTGCCAACGGACCCGGTACAGCGGTGTGGTCGGTGAGTTTGCTTTGCTGGTCGGTGACTTCATGGCACAGGTTTGTTTTTCAACTGAGTATATGTTGGAATGGCGAGAGGATCCTACACTACGAGGCCCAGTAACGAGAATGGATGTAGAAGACGCGAAAGATGTGTTTTGTGATAGGAGAATCTGGCACTCTCCTCTCTTTGCCTATCGTGACATAGAGATGGTGTGATTGGATGTATGTTTTATATATATTTTTTTATTTTAAACCTGCGTTTCATTATCGTTCTTTTTCTTCTTCCTAGTGTCATATCAGGTCCCCCCAACGTTGAATATCACCTGAGAGTAGGCATCTTTGTCCTCGGTAGCCCGAAAAAGAAAATCAGTATCGTTATTTTTTAATATTTGCACTTCGGTAATATGGTTAAAAATTTGTAATTTATTTTTATCAAACACTGTTTATTCCTCTTTTTTGTGACGGTATAACCCTACCGGTTTCAAGGCTTTCACCTCATCTTCAGGGGAGCGCAAACAAGACTAAATGCTGTTCGAACTGGTACCGATATACACGCTTCAACGGTTGGAAGCTGGGAGGTGAGGGAGGCACGGGACAATTTCGGCCAAGAGCGGAGAGATTTTTGGGAAATGACTGTTCAACATGTGCTGACTGTGATAATTTCTATATAGGAAAGACAGGGAGATCTTTTGAAAAGCGATTTCGTGAAAACAAATCCGCCTTAACAAATCCTCTAATTTATTTTGAAATGGCTAATCATTGTCACCGTGAGCATCATACTTTTTCTATCGATGATGCCAAATTCTTACATATCAGTGGCAACGGAAATAAATTGGACAGATTCGAGGCCCTAGAAATTTCTAAATCAGTACACCGATCGGAACATCTGTTGAACAGTTATTTCCCAAAAAGCTCTCCGCTCTTGGCTGAAATTGTCCCGTGCCTCCCTCACCCCCCAGCTTCCAACCGTTGAAGCGTGTATATCGGTACCAGTTCGAACAGCATTTAGTCTTGTTTGCGCTCCCCTAAAGATGAGGTGAAAGCCTTGAAACCGGTAGGGTTATACCGTCACAAAAAAGTGGAATAAACATTGTTTGATAAAAATAAATTACAATGTCCTTAAACCTCCACAACGTTAATGCCTTAACTATAAACAACATAGTTAAAAATATTTTCAATTTAGCCTTACTGAAAAGTTAACCGTTTACTTTTAACTAAGTTCTTTGCCTATAATCTTATAATGTTTTCATGAGTATTTTTAAACAACTTCGATCAATGCCAATTAGTTATGAAAATGGGACTCTTGAATTTTGGCAGTTAGACAGTTGCAATCGTGTTGATCCACCCTCGATTCCTACTTTCCAAAGCTTTTTGACCTAATTTCGATGAAATGGGTTGTTTGAAAGGATGTGCACGTAATCTTTTTACAAAATTCATGACATCTGTTTGAGACATTCCCAAAATTAATAATCAAGTTTTGAAATTTCTCAAAGTTCCTCCATCCCCTATTTGCCATGGATGAAAACATCCCTTCAAAGATGGTGAAATATCCATTTTTGATCTGGTTTTTAGAAGTCTTGTTATTATTCAAATATTTTCTTTCTTTGTCTCTTTCATCAGTTGATTATAAGACGTATAATAATGAGTTTTTAAATAAGGTTTGCCCATTCGTGTTTTAAGTTGGTGTTCTGTGGAAGTTTTGTATTGTAACAAGTGTTCTTTTGAGAAATGATAAACTTAATTATAAAATGAGGGAACTGCGTAGAAAATGTGGAAAAATAATACATACATGCCATCACGTAATTTCTCTGCCAGAAAAAAAACACGTGTCGCAGGGGTTAATTTAATTAGCAGAGTAACAAAGTTATTTATTAGTATGTTATTTATAGTTAAGGCGTTAACGCTACGGAGGTTGAAATATATTGTATTTTTTTAGTACACCACTGTTTATTCCACTTAATATAACGTTTAAACTATCGGTTTGAAAGCGTTTAACCTCATCATCAGAGGAACACAAACAAGACTGATTTATATTCGAAATTAAAATTCAGCTATTTTTGTGCTCCCCTGTCGGTAAGGGGAAAACCTTGAAACCGGTAGGGTTATACTGTTATAAAAAGTGGAATAAACAGTATTTCATTAAATAAATTACTATGTAAGTTATTGTTATTCAGAAATGTGTAAAAATCTGTTATATTTAGTTAAGTTCCAAAAAATCAAAACCTTTGATTCATACATATACAATTATGCCATTTCTCTATCTAGGTAGGCAGAGAGACTAGATTTTCTATCTTGAAACATCCTTAGCCTTTTCTTCATTCATACATCTTCTCATGCAACTACGATTTCTCTGACTTTTAACATTTCCTTATTTCAAAATATCATCCAATTGATTCAGCCATACGGTCTTTAGTCTTCTCTACCACATCTTCCACTTAAATTTGCACTATACATTCTTTTAGTAGCCTTTCTTTATTCATTCGTTCTACTTATATGAACTATCTCAGCGTGTTCTTTTACATCTTACTGAATTTCTTTTTCCTGGCACTGTCCCAACTCATTGCCTAGGTAGGCTGTTGGGGGTCGGATCTTCTCGTTCTCAGGCTGTATATTCTTTGGTTCTGGGTATCGATTTCATCTAGGCCGTTTCTCTACAGGACTTTGGAGCATTGAGTCATCCAATAGTTTTTTGGTCTTTCTCTGGAAGGCTGTCGAGGAAGATCCACAGACATTGCCTGATTTACAGTATTGTCTGGTGGTCTCCGTCTTATGTGCCCGTACCATCTCAGCTTTCGCTCTTCCCGCTTACTGTTTATATCAGTGATCCCCAGGCTACCACGAATACGTGAGCTCTTAATGTTATCTTTCAGTGATACTCCTGCCGACTACCTAAGCATTTGCATTTCTGCTGTTTCAAGTTGCCTAGAGTAGGAGCTGTACATAATCCAGTATTCTGAGCCACACATAATTGCGGATCTAACGATAGTCTGGTATACCTTTCCTTTTAGTTTTATAGGCATTTTTGGGTCACACAAGACTCCTGTTACCGATCTGAATTTCATCCACCCCACACTTATTCTAATGTCAATATCCGCGGCGCACCCTCCGTCTCAACACATCAGCCTTAAATTCATTTTCATCCCTTGTCTACTTTTCCCATATTCTGTCATACATTGTCACATAGGGTATTCTTCTCAATGCGTGCATTTCTACAGAATCTTTCCGGCTTCTATCCGTTTCTTTCCACGTTTACTATATAACATATTATATTTGTAAATATTTCTCATTTTTTAATATAACCTTTATTTTATATGTTATGTTAAAAAAATAAAAAATTCTACTAAAATTGATGATCCGATCGATTTTGAGATTTTTCATAATTTATCAACCGTTCATTGGTGGAGTGGAGGGGGTAACTGCTCTGAAGGGAGCAATAGTCGTAAATTGTAAGTTTATCCTGTCGGATTTCTGGAAGATGCTGGGAAGAATGATTTATAAAATTGTTGGCTACCATTAAAACGATTTAATACTGAGGAATAACTCCATTTTTTTCTCATGTTTTCTTCTCATGACGCGTTTTCTATGAAGATAGCTTTTATGATTAAAAAATATAGCTTTTTCCCTGTTGGGTTAGCCAGAGACAACAGTGTGCCAGACTTTTCTTTCGCGGTATATATTTTGCGCTTCCTCTTTACGTTTTCTCGTTGAGAATTTGATTTGTTCACTTTATATTCGTGATTACAAGATCTTTGATTGTTTTTTCAGTAACATGAGTTTTTAGAGCTTGATTGAACCCCTGTCGTACACCTTTTTTAGCTTTGAATTGTTTTTGCGTCTTTTTTTATATATATTCTTTGAGAGCATTAACTTTGTTTATTTTACATTCATGTTTAAAATTTAGCTGGCGTTATCGTTGATTAATTTATGAGTAAAAAGTTTTCAGAACTAGAATGCATCCCTGTCGTACACCTTTTATTTGCTTTAAACAGTTTCCTGGTGACTTCTTGAATCTTGATGCTCGTTTACGTATTTACGAAGGAAAACGTGGGTGAACCAAATGGACCATATTTTGAAAGCATCTTAAGTGAATTACAGCGTCTTGTGTGTCAAAATATGTGTCAAAAAATTATTTTCAACCTACGAAAGTACGATCATATAACTTCATACCAGAAGGCATTGAACTGGTCGAATGTTAGAAATAGACGCCAAATTCACACTGTCTCTATTGTATAATGTCCTTAACTATCCCGCTGCCCCCTCTTATCTCGCCAAAAATTTTCAGCTTCTTTCCAATCATGTATTAGCGCTACGCTCAAACAGAGATTGTCTATTGGCCTTTCCAGTTCACCGCTCCTCTTTTTTTATGTCGTCCTTTACTGTTCATGCAGTGAGACTCTGGAATCAGTTACAAACCACTATAAGATTCGTTCCGTCCTTGGCATGCTTTAAGAAGCGACTGAAAAAACTCTTAATTTCTAATCAGTAAAATAACGTGTTTCATTCCTGATTTTTTTTCCTTTACTCTCCACCATCCATTCCTTTCCTTTTGATTGATGATTGATATCTTACTTTATATGAAAAATAATGTTCGGGTGATTATCCGTCTTTGTGAGGTTCGTGGGCATATGCTCACGTATGTATTTATGGATTTCGTGGGGATGGATAGTAATTTAAATTATTTATTCGACCACGAAACTTGCTTCGTTTACTTTTGTCTGGTTGGTTAGAAGAGATTACCGCCTGGCAATAAGCCTGCCAGATTTTATTTGCAATAAAAGTGTTAAATAAATTATTAAGTGAATAGTATGAATAATAGAAGATGAATGAGGAGCAGGCGAAACTTGTGTGCTTAAATATAAAACTTTAGAGATCTGTTCTCACTATTCACCCTGGAAGGGAAACGGCTTGATGTTAGTTAATTAAGGTGTTTATTATTCAATATATCCAACGAGATATGGAAGTTATCGATTTCAGTATATTCATCCCTAATCACCTAAGTTATTCATCCCTTAGCGCTTTATTTAACTTAATTTCAATCCATTAATATACTTTCAAACATTTATACTATCAAATTTAAATTAATCAGACTGTTCGTTTTTCCACATGAGTGAATCAGTGTTTTTAAACATTTTATTATAATTTGGTTTTGGCACCCTTTCGTTTGTCTGCGGGTCTTGTTAGGAAGGCGAGAGAATCCTGGCTTGATTCGTTTATTTAAATTTCCGTCCACGGAGATGGGTTCAAGGAGAAGGGACGATGGATTATACCAGAATCGGGAAAGGTTTAACATAGCCCCTTTGTTTTATTTAAAAGTATTCTAAAAGTTCCTTCAGTTTCTAGTAAGTCGCAGCTCATCATTTCTGGTGGTTGTCGTAAATATTTATTGCCTAGGTCAATTTATTCCTTCCGATTTTCTTCTCTGTCTACCTGGACGCTGAGGTGAGGCGTATGCAAAGGGCCTCTTTTACTTTGTCACTCCACTTTAAGCAAAAGTTTCTTAATTTTTTCACTCTATCTTATGTAAAAACCTCTTTTACTTTGTCACTGCCTTATGCAAAAGCCTTTTACTTTGTCACTTCACCTTATGCAAAAGACTTTTACTTTGTCACTCCACCTTATGCAAAAGACTTTTACTTTGTCACTCCATCTTATGCAAAAGTCGTTTATTTTTTTCACTCTACCTTATACAATAGCTTTTTACATCGTTACCCAATTTTATGCAAAAGTTTATTTTACTTTGTCACACTACCTTATGCAAAAGCCTTTTACTTTGTCACTCTACCTTATTTATTTATTTATTATTACACATGACAAGAAATATACACAATTTGAGAAGAAACAACAGGTAATTTGATTTGGACATATAATTTTAATGGATCTGGGTTTGTTGCCTTTCATTTGTCGTATCCCCAGTAAACTAGGCTTTTGCCTGTATCTCACTGAGGATATTTAGCATGAAAAAATAAATCGATACTTCTTTCCGATTTTTGATAACACAAAAAACCCCGTTGCACGCTCTCATCAACCTGACAAACAGTGACACTTAACTACAACTGGAAACATCTTGCGAAACTCAACTCCTCACACATTATCGCTCCAGAAAGACCAAAAATATTCATCCCACAATATACTGCACACAATCATAAGAATAAAAGTCAAAACAAATTCAAAACAAAAAAAAAAGAAGAAAAACACACAGAAACACAAACACAAAAACAACCAAAATTAAAACAACAATAAGAGACCCACACTCACGAGCTCACATAAATCCTTTCCACTCGTCATTCATCCTGAAAGCCCAAGTACTCAAAATCCTGTCGCAATAACAACCACGCTCCGATCGACTGTCTAAATGGTTTTCCTACCTTTACTTTTATTGAAGTCGGCACGCCATGCACGCCTTATGCAATAGGCTTTTACATTGTCACTCCATCTTATGCAAAATTCTCTTAATTTTTTCACTCTACCTTATACAATAGCTTTTTACATCGTTACTCAATTTTATGCAAAAGTTTATTTTACTTTGTCACACTACCTTACGCAAAAGCCTTTTACTTTGTCACTCCACCTTATGCAATAGGCTTTTACTTTGTCACTCCACCTTATGCAAAAGCCTCTTTTACTTTACCACTCTACTTTATGCAGATATACAGGTAGCAAGTTAGCCCTATTTGAAAGTTTTATCAAAATTTATTATAACATATAAAAAATACATGCATACTTTACAATCCACCTTAAGCTAAATATGTAACTATTGCATATTGGAAGATAAACAATTCAAAAGTTTCATTGCAGTTTGTCTTTCCTTGGTAAGTTTTCTGCGGTTTTCTTATTTACTCGTATTTATTTAATTAACGACACAACAGTGTCTTTTATATACAAATGAACATATGACAGGTTATACAAGTGCTTAAAATTATTGACAAAAAAAATACTTTGTCTTAAACTAACATGAAGATACAAAAAGCAGTAGTAATAATAAATTACAAAGTCATTGTTTAAAATTATTTAATATTAATATGTATATTTAAGTTCAATATATGTTTTAATACCACAAAATATTACCAAACTTCACCAAGCAGACTTACGTAATTGTCGAAGACTTATTTTACAGTGGTAAAGAACTTAGATTGGTTTTTAGTGGAACAACGCTTAAATAGAACAAAAATTGGATTTTTTGAGAATTTCATGGATATATCTTGAGATATAGAAAACACATGGACTCACTTGTAGAACGAGATGCAAGTTGCTTTGCAGAATCGAAACCTTCCACATGTTGATGCAGGGTTACTCAACTTCAGAGGCCAAGTATTGTCCTTAATGTTTTGTTAATATTACGTTATTTATATTACTAAAGGAGAGCACAAAGCTAGTAGCTATTTCTAAATATTGTGATATTCTGGCGAATACTTTATATACTTGAATTGGCGAATACTGTTTATAATTATCAAATATGCTTTCAAATATATGCAGATGCTGGGAAGAACCGAATCTATTGTCCACATCCACCATCTTTCTGTCCTTACACTCAAATCAAATCTATTTATTTTTTTTAATATTTTAATCTGTCAATAATAGTGGTTTTGAATCCCAACTTGGAGCTCCTTTGAAGAGAGTCTGACATCTAAACACAGCTTTATAAACTGTTATTTTCTTATCAGCATTACTATACCATCAAATATATATTTCTCACCCTCCTTTTTGGTCATGTTTCTCCCACAGGGCGTCACATCTCAATTGACTTGAAACGTCTCTGGTTTGTCTCCAGCACCAAAATATGGATATTGTGTTTTCATTCCCCATTATGTGTTGTCACTATCCGGGCTTTTTATGACCTTTTCAATCTTATAAAGATATAATCGTTTTCTCTCCCTTTCCATATTTTTTTTGTAAATGGATGCAGTAAATTTTGCGCATGACAAACTGACTCGCGCAGTATAAAATATGCAAAAAGAAAAAAGTGCTTCGATAAATTTGTAATTTTAAGACTTTAGGCAAGGGCGTACACTGTGTTTGTATTTATTTTATTTAAAAAAAGGGTGGGAACAGAACTAAACTGTTTTTTTTTTAATTTATTAAACGAAATTGAATCAAGTATCAATATCTGATAAACCACATACATTTAAGCTGAAATAAATACATTTTTAATTTAGTTTAAAATGTAACATATTATATATCTTACGTAATATTTAAAAATAAGCTCCTCTATAAAACCCTTATTCGTCCTATCTTGACCTATGCTGCACCCGTTTGGGGTAGTGTGAGCAACACGGATCACCTGAAACTCCAGAGAGTGCAGAACAAGGCATTCAAGATATCTTTTAACACCCATCCCAGAACAAACCTTACCCGACTTCAAGCCGGACAGCGAGAAAAAACCCTACACCACCACATCCTCGCTTGGACCGTGAAGTTCTATAAGTCAACGAAATCACAGCAAACCCTAAGTCGCTGCCCTGGGAGCTTACGAGAGTAAATCCGACCAACCCTTCCGTTATAAGCACAAGCTCCCGAAGCATTATCTGTTGCCTGACTAGTCCACATACAGTATAAGCTGGGACGACCAAGATCTGAGTGAATGTGATGGAATACAAGTAGCCTGAACGAGTGGACTTGTTCTTGCTAAATAATTAAGTTGTAAGAATTGTTATCTAGTTATTAGTAGTATGTAGGTGTTAATTATTTCTAAGAAATCATATATAGTATTAAGATTATAAAAATAAATGACATGTAGGAAAATAAGATTAAAAGTAAGTTTATAAATTATAACATATAAGTAAGATTAGTTAAGTAATAAATGTGGATATAGGTATAGTCTTGAGAAATATTTGTACAATATATTACATTGTTTAAAAAAAAAATTGTAATATCTGTTCTGCTTAAATAATTATAAAGAAATATACATATTTGTTAGTTTATAACTGCACAAAATATTTACAGTTATCTTTGTTCCCAATGGCGGCAGTTTAAAGTATTATTTTAACAACGCCTGTGCCAAGTCATTAAAACAAACGTTAACTTTAAAAACACTTTATCTTATTACTTTCTTCAGATGTAAACTTTTACAATTCCGTTAGATAAATTTACACTTTGTAAGAGAGACGGCGCCAGGAATTATATTATTAGGAAGGTAGAAGGTACGCCTGGATGTGTCTAGTGAAGACAAAGTGTCCTTCTATTTTATAACTTTACTTCATCCTTTTTTTTGTAGTTACCCACGGGAGGAAAAACGGATTTCCTCTAAGCTGCCTTGGTAGCGCGGACTTGGGAAAATGACTTAGAATGGACTCAATTTTAACTCAGTACATTTTTTTTAAACAGAATTATTTTTTCTTCCGCTAAGTAAATGAACTTAGACTTAAAAACTAACTGTTAATTCCTATTACTTTTGTTTTAGAAAACAATGGATTATCGACCGGCATGTTGTGATAGGAAACAAAATCAATTTGGCATTAAAACATATATACTCCGTGGCCTAGCTGGTAAATCGGGAGTCTCGGGTTCCATTACTATCGGAACTCAGATTTTTTAAAAAGGGTTTCAATCTGGTTTTCACGCAAGACGTTTTTAACATATTGGCTGGAAAACATTTTACATGGCAATAAATAAATAAAATTAGACTTAAAAACTTACTGTTAATTCATATTACTTTTGTTTTAGAAAACAATGGATTATCGACCGGCATGTTGTGATAGGAAACAAAATCAATTTGGCATTAACGTGTTCCTCGCGGGAAGCACAAACGCCTGTGATCTGATCTGTAGCATTCCTTTGTGTATTTTACGTAATGTTTAGTTTATCTCCTTTATTTAATGAGTCTCCTTAAGAGTAATGACTTTTATTTATTATCAGAAAATTACTTGAATGTCATGTTTACTTGGTGGTGTAATCAAATATCAGTGGTTCTGAACAAAATACGCGTTTAAACTTAGAAATTAAAAAACGCCGAAATTGTGCCGCGCACAGGATTCGTGGAATTTGATTTTTAACGCGGTGTACAGGTTAAAACATATATACTCCGTGGTCTAGCTGGTAAATCGGGAGTTGCGGGTTCCATATCTATTGGAACCCATATTTTTTAAAAAAGGATTTCAATCTGCTCTTCACGCAAGACGTTTTTAACATTGGTTGGAAGGCATTTTACATGGCAATACACCCGTGAGGTTATACTGTGCACAATAAAATTTGGTAAAATACAATACTCAAACCGGATAGTATTAAACTATGGTAAGATGATAGTCAATACTAGTATTTTAGTGACAATTTTGATGTCTGGAAGTGAAACGTGGACGTAGAAAAAAACTGTAAGGAGCTGAATAAATGTATATCTGAAGGGTAGACAATGCATGAAAGAAAACGCAATGAAGTTATCAGAGAGGAATGTGAACTTAAGGCTTATGTGTTAAGTAAAATTAAGATGAATATTCTGAAATGGTTTGAGACCGAGTTACGAATAAATACAGTGCAAATGTAAGCGGAAAGCGGATGACTAAATAAGGTACAGTTGGAGTTAGGCCGAGGCCACACCAAAGTGCTTCGTTAGGTTCTAAGCTAGGTGTTGCGTGACTAATATACTATTTGACTTCATGCTTGGCCACACCAAAGTGCTTCGCACAAATTCATTTGACAGTTGGGAGCGGTTGAGTGAACAAACGATGCAACTCTCAAAACTAACCAATTTCGTTACAACTTACCTCTTCTTTATTTACTTCCTGTGCAACTTCATTCCAAAGTGATTTTATTACAGGTACATTTTTGTATAATTTGCTCAATGGGTTCCACAAAGGCTCCCTTTTATACACAGCTGTTATTAAAACTTCCGCCATCTTGTAAAATCACGGTGATACAATAAAATTAACCAACACGTCTGTTCGCTAGGAGATTCACTCAGTGACTAATCGTCATGTAGCGTGGCGCGAAGCGTGCAGTGTGGCCATTGCGATGGTATGCGATGTGTTGGTTCGCTTGGATATGTCGCCTAATTCGCAGCGTAGCTCTAAGCACCACGCGAGGCTCCTACCTGTATGGATTCAGCCTATGTGTATTATACATATTAAAAAAAAGAAATGAAAGAAGTAGGAGAAATCGTAGAAGCTGTATGAGATGGTGAATGGATGTGGAAGAGACGAAATTTATTTGAACATTCAAAAGTCTGGTGCTATGTCATTTTTGCCTTCCATAGCATGTAAAAGGTAGGATGCTTACTTGCCCCAATTACATGATAATTCATATACACATACAGTAAGTAATTCACATCGGGCTTAAGAAAGAGACTGTCGGCCATAATTGCCTAACTTCGGCTTTGTAGAACAGAAATACTGAAAGCACCTTCACTCGCACACAGGATGACTTTATTGAATAAAAGTTTGGATCACTTTTATGATTAGTTTCTTGGAAGTTTCGAGGCTAATCCAGTGATTATAAACCTGAAAGCTCAAATATTGATGCAGAAGACAATGTTATCTTTCGAAAACACTCTTCAATATGTCCACATCGTCAATTCTGATATTTATAGGAGCACTATACTTATAAATCAATTAACTTTCTTTCTTGGTGTTCCTCTTCTATATTCATTCATTTCCTACAGCTAAATGTTAAATATTCTTCTTTTAAACATTTATTCCAAATGTTTAAGACTTTTAAATAGTATATTTTATATTTGATTACTAAGCAACGAACCTTAAACTAAATTTCGTCTCGTTTTTAACAAATGGTTTAACTTTTCTTCAGTACACGAACACAGTAGTGCCTTCTTGTCCGCAAGGGGTACGTTCTAGCAACCCCAGTGAATACCTGAAACCGCGGATACTCAAATATCCCATCCCTAAATACATAAAATATTAGAGATACCGAAAAAATATTCATTTATACCTGAGTTTGGGGGCAGGCTGTACTGCTACTTTGCAGTGTTAACCCATCCTTCCCTGTGATGTGTAACTAGTACACGTATCTTCTGAAAACTTTAATATCTCTATAAATATAATAAATACTGGGGTCAGATTTTAGGTATTCCTCTGTAATACATTTTTAGGATATGTGTCCTAGAGGGAAGAGATGATGATGATTTGTTGATAAATAAAACTCGTTTTAAATCGCAATGCGGAAAGAGGAATTTTATTGGTAACATAGGTATTAATACTATTCCCGCGTGTGTGCGGGAATGCGAGCAAGATATCTCGTCGTCTCGTTTCTACATCCGCAAAACGATTAATGTCGTATGTAGGTGTTAATTTATTTACGGAACTGGCGAGACAGGTGTGGTGCGTTCTCGCTTTAGCATGGAATGCGCTTCGCGTCGGCTATGAGTTGAATGACCGGCGCGTGGACTTCGTACTTATTTGTTTTGCATTGCTAAGGAATGCAAAGGTCATTTCATCGGTCATTGACCGCGTGTGCGACCGCCACACATTTAAACAATAATATTAATAATAATTAGGCAAATCTAATACTTGAATAAGATTGCGTTCGATTACCAAGTAACAACAGTGGCATTGAGTCTACTCTCGAAACGGTACTTTGTAAAGTGTCCTTTCATTATATGTGTATATAGAGGAAATTGAATTATTCGCATTTATCGTTGTATTCTTATAATTCAATTGAATATCATGAATTTCAATTCGTTTGAAATTCATGGCCATTCCTTTGAATATTAACCCTTCCTGTCCGGTGATGTGTAACTAGTACACATTGCTTCTAAACACTTTAATATCTCTAGCACAAGCCTCTCTAAATTGTCTCCTTGACCACGAACAATGTGTCAAAATATATGGAGAACTCGGTGTTGGCATATTCTCGGCAATCTGTCAGTGACTTATCGAAAATAAAGACATCTCGCTTTGCAAATTATAAATTGCAAAATTTCTTTAACATGTGTCATTAACCCTTCCTGTCCTGTAATGTGTAACTAGTACACATTGCTTCTAAACACTTTAATATCTCTAGCACAAGCCTCTCTAAATTGTCTCCTTGACCACGAACAATGTGTCAAAATATATGGAGAACTCGGTGTTGGCATATTCTCGGCAATCTGTCAGTGACTTATCGAAAATAAAGACATCTCGCTTTGCAAATTATAAATTGCAAAATTTCTTTAACATGTGTCATTAACCCTTCCTGTCCTGTAATGTGTAACTAGTACACATTGCTTCTAAACACTTTAATATCTCTAGCACAAGCCTCTCTAAATTGTCTCCTTGACCACGAACAATGTGTCAAAATATATGGAGAACTCGGTGTTGGCATATTCTCGGCAATCTGTCAGTGACTTATCGAAAATAAAGACATCTCGCTTTGCAAATTATAAATTGCAAAATTTCTTTAACATGTGTCATTAACCCTTCCTGTCCTGTAATGTGTAACTAGTACACATTGCTTCTAAACACTTTAATATCTCTATAAACATAATAAATACTGGGTTCAGATTTTATGTATTCCTCCGTAATACATTTACGCATTGAATGAAAAAAATAATATTAATAATAATTAACACTTATCGGCCACATCAGAGATATTTTGTGAAAATCGGGAATAAATTCACCAATACAATCAAACGTGAGCCAGTGTGTGACGTAGGTATATTCATTTTAAAAAAACCGCTATGGGTGAGGAAGCGACGCTATTCACGTCTTACTCTCACTCTACTTCGGTGTATGGGAACGCAAGAAATAGAATCTCAGTTCGGTTGCTTCACTCGCTTCAGTAGATCGAGGGCATTCGTTTAATGTGGTCTCTTCGCCCGTTTTGTAAACGTCGGACGATGTTTGTTTTTCATGGTTTCAGCAATTAAATTTCAATTATTATGACTTTAAATTTAATTAATTTAAGCAATTGGCTATGAACATTCTTATTTTTCCGATTTTATATCGCTCATTTTTACATGTGTATTAAATACACAGCACCGGAACGCGCGGATTTTTTAGCACAGGAAGGGAAAGGTTAACAACGCTCTTTATGTTTTGTTTTCCTTTAGTGCCCACAAAATTAATATTTGGGACATGACTTTAATGTAACGTCAAACCCTAAAAAGTCAAAACTTGTTGACGAAATGCACATTAGGCATTATATGCTGCTTTTTTTCGATCTGAGTAAAAATGCTACTAAAGCAACGGAATCAATTTTCGATTTGATCTGGCAGTGTCCTAACTGTAAACAAATGTAAACGGTTGTTTAAAAAAAAATTTAATCCGGCAATAGAAACTTGCAGTATGCTCCCAGATCTAAAAGACCATCAAACCTTGGTGACGACATTTTGAAGTCACTGGTTGAAAGCGATCCGAGATTAATCATTGAGGAAATATCACAAAAACTCTCTTTGCCGTTGTCAACAGTGCAAGAGCATTTAAAACGCATTGGCAAAGTAAATATAATAGGGATTCGGATGTCACGTGATTTGTCAGAGGATAAACAGGAAACAGAGAAAAAAATGCAACTCTCTGCTGACAAGGTACAGGAATTAACCTTTTTTTGCATTGAGTTGTGACTGGAGACAAGAAAAATATTTTCTGGAAAGCAAACTCCTGTTCCAACTTCCAACTCAGGACTGATTTTATAAAATGTTTTATTATGTACTTGATGCGACATATTTGGCGGTATTGTATACTATACATACACATCCTGTGTATACAACCCACTAAGGTCCAACATATTACAGTATAAATTGCAAAATTTCTTTAACATGTGTCATTAACCCTTCCTGTCCTGTAATGTGTAACTAGTACACATTGCTTCTAAACACTTTAATATCTCTAGCACAAGCCTCTCTAAATTGTCTCCTTGACCACGAACAATGTGTCAAAATATATGGAGAACTCGGTGTTGGCATATTCTCGGCAATCTGTCAGTGACTTATCGAAAATAAAGACATCTCGCTTTGCAAATTATAAATTGCAAAATTTCTTTAACATGTGTCATTAACCCTTCCTGTCCTGTAATGTGTAACTAGTACACATTGCTTCTAAACACTTTAATATCTCTATAAACATAATAAATACTGGGTTCAGATTTTATGTATTCCTCCGTAATACATTTACGCATTGAATGAAAAAAATAATATTAATAATAATTAACACTTATCGGCCACATCAGAGATATTTTGTGAAAATCGGGAATAAATTCACCAATACAATCAAACGTGAGCCAGTGTGTGACGTAGGTATATTCATTTTAAAAAAACCGCTATGGGTGAGGAAGCGACGCTATTCACGTCTTACTCTCACTCTACTTCGGTGTATGGGAACGCAAGAAATAGAATCTCAGTTCGGTTGCTTCACTCGCTTCAGTAGATCGAGGGCATTCGTTTAATGTGGTCTCTTCGCCCGTTTTGTAAACGTCGGACGATGTTTGTTTTTCATGGTTTCAGCAATTAAATTTCAATTATTATGACTTTAAATTTAATTAATTTAAGCAATTGGCTATGAACATTCTTATTTTTCCGATTTTATATCGCTCATTTTTACATGTGTATTAAATACACAGCACCGGAACGCGCGGATTTTTTAGCACAGGAAGGGAAAGGTTAACAACGCTCTTTATGTTTTGTTTTCCTTTAGTGCCCACAAAATTAATATTTGGGACATGACTTTAATGTAACGTCAAACCCTAAAAAGTCAAAACTTGTTGACGAAATGCACATTAGGCATTATATGCTGCTTTTTTTCGATCTGAGTAAAAATGCTACTAAAGCAACGGAATCAATTTTCGATTTGATCTGGCAGTGTCCTAACTGTAAACAAATGTAAACGGTTGTTTAAAAAAAAATTTAATCCGGCAATAGAAACTTGCAGTATGCTCCCAGATCTAAAAGACCATCAAACCTTGGTGACGACATTTTGAAGTCACTGGTTGAAAGCGATCCGAGATTAATCATTGAGGAAATATCACAAAAACTCTCTTTGCCGTTGTCAACAGTGCAAGAGCATTTAAAACGCATTGGCAAAGTAAATATAATAGGGATTCGGATGTCACGTGATTTGTCAGAGGATAAACAGGAAACAGAGAAAAAAATGCAACTCTCTGCTGACAAGGTACAGGAATTAACCTTTTTTTGCATTGAGTTGTGACTGGAGACAAGAAAAATATTTTCTGGAAAGCAAACTCCTGTTCCAACTTCCAACTCAGGACTGATTTTATAAAATGTTTTATTATGTACTTGATGCGACATATTTGGCGGTATTGTATACTATACATACACATCCTGTGTATACAACCCACTAAGGTCCAACATATTACAGTACGATATTACATTCAAAATACCTTTATTAGAATGTTAATTATAACCGATAGAAGACGCGTTGTTTCGTTGTATTCTGAAATGTTAAAAATTAAATATTTTGCGTTTGTTTCGTATTTTACAAATTAACAAAAATTCCGTTAGAAAAGCGAGATTAAGATACTGTTGACGGAGAATCTTCTCCGTAAACAGCATCTAAACACAATCAAATTTCAAATGAACAAAAATTCCGACAGAAAAGCAAAATTTAGATACTATTGATGGAGCATCTTCTCCGTAGACAGCATCTAAACACAGTCAAATTTCAAATGAACAATAATTGCGACAGAAAAGCAAAATTTAGATACTGTTGATGGAGCATCTTCTCCGTAGACAGCATCTAAACACAGTCATATTTCAAATAAACAAAAATTCCGACAGAAAAGCAAAATTTAGATACTGTTGATAGAGAATCTTCTCCGTAGACAGCATCTTAACACAGTCAAATTTAAAATGAACAAAAATTCCGACAGAAAAGTGAGATTTAGATACTGTTGATGAAGCATCTTCTCCGTAGACAGCATCTAAACACAGTCAAATTTCAAATGAACAATAATTGCGACAGAAAAGCGAGATTTAGATAGTTGACGGATAATCTTCTCCGTGTACAGCATCTAAACACAGTCAAATTTCAGCTTAGCGTTTCCATTACTTTGAAAGTATCTTAATGAACGCGTCACATTTAATTTTTAACATTTCAGAATATAACGAAACAACATGTCTTCTATCGGCTCTAGTTGACATACTACTGAGAGGTCAAGGTATCTTATTTTATCTGTAACATTGCCTGACCATGCAAAGGACGTGGCCGATGTAGTATATGTCCATACATGCTCTAACTTCTTCAGACCGGAAACTTTTGGACTTTAGCTGCACTTATGACATTTAAAACGAATATGCGTGTATAAATTATGTTTAATCTGTCATGTATTGAACAGTTTATTGTGTCCAAGATGAACTGGTTGGCTGTAAGAAATTATTGTATAGCAATAAGCCCGCCAGAAGAACCATGTTTAACCATATACACAAAAGAATTTAAAAAAAAATCGTTTAAGATTGTGTAATAGAATTTTACAAAACATGTATAATGCTTTTTTATCATACATATTTGAACTGGGATTGACCGCGGGTAACTGAAACCGCAGAAAGGAAAATCGGGGATGAAAGTGTGTCTACTGTATTGAAGTCTCAAATTAATGTCGAGTAAGCCTCGCACCATACTGTTTTAAACGAATAGTCGTTTTCTTGAACCTAACTAAATTATATTTATCGAAAATAAATTGAATTCACTCTAAGTTAATTTATTGTTCTACCCTTAATGTTAAATATTTTGCAAGTTTACTGAAGTCTAAATCAATTTAATGGTCTAACATTTTTATTTAAACTTTATTGGTTAGCGAGTTGGTGAAAGTTTGCTTGAGATTATAAAAAAAATCTGAAAATGATAATGTTGAAAATGTGCAAAACAACAATTATTAAGGTGTTATTCGACTCTAGAGATGTGAATTTCGGGCGGTTTTTCAGACTTAATAAAAAAAAACTAAAAACATTTTTCGCATCAATTTTTTTTACAGTTTGTTAATTGATGATTTGAGAATGAACAAAAATTTTTTTGAAAAAAAAAAAATTAAAATTAAAGATATCAGCTGTTATATCTTGTCGTAAAAAAGGGGGTGAGCTGGTCCACATGATTGAAGTCCTTTCGTAAATCTGAAACAAAAATCATACACAGTTTCTTAATAAGAAATAATGTTGTTATAGTTGTACCAAAGAGAAAAAAAAATCGTAAAATGGCGACTGTCTGAAAAAAATTTCAATTTTTTTACCCTTTTTTTCAAATATAATTTTTTTTTTAAAATAGAAATAAAATTGTTTTGTATTTTCCAAGGTAAGGACGATATAAAAGTATTTATCAAAGTTTCATACCAAATTTGAATGCAATCAATCGGATAGAACTTGAGATTTTATGTCGACCAGGTCGAAAAAAGTAGTTTCGAGAAAAACGCGTTTCAAGTTTTGAAATGATTGTCTGAGTCATTCCGGTGCGGCGTAATTGCTGCCTCATTTATAGCTATATAACTTCGTAAATATTGAGAATTTTAAGAATATGTTCTGAAATGTCTAAACTTTAAGAATATGCAAAAAAACAAAAAAAAAAATTTTTTTTTCAAATTTCTAGAGTAGAACACCTCTTTAAGAATAGGAAAAAAATGAGACTTTTTTACCCGGTTGGGGTTGATAGAGAGAACGATTTTATAAATTAAATTAAATAATGCTTCCTCAACTTCTGAAATGTTTTTACATGGGTATTGAGATTATCGTATGAGGAACTATTGATTTCTTTAATGTGCCACATCATGTTAAGGGTTGATTCACGTTGTACGTATTTGTTACTAAATTTCGCCATCAATAAACGATGAAAGCTGTTTTATATACCCCCAGTAAAACACCAGCAAAATCATAGTTTATTTAGGTTACAATGGGCAACCAACTCACATCCAAATCCAAAATCATAGTTTATTAAGGTTACAATGAATGATAGGCAACCAACTCACATCCAAATCCAAAATCATAGTTTATTAAGGTTACAATGTATGATAGGCAACCAACTCTCATCCAAATCCAAAATCATAGTTTATTGAGGTTACAATGAATGATAGGCAACCTACTCACATCCAAATCCAAAATCATAGTTTTTTAAGGTAACAATTAATGATAGGCAACCAACTCACATCCAAATCCAAAATCATAGTTTATTAAGGTTACAATGTATGATAGGCAACCAACTCTCATCCAAAATCATAGTTTATTGAGGTTACAATGAATGATAGGCAACCTACTCACATCCAAATCCAAAATCATAGTTTATTAAGGTTACAATGAATGATAGGCAACCAACTCACATCCAAATCCAAAATCATAGTTTATTGAGTACTGTATAAGGTCTTTTAAAATGTTGAATGATTTCAATATTCAATGTCCATGTTCAGGAAATAACTCAATTAATTTAATATTGGTGGAAGGTGGAAGGACAGCTGGACGTCATCATCCCAGGAAAGCCCACCGTCACAAACAGGTCATGCGACCTAAACCAAGAGGAAGGAGAAAAAGAATTTAAGATTAAAATCTAATAGACCTCAAAGCGTATAAACGTCTATATCATTCAAGAATTGGAGATCAAAGAACCCTTACATACTTTGGGTTTGTTTTTAGAAAAAAATAAAGAAACATTGGAGAGTTGGTGATCATGGGGACAGTTGAGGGAAGGCAATGAAAAATAAGGTGTTTTATGAGATTAATGTATCTACTAAAGAAGTTAACAGAATCCTCTATAAGTACTGCATTCAACTTGACCCAGGATCAAGAAAAATGGAGACAGGTGGTGCGTTGAGCTCGAGACATAGTAGAGGACAACGGCGCTCTGCATTGAGCATGCGACGAAGAAGAAGAAGAAGAAGAAAACATTTTAATGTGCTTGTTTGTAATGTTGAAATTGATTACAAACAAGTCTTGAAGATGGAAACTACAAAGTTATCGAAACTTCGGAGTCATAAACCAAACAGCGTGATATAACTTTCCGAAAGACCTTATATGAGTCGTCGAACAACAATATCCCTTATATTGTTGTTTTCGTTACCATGTAAACATTTAAAAATATGTAGTTTTACAATAGGAACATTTCCTCGGTTTTAACTCAATTTACGCAAAATCGACAGATTGTTGTTTTTAATACTAAACGACTCATATATACAACTGACATATGAGTAACTTGTTCGAACACCGTGAATTGACTTGTTTTACGCGAATAATAGGGCGATCTCTGTTGCCTCATACTGGAAGCACGTGGCATAATCAACAATTGATAGTCCTGATTGATGGAATGTTTCTTTGTTATTAACTTTGCTTTAAGTCAGCGAATTTCTAGTTCAGGTTCATTTTGACAATGTGAGTAAAATATTTTTTATGATTCAATCAATCAAACAGCAAAAGGTTTACGAAATCGCGTACAAATTATCATAGGAATACAATGCTCCCGAAGGAAACGTTAATTTAATCTTCTGAAGATTACATTGATCGATCATATTTTAATATCTACTATTAAAATTGGAAAAGGGGAGTTTATGTCATCGCGAAAATTGGTGTGTATAAAGATATAAGTTTTTCGGTTTATTTTCACTTTTATTTTTGTAATTTCTTCGAACCATGTGCAATATATAATACAACTAAGGTAGTTGATTCGAATAAATGTGCTGGAGGAATTAGAAAAACTGGAATAGCGAAGAATGTGATGGAGAAAGGAATATTTTTATTTATTTATTTAACACTTTTATTACAAATACAAACTGTATTTGTAATAAAATTACAGCGTCTTCAAAATGTGTATCTACCATAAGATTTATTTTCAACCTACGAAAGTACGATAATATATAATAACTTCATACCAGAATGCATTGAACTGGTTGAATGTTAGAAAAAGATGTACCATAAATTCACATACTGTCTCTATTGTATAATATCCTTAACTGTCCCACCGCCCCCTCTTATTTCGTCGACAAATTTCAGCGTCTTTCCAATAATGGATTAGTACTACGCTCAAACAGAGATTGCCTATTGGCCTTTCCAGTTCACCGCTCCTCTTTTTTTACGTCGTCCTTTACTGTCCATGCAGTGAGACTCTGCAATCAGTTACAAACCAATATAAGACTCGCTCCGTCCTTGGCATGCTTTAAGAAGCGACTGAAAAAACTCTTAATTTCTAGTCAGTAAAATAACGTCTTTCATTTTTAATTTTTCCTTTCCTTTCCACCATGCCTTCCTTTCCTTTTGATTGATGATATCTCACTTTATATGAAAAATAATGTTTGGGTGATTGTCCGTCTTTGTGTGTTTCGTGGGTAAATGCTCACGTATGTGTTTATGGATTTCGTGGGAATCGATAGTTATTTGAATGATTTATGCCACCACGTAACTTTCATCATTTACTTTGGTCCGGTTGGTTGGAAGAGATTGCCGCCTGGTAATAAGCTAGAATGTATTTCAATAAAATGGTAATTTTTTTTTATTCTTAATTACTTTTATATTTAATTTCTTACAAACAGTTTACGCCTACATGTTCTACATACTAACTTATAACAAGATAAGAATTCTTTAGTTGGTCTCCGAATCTAGTATCAGGTTAAAGTAAAGTGCTACGAATATTTGGACTCCAACTTTCCAGTTGAATTGACAAACCCAAATATTTTGACAGAACGTTTCAAGTAGCGATTTCTCTTCTGTGGAACAGTCTTCCATCCTTCCTGAGACAAATATTTGAATTCTCAAAATTCTCCGTAGACTTTATAAATTACCTGTCGTCTGTATATCTTCTGTAAATCGAGCTAGTAAGAGTTCACTTTCACTGGTCGTCAACAGTATTATATCAAAGTATCTTTAAAAAAAACTTCCAGCACAAAAAAAAAACTATTTATTTTGTTCCATCTTCAAAATGACGGCAAAAAACCGCGGGTAGGTAAACAATGGCCGATTTTTTTTATCAAAAATGTAGAATAAAATCTAAAAGATTAAGGAAAGAATAAAATTTATCTCCAGAATTCAAGATCATGCAGTTGGAAATTGGCAAAGGAAAAAAAAATATCGTTTTCTCCCTTCTAACAGAAGTCACGTTCGCCGTATCGTTATATTTCGCAAGCGGCAATAACGGTCGATCTGTCGAAATATCGGCAAATCGTGCCTGTTATTTTTTCATTTTTTATTCAAATTACGCGAATTTCGAGAAGGGTTCTTTTATCACTTAAGGTTTTTTTTTGTACGTATTGAATACGTGTGTGCAAAATGTCAAATAAGCCTAATTTATTATGTTGAATATATCTAATGATATAAATCATACCAGAATCGTGCATTAAATGAAAGGCTTAGAAGGAGTTATAAAAGACTAGATCAGTTCGATTCCTCCTCCACCAACCCTGTTATGGGGGATAAAAATAGTCCCCATCCAGCGCGATCTACACAGAAAGTCTTTTATATTTTTTTATGAGTGCAACGTCACGTAGTGACGATTTGCCCAAAGGAACTCCTCCGGTAGTGACAGGCCTGAGTGTAAAAAGAACAGTAGTGACTTAATAAAAAAAAAAGTAATATTTTGTGGTATACAGACATATATTGAACTTAAATATACATATTAATATTAAATAATTTTTAACAATGACTTTGTAATTTATTATTACTACTGCTTTTTGTATCTTCGCGTTACTTTAATTAAAGTTTTGTATTTTTTGTCAATAATTTTAACTACTTGTATAACCTGTCATATGTTCATTTGTATATAAAATACTATACACTGTTATGTCGTCAATAAAATAAAATAAAACATTATTGTACTAAAAAAAAGATCAAATAAAGTATTGTTGCATAAAGTAAATTATATTTCAAAAGAACGAAACGTAGAAAGTCAGAGAATCGGAGAAGTTGTATGAATTTAAAAGAGGCTAAATATATGTGCTGAGATAAGAAAGTCTGGCGTTCTGTGCTCTGCATACCCCGACATGAAAATTGCGTGATGGTGTGTATGTATAAGATGTGAAGCCTCACAGTGAAACTGTTTCATGTTAATGTATTAAAGAAAAAGGGGAAAAGAAAATTTGGGAGACATTGTTTAATGATAGCTTTCTTTGCAACAGCTGTGAGTGACACTGTCCGTTGACAGTTCCATGTCTCCCCCCTTTTGTATACAAACAAGCGTCTTTCTCGTCTTATTTTCTTTCTTATTTGTTATTTTCCGTCTTCGGTAGAAGTTGCACGCTAGATAAACTTGAACAACCATTATTAATAGTTCTCGACACTTACAAGCTTCATCGTTAAGTATGACGTTATTTTCAACCGAGATTCTTATGCAAGTTGTATGGAAATTTATGGCTGCGCTTGAAGAAAACGATTTAAGAATAAATTTTCTTCGAACAATTTTTTATGCAGATGCGAAGGAGATTTTTATGAAATTCCGTTAAAGAATTCTCGCTAGACATTTTTTCTACTATCATTTTAAAAACTGTTTGCGATGAACCAGATTTTTAGTTTTGTAGTACTCGAGCAAAATAACGAAGGTTGGTGGGTCTTTAAAAAAAAAAACCAAATATTTATTTGCTTTACTATAAGTTGGATGAATCCAATGTAACACATAATTAGTGTGGGATGGATGAAGTTTAGATCAATGACGGGAGTTCTATGTGATCCGAAAATGCCAGTAAAGTTAAAAGGAAAACTATACCAAACCATTGTCAGACCCGCACTCTTCTATGGCTCCGAATGCTGGACGATGTATAACTCTTACTCTAGGCAACAAGAAACTGCTAAAATGCGCATGCTAAGATGTTCAGCTGGTGTGTCCCTAAGAGACAAAATAAAAAGCTCACGCATTCGTGGAAGCCTAGGTGTTACATACATCAACAGTAAGATGGAGGAGAGGCGATTGAGATGGTATGGGCACGTTGGACGCAGAGCACCCGATCACATTGTGAACCAGGCAATCTATATGGATCTTCCTCGAATAACTACCAGAGGAAGACCAAAGAATTCATGGGTGGTGCAAAAAGATAACCTGATGCAGAGGCACAGCCTGGAGGACGTAGTCCGGGACAGAAGAGAATATTGCCTGAGGACGAGGAGAGCTGACCCCAACAGTCTTCGCAGACAGTGAGTTGGGGTGGAGGCAGGGAGAAGAAGACTATAAGTTGGATAAATATATTTTGAATAAGGAAATATTTCTCATTGCGCTTTTGTATCAACTTTGATTGATGAGGGTGAAATTTTAACGTGTAAAAAGGCTGAAAAAAGTCGAATTAATGCTTTATGCCTCTAGCATACAGAGATGTGGAAGCAAAACGACAATTTCGTATCGCTTTCGCGTAGTACGCCTTTCTGAACGGTAGACCTGTTGCGAACCGAATTCACCCCATTGCGAGATATCTATCCAAGCCACCGTCTTCTTCAAATAATTCTTATAGTCACTGTGACTCATATTGTATATAAATGCACGTTCTCTTACATCTTAAATCTTTTTTTCAGTTAAATTATCCATTTTAAATTGATTTTGAATTTGAAAACACCAGCAAAACTGCGAAAATCTGTCGACACGTACGAACTTATCGCGGACGCCCGGCGAACTGAATTCGTTCCGCGTGATGTGTGTAATGAGTCATTCAAAAACATGATATACAGAGTTTTACTATTCGCTAGCGTTTCGTGTCGGTCCGCTTCCGTTCCGCTTTCGCTGCAGTGTGCTAAATGCGTTAGAAGTGCGTGCACCTGTAAGAATACATGGGATTACTATGTATGACAGGATACAGAATGAAGTCTTTAGGGATGGATGTGAACTTAACGCTGATGTGTTGAGTTATACCATAGGTTCTCAACCTTATTTTGCCCACCGCCCACTTTGAGAATATTTTTATTTCTAAAGCCCCCCATTTTTTTTAATTACGAATCTGAAACAGCTATTGCCACGATTATATTTAAACGTGTAATATTATATACTATAGTCGTAAGATAGGATATGGTATGGTATGACCCTATCCTATTTCTGAGTTTAAAGAAGACTGTTTCAATGGGAACAATTAAAACACAAGCATACTTAATTATATTGAAAAGTATTTTTATTAACATTCAAAAGACATTGAATTTATAACTTATCTAACGAGAAGGTTGAATTTGATGCATTTTAAGGAGTTTGTTAATATCAGGCTCGATTTTACTTAAAAACAACCGTAAGTCGCCGCGTTCAATGATTAAAATACATACAATAACAAAAATTAAAATAAATACAATAGTAAAAATGATTAAAATACATACAATAACAAAAATTAACCAATATTAAAGTTTACTTTAGTTAGTACGTGATTAGCGTGTTTTTTTGTCATTTTTAGACTATATTTTTTTAATCTGCCCACGCCCCTCCGTGCCATTTCAACGCCCCCTAATTTTCTCTGGGTCTTCTACTGCTACCCTGAAAGTCTCAAACGCCCAAAAGGGGGCGTTATCGCCCACGTTGAGAACCTATGAGTTATATGAAGAAGATCAGTCTGAGATGGTTTTTGCATATAGAACGAATGAATGGAAAAAAACCTTACAAAACAAATGCACAGTGCATATGGTATGTGAGTTGAAGGCGCAGTAGTTAAGAAAGACCAAGGTAGTTATAGATGAAGTGAAATAATATTTTGAAAGAAGGAAATAGAAATTGTAAGAGATATTGTACTATCTGAACTTCCGTGCGGAAGGTAACCGTTTCGAACCCCTCACTGTGCTATTCCCCTTGAATGATTTTAGGTATTTTTTTTTGCCTATTATTCGGGGCTATAAGGATATATATGACTTCGGTCATGTCTATTCTTCCAAAAAAACATGCGTGTTTGTATTATATCGATAGTCTTACCTTAGTGTGCGATCGGATCCAGCACAATGGTGTGGCCGGTGAGTTTAGTGATGTGCAACGGCTTATTTAGTTATTTTACACTTTTATTGCCAGGCGGCAATCTCTTCCAACCAACCAGACAAAAGGAAATGAAGCAAGTTACATGGTCACATAAATCATTCAAATGACTATCTACTCGTATCGCCACGAAATCCATAAACACATACGTGAGTATATGCTCACAACCCCCACAAAGACGGACAATTACCCGAACATTTTTTTTCATATAAAGTGAGATATCATCGATCCAAATAAAATTAAGGGTGGGGGAGAGGAAAGGAAAAGAAAACTCGGGAATGAAACACGTTATTTTACTGACTAGAAATTAAGACTTTTTTTAGTCGCTTCTTAAAGCATGCCAAGGACGGAGCGAATCTTATATTGGTTTGTAACTGATTCCAGAGTCTCACTGCATGGATAGTAAAGGACGACGTAAAAAAAATTACTCACTTAAAAAAGACAATTCCATGGCAAAGCTTTGCTTTCAAACTTTATCGAAGTTGGAATGGCGAGGGGATCCTTGACTACGAGGCCCAGCAACGACAATGATGAGCTGTGTGAGAAGGTTTATGGATATGGAAGAGGCAAAATATGTATCGTGATAAATTCTGGTGCTCTGTCCTTTCTGCTTCCCCCAATTGTGAAAAGGTGTGATCAGTTGTTTATATGCCAAGTTTAATAATACAATACAACATGAAATATTTCAACAGTACTTTTTAAAGATTTTTACCAGCAACTAACTATTCACTATATTCAGTTTCAATTTAAACTGGAAGAAACACGTAATTCTAAAATACCTGCGAGGGTTTAAGAGTCTTCCAAAGTAGTTTTAATCTCAGTTCAGCGTATGTTCTTATCACATGGCAGCCACTTGCATACAGCCTTCGTTACCTCAACTGCCTCCGGTGGGGGATTGCTCGGATTGCTTCACACCTCCAACCGAAATCTGAATGAGCTATAAAACTCACATTTGCCTAGCTTCAAGAGCGAAAACTCGAGCTAAATCGCCCGGTAGTCTAGTTCCAGAGACGAGATAATAGGAAATGTTTTATGATGTTCTCGATTTTCTGAGATGAATTTCTGCACTGAGGCATAATGGGATAGAATTTTGAACTTTTTTTGGATATGAAATTTTTTATATCTTTTAAGGAATATTTATTTAGAATGATTTTCATGTTGTTTTAACTACACCAAGTATTATAAAGGTTCTTTCAAATTTAGCGGTTTTTAATTCTTGGACAAAACACAGACGGCGTCGCAAAATTACCTGGGTCTTGTGACATTTGAGAAGTGTAATGTATGACATTTATAAAAATGGAGTCGTATACAATACAACAACGCGTTTAAATTGGGAACTATTTTATGTATTATAATCTCCGGAAACCGTGATGTTAATTGGCCACAAAGATCATGTGATCTGACACCGATGGACTATTTTCTCTGGGGTTACGTGAAAATCCAGGTCTATAAGGAATTTTGGCCTATCAAGAATTTTGAAAAGAGTGGACATCTGTCATACATTATACTTCAATGACCAATAAAAAATTTCTTTGAAATCAAAGCAAATTGTTTGTTTTATTCAAGAATTAAAAAAAATTTAATTAAAAATACGTGATTGGACTTGTATAGGGAGCGTTGGGGATCTTTTTCGGGCTGCCGGGGACAAGGATGCCTACTCTGAGGTGATACTCAACGATGGGGGAACTGACAACACTGGCAAGAAGAAGAAGTTATTCTTAATTCATTCGTTTTACACGCCCAAACCATTTCAGAGTACTGTTCTTCATCTCACTCAACACATCAGTCTTAAGTTCACACTCATCTCTTATCACTTCATTCCATATTGTGTCATATATTGTCACATTATGTCCTTATCTAAGTACACTCATTTCTACATCATATATTCGATTTTTTCAGTCTTTTTCCATGTCCACGTTTCACTCCTATACGTGGTACTAAAATGCTTTTGTGGTCTATCATCGTTGCAGATTTTGATACTGTCCTATCGCTACAAAACTTTGTTTTCTATCGCTACTCGCCCATACAAGATAATGCCTTTAATATAACCGAATACCTTAACTTGCTGTCATCTTGTGGTTTTATTCTCCCTGGCTCCATCCCAACTCACTGTCTGCGAAGTCTGTTGGGGTCAGCTCTCCTCGTCCTCAGGTTGTATGCTCTTCTGTCCCGGACTACGTCCCCCAGGCCGTGCCTCTGCATCAGGTTATCTTTTTGCACCAGCCACGAATTCTTTGATCTTCCTCTGGTTGTTATTCGAGGAAGATCCATGGAGATTGCCTGGTTCACAATGTGATAGGGTGCTCTGCGTCCAACGTGCCCATACCATCTCAATCGCCTCTCCTCCATCTTGCTGTTGATGTCTGTAACACCTAGGCTTTCACGAATGTGTGAATTTTTTATTTGGTCTCATAGGGACACACCAGCATGCGCGATTGCTGTCATCTTTTGTTGATCACCCATATTTAAAATTCATTCTTAGTGCACGCATTTCTAGATCATTTATAAATTTGTGCTTCAAAACTTATTATTAAGTATTTCACCCAAACAAAAATGTATTCTTTCAGTATTTTCATAAACGGGACAACCCTTAGAATCTCTCCCTCTAGGTCGATTATGTTTCCTAAATAGCGTCATAAAAATAGCCTTTCAGATCTCACCAGCTCTACCTAAAATTGATTAAATTGAAAATTGTTTTCTGAAATCGCCTACCCCGTTTACGCACCTTTTTATTGAAAACTATTGTGAGAAAAAAAAATCAGGTAAAGTAATATTATTTCAGACTTCTCCCCTGACTTGTTTCTTTTTTTCTCTTTCTATTTTACACGAAGACTGAGAGAAAAGAAAAATTGGCAATTTTTTACAAGAGGTTTTTTTTTTAAAGGTTAAAATGCTACGCAAATTGCTAAAGCTGGAATATTTGTAGGTTTTGACAAAAAAATCATGTTGACATTTCGTTAGGTGATTTGTCAGTTGTTATGTGTTTTTTTTGGCGAAGTTTTTGAGTAGAAGGAAATGTAACTTTTTGTTTTAAGAAATACAAGTACGAACTGTTAGAGATTTAATTTTTTTTTAATACATTTTTTTAATGATCATGTTTCAAATTCCATGTTCAAAAGTCATGTTGATAGAAAAGTTTGAAAATAAGAATTTTGTACGATGTGTGGGTGAACAATGAAAAATTGAACTATGTTGACGAATTCAGTTATTTGGGTAGTATCAGTTGAAAGAAGACTTTACGAGCGATAGAACATATCAGCGGGACCCTTTAGTGTATATGGTATATACGAGGGTGGTCTGATAAGTACTTAGCCTACAAAAGAATAACAACAATTTTGGAAAAGTGGCGATTTATTTCTCAACATAATCTCCTTTGAGTTCGATACACTTGATCCAGCGATGCTCCAACTTCTTTAACCCGCCTGAAAAATACGTTTTCTGGAGGTCTGCAAAGTAGGCCTCCGTGGCGGCTATAACCTCCTCATTCGACTCAAATTTCTGCCCGGCGAGTGACTTTTTCAAATTTGGAAACAAAAAGAAGTCGCACGGGGCCAAATCCGGAGAATACGGTGGATGGGGCAGCAGTTCGTAGCCTAATTCTACTAATTTGGCCGTGGCGACGGCGGAGGTGTGAGCCGGTGCGTTGTCATGATGGAAGAGCACATTTTTCTTCGCCAAATAGGGCCGTTTTTTCTGCAATTCGGTGTCGAATCGGCCCAATAATTCGGCATAGTAGAGCCCTTTGACCGTTTTGCCCTTCTCCAGGAAGTCGATGTAGATCACACCTTTTGAATCCCAGAAAACGGTGGCCATCACCTTTCCGGCCGATAGGACAGTCTTCGCCTTCTTCGGAGCACGTTCGCCGGGTGAAGTCTACTGTGTCGACTGTTCCTTGGTCTCGGGTGTGTACCAGTGTATACATGTTTCGTTGACGGTCACGAAACGACGCAGAAACTCCTTCGCATTGCGCTTAAACATCGTCAAACACTGCTCTGAAGTGGTCTCACGGTTGCGCTTGTTGTCCGGAGTGAGCGAACGCGGCACCCATCGCGCCGACAGCTTTCTCATGCTCTGGCGATAGTGGTGCTATCGGGCGGTGAGGCTAAGTACTTATCGGACCACCTTCGTATATACGGCTTCGATGAGAGGTGCACGGACATTCACCAACACTCTTCCTCACTGCATCAATCTTTTCTGACGTACGTTGGCTATATTGTCACACAGACTTTGCTTTATCTCTCAGTGTATACAAATTTTCAAAATTATTCATTACACGCTGAATGGTTGACTTGCTTGGCACATGATTTGAACGAAAAAAAAAACCACGCAATTTAATTCGTGTATTCACAATTGAACAGTTATTTAAATAAAATGTTTGCTTTAGTGCAACGCCTCACTCACTTAAAGAGGAATAATAAAAAACAGAGTTTCGCTTTCCAACTAAATTGACGTTGAAATGGCGAAGGTATACTTGACAGTACACATGTGAATGGAAGGCGTGTTAGAGGAGGAGCAAGAGAAAAGAAAGTATGATTAGATGAAGTGTCATTGAAGATGAAGTGGACATGTTGAAATACTGGAGTCATGTGAATAGGCACATGGATGACATACACATATGATGTAAGAAGTTTTAAAAAAGGTGAAAAATCTGACGCTTTCTTCTCTTTGTCTTCCCCAAAAGAGAAACATCATATTGGTATATTTGTATTTTTTTGTTAAAGGTTTCGCAAATTGCTAAATCTGTTATACTCGTAGATTTTGACGAAAATGGATTTTGACGTTTCGTTAGGCGATTTGTCAGTTCGTGTTTCTTTTTTGGCAAAGCTTTTGAGAAGTAGGAAAAATAGCTCATTGTTTTAAAAAAAAAAGACACGCACGAGCTGTTATTGATTTAATATATATTTTGTAAAATAACACGTTTGAGAAAAGAAGTTGCATTATTCTTTTCACATTTTATTCTCATGTATTTTGTGAATATGTTTTATGTAACAAATTATATATTTTCTAGGAAAAATATTTTATATTTACTATAGTACAGATGATATACTCTATTTTATCGATTATTAGGGGTCGCTAAACCGTTTTTTTTATTAAACAATGTTATATATTGTGCAAATATTTGTCAAGGCTATACCTATACACATTTATTACTTAACTAATCTTATTTATATATTATATTATAATTTATGAACCTACCTAATCTTATTTTCCTAAATGTCCTTATTTTTATGTTTTATAATCTGAATATATGATTTCTTAGAAATAATTAACACCTACATACTACTTATAACTAGATAACAATTCTTACAACTTAATTATTTAGCAAGAACAAGTCCACTCGTTCAGGCTACTTGTATTCCATCACATTCACTCAGAGCTCGGTCCTCCCAGCTAATACTGTAGGTGGACTAGGCAGGCAACAGATAATGCTTCGGGAGCTTGTGCTTATAACGGAAGGGTAGGTCGGATTTACTCTCGTAAGCCCCCAGGGCAGCGACTAAAGGATTGCTATGATTTTGTTGACTTTTATAGAACTTCACGGTCCAAGCAAGGATGTGGTCGCTAAACCGGTTCGGAAAATAATCCGAGTTTATTTATGACATTTCGAAAATTGATTCAAAATATTTTGATTTTTTTACTGCCCCAGTTAATTCGCTATCCGGTTAATGCGTTCCTTAATAATTGAGAATCTACTGTAGTCAGATGGAGCAGGAATATAAGGCGGTAGTGGTATATTGTATATTTGTTTTGTCAGTCTTTCATTCGTTCCACGTTCCCAAACCATCTCAGAAGTCTCTTCTACGTCTTTCTCAACATATCAGCCTTAAGTTCACATTCATCCCTTACTTATTCTTTCCGTATTCTGGCATGCATTGTCATCCTATGTATTCTTCTCAGGGTACGCATTTTAACAGCGTTTATTCGACTCCTATCAGTCTTTTTTCACGTTTTATTTCCGTACATCAAAGTTTGCACGAAAATACTTTTGTGGACTATTATCTCAACAAGTTTTGATACTTTTCGGTTGGAGTTTATATGTTTTAATGTCCCGCTGACTTTGTTTTCTATCGTTTCACGCTGCTTGATATCTCTCTTAACTCATCCATTATCTGAGAAAATACTACCCAAATTGTATTCATCGACTTCCTTCAATGTATCATTGTTTACCTATCGACTTCCTTCAATATTTCATTGTTTATCCATTGACTTCCTTCAATGTTTCATTGTTTACCCATCGACTTCCTTCAATATTTCATTGTTTACCCATCGACTTCCTTCAATATTTCATTGTTTACCCATCGACTTCCTTCAATGTTTCACTGTTTATCCATCGACTTCCTTCAATATTTCATTGTTTACCCATCGACTTCCTTCAATATTTCATTGTGTACCCATCGATTTCCTTCAATATTTCATTCTTTACCCATCGACTTCCTTCAATATTTCATTCTTTATCCATCGACTTCCTTCAATGTTTCATTGTTTACTCATCGACTTATTTCAATGTTTTATTGTTTACCCATCGACGTCTTTCAATGGTTCATTGTTTACCCATCGATTTCCTTCAATGTTTCACTGTTTATTCATATATAGTATTTACTTTTCCTTTCACGACAACATACGACGACACAACTCTACTAGGGCGAGCTCACCCTCCTAGTGTTGGGAGTTGTATTTCTATTACAAAGATATTAAGAGATAAGCCGAGATTGTTTGAAAGATTCTTTCTCAAATGTTTTTTCTATTCCATTGCCTTATATACTTATATATGTGTAAATACACGAGTTATATGTATATAGTATGTTGATATCAATAAATCTTTATTTAAATATCTACCCAAACATTAAAGCCAGCATAACCGATGTTAATAATGGATATCGCGTGTGACATTCATGAAAAGTCCCTTTAAATTGCTTTTAAATTGTCGATGATTTTTTTCTCTATTGTCGTTGGTATTTTATCTTTTGTGTAAAAAAGCTGTTGAAAAGCTGTTATTTACAATTTGTAGTTAAGGCATAGAAATGTCGACTGAGATTGAGTGTGAATTGCTGTTTGATAATGACGTGGTAGTCTAAGTGGAGACGAAGACAAATTCCAGAGTTTGATAAGTAAATTGTAGGTGAGATGCGAAGAGAAAGATTTGGGAATTACTGTTGCGAATTCGAAAATAGAAAGATAGGGAATATAAAAGTAATGGAAAAGGGTGAAAGAAAAAGTTACTGGATTGGAGGGGTGAGTTATAAAAGTTTAAAGCATGTCAAAGAATTTTGCTATTAAGGTAGAATTTTGCTATTGAGGTAGAATTTTGCTATTGAAGTAGAATTTTGCTATTAAGGTAGAATTTTACTATTAGGGTAATATTTTTTTAGATGCGGGAATCGCTGTTTGTTAATGACGTGGTAGACAAAGTGGAGATGAAAACAAATTCCAGAGTTTGATAAGTAAATTGTAGGAGAGATGCGAAGAGAAAGATTTGGGGATTACTGTTGCGAATTCGAAAATAGAATCATAGGGTATAGAAAAGTAATGGAAAAGGGTGAAAGAAAAAGTTACTGGATTGGAGGGGTGAGTTATAAAAGTTTAAAGCATCTCAAAGAATATTGCTATTAAGGTAGAATGTTTCTATTGAGGAAGAATTTTGCTGTTAAAGTAGAATTTTGCTATTAAGGTAGAATTTTGCTATCAAGGTAGAATTTTGCTATTAAGGTAGAATTTTGCTATTAAGGTAAAATTTTGCTATTAAGGTAGAATTTTACTATAGTATTAAGGTAATATTTTCTCAGATGCGGGAATAGTTACAAGAGATATCGCACGGCGTGTAGCGATGGGGATGAAAGTCAACGGGGCTCTAAAACATATATTCTCGAACCCGTCAGTTTCAACATCTACGAAATTGATAGTCTACAATTATATCCACAGTCCATATTTGTACCATGTTTGATTTAAATGAGTGAATCTTGAATGTGGAAAATATCGGAAGGAGCCGAATAAATGCTTTAGAAATGTGTGCACTGAGAGAAATGCGAGAGGAATTTGAATGAGAGAATATATAATGAAGTGTTGATAAATGAATATGAACTTTAGGCTGATGTATTGAGTATGATAAAGAAGATCACTCGGATGGTTTAGGCATGTAGAACGAATGAATGAAAGATGAGTAATATTACAAATATGCCGTGTAAATGAAAGGGAAAGGCGTGGTAGGGAAATATCAAGAAAATTATTTATTTTACTCGTGACAAGAAATATACATAATTTGCGAAAAAAACAACAGGTAATTTAATTTGGACAACAATTTTAATGGATGTGGGTTTGTTGCCTTTCATTTGTCGTGCCTCCAGTTAACTAGGCTTTTACCTGTATCTCACTGAAGACATATAGCATGAACAAATAAATCGATACTTCTTTCCGATTTTTTATTATTTAAAACCCCGTTGCACAATTTTATCAACCTGACAAACAGTGACACTCAATTACATATGTATCATATACATCACGCGAAATCAAACTCCTCACACTTCATCACTCCATACAGACCAAAACATTCATCCCACAATATACCGCACATAATCATAAAAACAAAAATATATAAAAATTTAAATATTAAACAAAAAAAAAAACACCACACTGACGAGCTCAAACAAACCTTTTCCACAAGTCATTCCTCTTGCAATCCCAAGTACTCAAACTCCTGTCGCAATAACAGCCACGCTCTGATCGACTGCCTAAATTGTTTTCCTCCTTTTGCCTTTATTGAATTCGGCACCCCATTGTATGTCATGGGAGCTAAATAGGCATATTGCTGGATGGTGAATATTTATATAGTTTAGTTGGATCAAATTAATATTTTTTAAAAGAAGGAAAATTATGAAGGGAAAGCTGTATAAGAAAGTGTATGGATATGAATGAGGCGGTATATGTGTGTGTCGGAATAGAAAAGTATGGCGGTCTGTCCATTCTGCCTATCCCAGCAGGCAAACAGTGTGATGGTATGTTTATATTAATAACTAAGTCTAGTTCTTATATATTTATTTTTGTACAAAATTATATATTTTTCTTAAATGAGCCTATGATTATTAGTCTCGGAAGTTGCATGCACAATGTTATTAACTCACCCTACCTTTGGGGTTGTAGACTTTTTGTACAGAAAGGCATTAAAACTAAGTGGTGGCTATTTGAGTTGGGAAATGTGTTTTTCCAGTCATTTAAATTTATCGTCTTTTTTTTCAAACTATATGAAGTGCTTGGGTGTAGAAATAAATTGTTCATTTACATTTTTTTTCATTTTCAATAGTTATTTTTTTTGACCACATTGTCCGACAAGCTAGAAATAAAGTTGTGTCTAATTGGTCACTAAATCAATGGGAACAGCCTTATAAATATTAATGTTACAACGGAAATTGTCCAAATGTAAATTCTATCTATCCAAATATCCAATGCTTTAAATTCTGCCCTAAATTCTAAGGCTCCATAACCAAGATCAATAATACTATAGTCTGGTAAAAAAAGGTTGTGTTGCTGGGTTTCGTAGTCGACGATCCTCTCGCCATTCCAACGTCACATAAAGGATTTATTGTGTAAAAATTCCGAATAGCTGGAAGTCTTTTTTTTGGATAGATGCAAAACACTGCTTTCCTATTGTCAGTGAAAATGGCGCATGAATCAGCGTTGTGCAAACAATCAAATTAGAGGCATTCAGCACCAGAAGAATGCAAATATCTTGAGACTAGGGGTATACTTTAACAAAATTCACAAAGTTTCGTTTAATCGACTTGGTTTGTTCTGCTTATATTAGTTAAATAACGCGTTATACTAAACACATTTTATTTCTTCAGCACATGAAGTTTCAACTTTTTTTAAACTATTTTTCATGGATTTAAATTGACATTTAAAAAAAAAAAACAAAAATATTATTTTAATAATAAATGTAAGTAATAATATTAATTTATTCCCATGTTTCAACATATGGTCGTTTTGAAACTGTACGCTTCTTTTAAGTTAGTTTAAATCCCTAAAGTGTACAATTATTTTGATGAAGAAATAGTACTACCTTGATCAAAAAGTTTTAGGACTTTATTCATAAAATCGAAAATACAAGTTTATTCATCAAAATCGATATGGCCCCCTTCAAAGTACTCCCCATCGACTGCAACGCACTTACGCCAGCGCTTGACCCAATCCTCGAAACACCGCTGGTACTCAATTTTCGGTATGTCCATCAGAGCCGTCTTCGATTTTTTCATGATATCCTCTCGGGTGCTGTAACGCGTTCCGCGAAGCAGTTTTTTAAGTCGGTTGAACAGGAAAAAGTTGCAGGGAATCAGATCAGGTGAATTCGAAGGCTGCTGGATAGTAGTCGTGTTGTTTTTGGTCAAAAACTTATGGAAATCATGTCTTTCGCGATTTCACCGCGGTCCTTTTTTTGCATGAAATTGAGGTCTTTTGGCACCAGTTTTGCAGCGATACGTCTGAGGCCCAAATCACTAACCAAAATGTCTTGAGCGGATCTATAAGCAATTTTCAAGTTCTCTGCCAGCTCTCTGATGGTCAATTTGCGGTTTTCGGCCAACATTTCTTTGGTTTTATCGATGTTTTCATCGGTTTTCGACTGCCACTGCGTTCGTCATCCTCGACCGACTCACGACCACTTCTGAAGCGTTCGTGCCACTGAAAAACACTTCTCCAACATTTCCAAGGTCTGCGGCCCGTTAAATCAGTTTTTCATACAAAATTTTATGCAAACTCGTTGATGCACAGTGGATGCCATTTTCAAACTTGTAAAAAAACAAAAACACGCACAAAGGTAGATGTACTCAGTACAGCGTAACTTTTACAAATGTCAAGCTATGACGCTGAAATTTGGAGGAAGTGTCAATGATGATGTGGTAACCTAACAAAAAAAAAAGAATTCCAATCGGGTGACTGACAGCGCCACACGGTGGCTGCTCCTAAAACTTTTTGATGAAGGTAGTATGTTGATTGATTGTAACGTTGTATGTAAATATATGTATATATCCTGAAATTAAACATGTACATATGTGAAGACAATGGAAATGAAAAATTATGTTTGAAAAAGATCTGTCAAATGGTCTTGGTTCATTTCTTAACATTTTCCCAATCGAGATACACTACCAACAATAGGAGGGTGATCCTGGCCACGAGGTTGTTAGATGATTTTTAGCCCATTTCGTAGTTGACGAAAATTATAATAAAAAAAAATAATAAATAAACAGTGGATACTATTGCGTTTCTTCTTTCTTCGTGAAACTTTTCCATTTATACATCGATTGTAAAATTTTTGGAGTTTTATCAGTTGAAACTTTGAAATATCTAGAATTGTCATTTTTTAAAGTCGTTTTGATTTTTTATTTTTTATTTATTTTACAAATGACAAGAAATATAAATAATTTGCGAAAAAAAACTAACAGGTAATTTAATTTGAACACATTTTTAATGGATTTCAGTTTGTTGTCTTTCGTTTGTCGTGTCCCCAGTAAACTAGGCTTTTGCCTGTATCTCACTGAGAACATATAACACGAAAAAATGTTTCTTTCCGATTTTCGATTATATAAAACCCCGTTATACGAGTATATTAACTCATCTAGTTTCATAGTGACCGATTTAGTTACACAAATCGCCCTAGTTTGGGTAGATGGCTTATTAACCTTTCCTTCCCTGTGTTGGGTATCTTCTACACGTTGCTTCTAATAACCATCAATATCTCTATAAATATAATAAATACAAGGTTAAGATTTTAGGTAAACCTCCATAATATATTTACGCATTGATTTAAAAAATAATATTCATAATAATCAGAATTTATCGACTACATCGAGGTGTGTTGTAAAGATCGAAAACAAATTCGCATTTAAACGCTGCGAGTGCCTCGTCTTGACGATAGGTGAATAGTATGCGGGAAGCGCGAGGAGCTGAATTGTCTCAACGTCGCAAGCATAAGCGTAAGCGCCGGGGTATGCGACTGACGTTCCGCGCCACTAGTAGCTTCTAAGCTTGCAAATAGGTTAGACGTACGCCCGTTCCATGAGCGTTGCCAGATGGTTTTTTAATGTTTTCAGCAAATAAATCTCAATTATTATAATTTTTAACTTCAATTATAATTAATTAAGGGGATTATCTATGAATGTTCTTATTTTTCCGATTTAAAATCGCTAATTGTTTATTGCGTACTCACTACCCAACACCGGAGCACGCGTATTATTTTTATCACCGTAAGGGAAGGGTTAAAAAAAAAAACAGTTGATACATATATTTTTATAATAAATATGTACAAAAAATGTTAATATTACAAACACACACATTTAAAAATTCATAAACAACTCTAAATTTACTGCCAACGTAAAGAGAAAAAATTAAATAAAGTATTTTAGTTAAAAAAGAGTAGAATTTGAAGTTTTTTTAAATATGTAGATTTCGTTCACTCTTATATATGTGTAGCGACCATGCGTGCGGTCACTGAACCCATTGAGGCGACCTTTGGCCGCCCGGTCATTGAACTCGAATTGTAAAGAATGCGAGACAAGCACTGGGCGTAGGTCGTCTGCTCGGTCATTGAACCCACTATTAGCGGAGAACGGGACAGCGACATATCTTCCGCGCTGTCCTACAAAACAACGAATACCCTACGTGATGACAATAAATATATTGTGAAGCGGAAACGAGACGGCGACATATCTTTTGCGCCGTCTCGCGCGCATTCCAAATATTATAAATACCGACGTTTATCAATAAAATATCTCTTTGCATATTCCGATTTCAAACGAGTTTTATTAAACCAAACGATCATCCTCATCTCTCCATTAAGGAACAGCCGTTCCTAAATATGTATTGAAAACTTTTAAATATAAAACAGAAGCAAACGTTTCTTATATTTTGAAAAACTTTAAACAAATAAAGTTTATTATTGATAGCATTGTTGTATAAGAAAATATGTGTCCTATAAATATAATAATATTTAAAAAAACAATTTATAAAACGCAGCTTATAAAGTAGACTTCTTATGTGCATTTTAATTCGAGATACGAACCCACTTTTATTGGCAGATTATTTTTTTTAAAGAATATATATGACCGAAGTCATAAGTATCCCTTTGCCATCGAACACTAGGCGGAAAAAGTGCTTGTGGCGTTCGAGGAGATTAGCACAGCGCGGGGTTTGAACTGACGACCTTCCGCACTGAAGTCCAGTGCGTTACCGCGCGACCATGCACCTTTTCTATTACAATATAAACATATACAAGTTTAATGTAAGGTTATACAGGTGGTGGCTAAGGCATCTGCATATATTAAGAAAAACATGTTAGGTAAAATAACCATTGAAAACTTTCCAAGGGGACTTTCCAAGGGCAGTGATTAAAAATACGTTTGAAAGACATCCTCACAGTCAATTTGTACCCCGACCAATAGGAGGCGAAGATGTAACATTATTTACAGCTTACAGCCCTTGTATACGTAAACCGTAGTACAAAACAGTTGATACAATTATTAATACACTCAAGTCCATATTTGTTTGGCAGATTTGAATTTTGAGGATTGCAATTTAAAAAAGATAGAAAACAAAATGTAAAATAAATATAACTTTACTGTCTAATGCCATGTTTACACGAGTATAGTACTTATCGTTTGTACTAAGCTGTTTAGTGACAAGTGAGAAGAAATCGTTTACACGTTGGTGTTAGGAAGATATATTAGTAGCACGATATCCGTCCGGAATGGACAACCGCGGCCTTGTTTTGAGAAATGTGTTCAAATAAAAAAAAAAAAAACGAACACGTGCGCTCATTTGCCGTTTCAATTTGTCACTAAACACTTGCCGCGGCTGTTTAAGAGTCTAAAATTTTTCAACACAAGAAATAGTTTTCCGAAATATCACAAAACTGTATTATCAAACGACGTGTGCAGCCAATTTAAAAATGTTTCGGTTACAGCACGGTGTGCGCAGATTGAAGACTTCCTGTCAACAGAAGAGCTGACGCGACACTGAAGGAAAAATCACGTCACCATTGCATATTGAAACCCACCGGTTTATGATATACATATTTTAATAACAAAACCACAATGTGAACACTAAACTTGCAGTGCACTTGTTATTGATGATGCTTTTCTTTTAATTTTTGTCACGGGTATTTTAAAACGGGCAACGACCATTCGCGGACCAGCAGAAAAGTTCCGCGGACCACCAGAGGGCCGCGGCCCATCGGGAACCGCTGGTTTAGACGACTCTGCAAGCGACAAGTGCTTAGTTGAATTGTGGTTAGGGTAGTTGCATGTCGCATAGTAAATAAGTCGGCCTTCTATTCACTGGCATTTGCCAGATTTACTAATGCTTATTAATAATATGCTTGTTTACACGTGGATGCAAGTGCGAGTGAGAGGCACTTATGACAAGTACTAAGCTCGTGTAAATGTGTCATTATTTACTTAATGACCAGGCAGTGTACTGATAAAATCTGTCAAAAATTCGCTGATTGACGATTAATCGGTAAAATCTCCGATAATCGAATAATCGAAGTATCTCGATTCGAAGCCCTGCTCTGAATCAGCATTTATGGGAGTTTTTTTTGAGTATATTCAACGTCCCTCCCACCCACCGAGTCATTCAACCGTTGTCTAGACTTGACAATAAAGTCTAGACAGTGAAATGCAAAAGTTTCAAGTTTGCGTCTTACACGTTCTCCGCATTTTTTCTATTGTTTGGGAAAGTTTTGGATTTCTTCGCTTTGTTCGGAAGTACGAGAATCTATCTTTTTATTCAGACAAATCGGCGTGCATTGTATGAAATAAATCTATGCTTAGACTTATACTCCAATTTTTCTTTACTTTTTTTAATTTTCGCTAACATTTGTCAGCTGTTCTCCAAATAGTCTTTTTTTACATACATACCATCACGCCATTTCCCTATTGGGGTAGGCAGAGAGGACAGTATACTTTCCTAACTCGACACATATATTCAGCCTCTTTCATATCCATACACCTTATCATATAATCTCTACGATTTCTCTGACTTCCCTACTTATTTATTTATTTATTTAACACTTTTATGTCAAATACAATCTGGCGTGCTTATTGCCAGGCGCCAATCTCATCCAACCAACCAGACAAAAGTAAAATAAGCAAGTTACGTGTTCGCATAAATCATTCAAATGACTATCCATCCCCACGAAATCCATAAACACATACGTGAGCATACGCCAACGAACTTCACAAAGACGGACAATCACCCGAACATTCTTTTTCGTATAAAGTGAGATAAACTCGTTCGAGGAGTTGTGAGCTGTCCAGCATTACTACAAAGATAAGCGTTAAATGTTCCTAACTATTACATTAGATTGCGCCGGCAAGAACTGTTCTCAATAACATACGCAAGAACGGATCTTCCGGCCGCTTTGCCTGTTGGAAGGGCCTTAACTCTTCTGAACGGGACTGCTTCGGATATTGATATATTTCATATCGCATTACCAAAAGCAAATTTTCTTCTTAGATTGAGCGCGTTAGAAAGCACTCATCAACGTACTTAAGTGACTGTGAATATATGTGTATCATATGTTTGTGTGTATATACTCGTATGTATGCATAAACATTATTTTTTTTCTATGTAATTTTTCTTCTTTTTTAATACGTCTTGTATTTTTCAAAGTATTGTAATTTGGGTAAGCTTGTTTTGAAAAAATAAATAAATAAATCATCAATCAAAAGGAAAAGAAGGGATGGTGGAGAGGAAAGGAAAAGGAAAATCAGGAATGTTTTTTCAGCCGCTTCTTAAAGCATGCCTAGGACTACTTATCCTTCTGTCAGAATATCATTGACTTAATCCGATCATAATTTTTTTGCCTTCCTTTCGTACGCCTTCCACTCATATATGCACTGTATTTACATCTGTTTTGTTAGTCTTTTTTCATTCATTCGTTTTACATGCCCAAACCATTTCAACGTACTCTTATTTATCTTACTTAACACATCAGTCTTAAGTTCATATTCATCCCTATCACTTCATTCTGTATTCTGTCATACATTAACACTCCATGTATTCTTCTCAATGGACGCAACTTTACAGCATTTATTTAGCTCCTCTGTCTTTTCACGTCCCCTTTTCATCCCCATACATCAAAGTTGGCTCCAAAATATATTGTGGACTTTTATCTTAGCATATTTTGATAAGTTTGACTATACGGGATATATTTTAGTACCCCATTGCCTTTTTAGTAGTACGAGTATATTTTAAAATTTTCGTTCTTTTGTCGTTAATTTGCTTCTATTAAATTCCTATCTCATTTGGAGTATGCGACTATCATGCCCAATTTAACCTCTGAGAAAGCAGCTCTGAACTTAGTAGGATATGGTACCACTGTAAAACCACTTCCGTAATTTCTTCAACTAGAATATGCATCTTTCCACACTTCTTCTGCTCTGAATTTTTCTCTATAATATCAGTTAAACGATTTAGTTTTTTTCGTCGCATTATACGTTTACAGTTTAAAATAATACCATGAAATAAGAAAAGTTCAAATAACTTCCGCATTTCACCAGCAAAATGAGGTGTAAATCGATTTCGCTTTATAAATTTATAGCGAAACAAGTCTTCGACAGCTACTCGACCGCGCAGTATAGCTTTGGACCCCCTTCATTGTGAAATGGGTATTGAAATTTCCCTTCAATCCATCAATCATTTTGTCATCCTGAGTTCGAAGTAATAATATTTTATGCAAGTGAAATTTGCCGTTAAAAGAAAAATACCAATATCTTTGGAATACTTCGATGAAATAATACAAGAAAATTTTTAAATATTACGGTGGAAAAAAAGCAGAGAATTTAAAATATTTAGATGGAAAAAAAAAACTAGAAAATTTTGAATATTAAAATGGAAGTAGACAAGAAGATTTAAAGTAACGACATGGAAAAGTATCAGAATTTTTTAAATAATAATAAAATAAAATTTAAATAGTGCCGTTTTAAGAGCAAAGGGCGCTCCAATTTGGGACTCGAACCTGCCTTTATTGACAAATTAAAAATATTACAAAATTAATATAAAATAAAATAAATAAATAAATATATGTTTATTGATAGCAACATAGTATGTACATAATATATTTAAATATACTTCAAAAACACATTAATTGCAGAGAATACGTTAAAGACGGAAGCTATCAAAAGGTCTGGGCTCATCCAATAACATCCCCTCGGCCAAGATACACTCAACCAATATAGGGCGAGCCCAGCCACGGGGACACCAGATGTTTTTAAGCCTACACCCTTGCACATGTATTTTTCAAATTTATTAATTCAAGTAATCTTGTATGCTTCAATCTTGACATTCAATATTCTTACATAATATATTTGAAATTTTCTTGTATTCTATTTTAGTGATGTAATTTTTCTGTAATATTTTTTATGTTAGTATTTTATATATTCTTGTAATAATCTATTAAATATTAAATATACTCGTATTAGTGGCGTGCGCAGATTTAGGAATCACTTGAAGGCATCCCTTCTTGGGAGGTCTTCTCAAAATTTATGATCATAGATTCACTATCACCGACAGCCGAATGTGCTTCTAGCAAATTTCATAATAGTTACAACGGTTTATTTGTAGTTCGTCTTCCCTTGGTAAGGTTTCTGCGGTTTTCTTACCAAAGATGTATTTTTGAACATATGCAGATGGGAGCAAGTACCTTATCTAAATGCCGCAGCCACTACATTCCTATCTTTACACTAAATTCATGTATAATAAGAAAAAGTATATGAATTGAGTGTAAATATAGGAATAGGCTTAATTGAGTGTAAAAATAGGAATGTAGTGGCTGCGGCATTTAAATAAGGTACTTGCTCACATCTGCATATGTTAAAAAATACATATTTGGTAAGAAAACCGCAGAAAACTTACCAAGGGAAGACGAACTGCAAATAAATCGTTGTATTGTACATATTAGGAAATTTGCTAGAAACACATTCGGCTGTCGGTGATAGTGAATCTATGATCATAAATTTTGATAAGACCTCCCAAAAAGATATGCCTTCTAGTGCTTCCTAAATCTGCGCACGCCACTAATACGAGTATATTTAATATTAAATAGATTATCACAAGAATATATAAAATACTAACATTAAAAAAAATTACAGAAAAATTACATCGCTAAAATATGATAGAATACCAGAAAATTTGAAATATATTATGTAAGAATATTTAAATGTCAAGATTGAAGCATACAAGAAGACTTGAATCAATGAAATTGACAAAAACAAGAAAATTTGAAATACTCAGATGGAAGAATAAAAGAAGATTTAAAATTATAAAAAGAGAAAAATAGCAGATTTAAAAAAAAATTAAATGAAAGGAGAAAATTAATTTTTAAATTAATGATACATTTTATTGATCGCAGACCGTTAAAAAAAAATCAATAACTTGTATTCCATGCTAAAAATGTTCATGAAAATTTCGAATTAATGTTATGAATTCGTATTTTACATTGTTTGGTCTAGGAAACGGCTGAAATTAATGGTCATGGGTTATCGATAGATTTTCCCGTTCATTACGATTAAATTTTACGACACAACATCTGTTGGACATAAATACACGTGGGTCATTAAAAGGGACGATGTTTTATTCCAGAAGTAATTACATAGTTTCTCCGGAGCTCCATTAACCTCTTTGTTATCAACACAACATCAAAATAGGGCGCAGAAACTAAGAAATCAATCAATTGCTATTTTAATATCCATTTAATTTTTATTGTCTATCGTTTGTGAATTGTTGACATAAAATTTGTTTTGTGGCTTTTGAGGTTTTTCGAATTGGTTGAAAAAGTTCTTTCGGGATGTAATATGCCCTGTGCAATGTCGATTTCAAACATGTTTTGTTTGTGCTCCCCTGAAGATGAGGCGAAAGCCTTGAAACCGGTAGGGTTATACCGTTACAAAAAAGTGGAATAAACAGTGTTTGATAAAATAAATTACAAAAAAAATTAGAATTTCGTTATTACGAGTATCGTTTTGGTTGCACGTGTTTTATAATCTGTTGTCTTTTAGTCAGGTATTTAGTTTCTAAATAATCCATTGTCAGCATCCCCATAAATTTCAGTTTATACAACCTTAATTTATGTTGTCAAATTCTATAACAGCATAACAAACATAACAATTTCATTATTGTCATTTTGGATGGACGTGTTTCATAATCTCTTTCAGTCTAAATTCAGGTCTATGATATAGTGTCTAAATTATCAATTGTCAGCATCCCCATAAATCTCAGTTTACACAATCTCTATTTAATTTATCATAATTTAAAATAGCATAACTAACATTAGAATTTTATTATTGTCATTTTGGCTGCACGTGTTTCATAATATCTTACAGTCTTAATTCAGATCTAAAGTGTCTAAATAATCAATTTGTCAGCATCCCCTTAAATCTCAGTTTACACAATCTCTATTTAATTTATTATATTTTAAAATAGCATAACAAACATTCAAATTGTATTATTATCATTTTGGTTGCACGTGTTTCATAATCTCTTTCAGTTAAGATTCAAACCTTAAGTGTCTAAATAATCAATTGTCAACATAGCCACAAATCTCAGTTTACACAATCTCTATTTAATTTATCACAATTTAAAATAGCATAACAAACATTAGAATTTTATTATTATCATTTTGGTTGCACGTAATTCATAATCTTTTTCAGTTTAGATTCAAGCCTTTAGTGTCTAAATAATCAATTGTCAGCATCCCCATAAATCTCAGTTTACACAATCTCTCATCGATACGTGTTGAACATGCTCTTTGCTACGATTTATATCGTTTATTTTATTTTTATTCCCTTCAGCTCTGTTTAGAATCCTCACGTTTTACCCGACTGAATAGCACAATGTTTACTCAGAACTTAGCGTTTAATCTCAAAATAAACTATCGTCAACAATCGTTTACATATAAATAAACAGAGATTTTTTTGTATCGGAATAACGAGATGAAGTATTTAAACGGAATGCAGTTTTATAAGGTTCTCGTAGTTTATGGATATTTTACGAATTCGATCCGATAATTTGGGTTATTTAGAAGCTAATGCAATTATAACTGTCCAGTTCGATTATATATGGCGTATTAATATACAAATATTCGAACCAGACAATATCGAAGTCTGCTTAAATAAAAGGCCATAACAGTATTTTAGTACCAACTTTGATGCATGTAAATTAAACTTGGACAGAGAAAAATGCTAAAGAAACTGAATAAATGCTTGAGAATGAACTCGCAACCTCTTAATTAGTAGACAGGCGTCTCATCAACCAAGCCACGGAGTTTTTTATTCGCAAATCCTGATTGATGAAAGGTATAAAAGGAAAACAGAACTTATGGAAAAGGAGTTGTATGTTTTCTGAAAAGTTATTGAAAGAATAAAAGAAAACGCTCATTTCTCCAGAAAATGTTTGTTTCATTTTCTGCCGTGCATATCAACAAGCACATAGAAAAAGAAAATGCTCTGTTATTAAGAAATATATTTTATATCATTTCCTGTAGTACTCGTATGTTGCTATGCAAACACACAGAAAAAGAAAATGCTCTAGTATTTAGAAATATATTTTGTATCATTTTCTGTTGTACACGTTGAAAAGCAAGCACACAGAAAAAGAAAATGCTCTGTTATTTAGAAATATATTTTGTATTATTTTCTGTAGTACACATTGACAAGCAAACACACAGAAAAAGTAAATGCTCTGTTATTAAGAAATGTATTTTGTATCATTTTCTGTAGTATACGTTGACAAGCAAGCGCACAGGCAAAGAAAATGCTCTGTTATTTAGAAATATATTTTGTATCATTTTCTGTAGTACACGTTGACAAGCAAGCACACAGAAAAAGAAAATGCTCTGTTATTTAGCAATATATTTTATATAATTTTCTGTAGTACATGTTGACAAGCAAGCACACAGAAATAGAAAATGCTCAGTAATTTAGAAATATATTGTATTTTGTATCATTTTCTGTAGTACACGTTGACAAGCAAGCATGCAGAAAAAGAAAATGCTCTGTTATTTAGAAATATATTTTAATTCATTTTCTGTAGTACACGTGGACAAGCAAGCGCACAGGCAAAGAAAATGCTCTGTTATTTAGAAATATATTTTGTATCATTTTCTGTAGTACACGTTGACAAGCAAGCACACAGAAAAAGAAAATGCTCTGTTATTTATAAATATATTTTGCATCATTTTCTGTAGTACATGTTGACAAGCAAGCACACAGAAAAAGAAAACGCTCAGTTATTTAGAAATATATTTTGTATCATTTTCTGTAGTACATGTTGACAAGCAAGCACACAGAAAAAGAAAACGCTCTGTTATTTAGAAATATATTTTGTATCATTTTCTGTAGTGCACGTTGACAGACAATCACAAAATAAAAAAAAAATGCTCTGTTTTCCTGAAAATATTTTGTTTAATTTTCTGCCGTGCATATCAACAAGCACATAGAAAAAGAAAATGCTCTGTTATTCTGAAAATATTTTCTGTAGTACACGTTGACAAGCAAACATACAGAAAAAGGAAGTGCTCTATTTTTCTGACAATATTTCGTATTATTTTCTGCAGTACATGTTTTCAAGCACACTGAAAAGAAAATGCTGCAACCTTTTCTCTGAAAAGAATTCATTATTTGCTTTATTTTTAGTTCGATCCATTTTCCGCCGCTAGACGGCGTCGCCCCAAGTAATCTTCGCTGATGGCTTTAACAGAGAATGAAGTCGTGCCTCACACCATAGTCTCTAGTATATTCTCCAGTCAATCTAAGAATGAATCATTCGCGCAGCAAAGAAGTTGGATAAATTTCACAATTAAAATATCTTTTTATATTTAATATTTATTTTATTAAACACTTTTATTGCAAAACAATCTGGCTTCCAACCAACCGGACAAAAGTAAATGAAGCAAGTTACATGGTCGCATAAATCATTCAAATTACTATTCGTCACCACGAAATCCATAAACATATACGTGAGCACTTGCCGACGAACCCCACAAAGACGGACAATCACCCGAACATTTTTTTTCATATAAAGTGAGATATTATCAATCAAAAGGAAAATAAGGGATGGTGGAGAGGAAAGGAAAAAAAATCAGGAATGAAACACGTTATTTTACTGACTAGAAATAAAGAGTTTTTTCAGTCGCTTCTTAAAGCACGCCAAGGACGGAACGAGTCTTATATTGGTTTGTAACTGATTCGAGAGTCTCACTGCATGTACAGTAAAGTACGACGCAAAGAAAGAGGAGCGGTGAACTGGAAAGGCCAATAAACAATCTCTGTTAGAGCGTTGCGCTAATCCATGATTGGAAAGACGCTGAAAAATTTCGGCGAGATAAGAGGGGGTGACGGGACAGTTAAGGATATTATACAATAGAGACAGTATGTGAATTTGGCGTCTATTTCTAACATTAAACCAGTTCAATGCCTTCTGGTATGAAGTTATATGATCGTACTTTCGTAGGTTGAAAATGAATCTTAGACACACATTTTGAAGACGCTGTAATTTTATAGTATAAACTAATGCCTTTATTCTCTATTAACTGAGATTCACCGTCGGATTATCAACAATATGTATACAACGTGTCCTCTGATTCTTTGGACACACTGTTCGTGGCGTTTGAAGAGGCTTGTGGTCACTGGCCTTCTATTTTGCCTTGGATGATCAGGTGCAGTCATTTGTACTTTGCTCCTCTAAGTACATGACCCAAGTAGGACACCTTTCGGATTTTAATATTAGTCAGCAACTCTCTATCAATTTTGGCTCTTTGAAGAACCCTTGTGCTGGTGACCATATCCGTGTAGGGCAGGGGTGCTCAACCGGTCAATTGCGATCGACTGGTCGATCGCGGGAGGTTTTTAAGTCGATCAATTACATATTATTATATTTTTGAAATTTCTGTCTTTCAATTTATAAAAAGTACACTAAATATTTTTTAAGAATTATTTTTACCTAATATTTGTTAATATAGTAACGAACATTAAATATTAAATTATCATCTATCTGATAGATGACAATTTAACATTTAATAGATGTTATTTGGGTTGAGATAGCTTTATCTCGTCCAGTTACTATCGAAAATGAGGTTCACATTCACTTTCACATTTTTCCCCGCCCCATTCACCATTGTATCACATCTCTCCCCACTTCTCTTTCCCTACCTCATCTCTCTTATATTATATTATTAACACTTGTACAGAATATATCATATTTTAACAACTTAGTTTATATTCACCTGACGATGGTCTTCGAAACTAGTTGTGAACCTAAAATAAACCTGTGGTGAACACAAAAAGATTAAATACATTTTTTATTTACTTAATTTTCCTTTTATGTAGTTTCAAAGTTTGTTAAGATGATACTCAACAGCTGTACTTTATTAGCAACTTTAATGCATGAAAGTAAAACGTGGAGTAGGAAAATACTACAAGAAGCCTAATCAATTCTCTAGAAATAAGTAAACTTATCACAGAATACGGTTTGAAGTGATTGGTGATGAATGTAACTTAAGGTTGATGTGTCGTTTAAGATGCAGAAAATCACTTTGAGATGATTTGTGTGGCACAATTGTGGAGAAATACTAACACAAAGTGAGTGGAAGGTGTGTTAGAGAGATGATTTGCGTGGAACAACTGTGGATAAAGACTAACACAAAGTGAGTGGAAGGTGTGCTAGAGAGATGATTTGCGTGGAACAACTGTAGATAAAGACTTACACAAAGTGAGTGGAAGGTGTGTTAGAGAGACGATTTGCATGGAACAACTGTAGATAAAGACTAACACAAAGTGAGTGGAAGGTGTGTTAGAGAGATGATTTGCGTGGAACAACTGTAGATAAAGACTAACACAAAGTGAGTGGATGGTGTGTTAGAGACGATTTGCGTGGAACAACTGTAGATAAGGACTAACACAAAGTGAGTGGAAGGTGTGTTAGAGAGATGATTTGCGTGGAACAACTGTAGATAAGGACTAACACAAAGTGAGTGGAAGGTGTGTTAGAGAGACGATTTGCGTGGAACAACTGTAGATAAGGACTAACACAAAGTGAGTGGAAGGTGTGTTAGAGAGACGATTTGCGTGGAACAACTGTAGATAAAGACTTACACAAAGTGAGTGGAAGGTGTGTTAGAGAGACGATTTGCATGGAACAACTGTAGATAAAGACTAACACAAAGTGAGTGGAATGTGTGTTAGAGAGACGATTTGCGTGGAACAACTGTAGATAAAGACTTACACAAAGTGAGTGGAAGGTGTGTTAGAGACGATTTGCGTGGAACAACTGTAGATAAGGACTAACACAAAGTGAGTGGAAGGTGTGTTAGAGAGATGATTTGCGTGGAACAACTGTAGATAGTAAAGACTAACACAAAGTGAGTGGATGGTGTGTTAGAGAAAGACGCACTGAGGCTCTTTTTGTCGTGTGTCGTGTCTTCCTCTTTTGCTCTTAAAAAATGGAGGTATTAGTTCGCTTAGCCATCTATGCATTAAGGTATCTGCTATATTATATTAAATACGGACAGAATATTAACTATTTTAATAAGGGTTGTCAGCATCGTCATTCAAGATATCAATTCCGATCGTGTACCCAATCAGGTTTAAATTAACTGGGGAGTATTTTACTGTGGGATCGGTTTGCAATGACCGTTCAGGTGAAACATCACGTGCTTGAATACACTCCGTGCATCAAGCGAAGGACCTCGAACGCTTGTTATACTGTTAACTTCAGTGGTTTAAAGCTGAGCTTAATCTTTCATGGAAGAATTTCAATCGTATATTTTGTGGAAAAGTTTGACTCGCTGTTAAACCCATCTCCATTGTAAAATTGTGTGAAATTTTATACTTTCAACTGAAGGTTAACGCAAGTGTCTGAGTTGAGTTTGATCATTGAAAAATAACGTTAAAATAAAAGTAATTTTATTTTTTTAAAACTCCATAATAAAGGGTCTTTCAAATTGGACGGTCTTTTTGATTCTATTTTTTTTAATTTTTAATGTAAAAAAAATCCAATATTCTATTTTTATTTATGAATAATAATATTTATTTATCAATAATATATTAAAATATTTATTTATCAATATACATAATTAAGTCAACGAGGCGTGTTTAAGTGCTTTCAGGTGTTTTCTTTATAAACTTGTCAAGAGTTAGTTGAATACCACCCTTTTATTCTTTTCTTGATAAAGAGTTCTATAACACGCTGTGTCTTTCTCAATCGCCCTACGTACTTGAGATATACGTTCTCCATTGGGATCACATTCTTCCACGATAGTGAAAAAAATGTCAAGATGCATGAAGGATTCATTTATATTTTTGATTGTCAAATTCTTAACGATTTTATCAGCTTCTTCTTCCTCACTTTCATTGTGTATTTCATTTAACTCTTGTTGCTCAATTAAGTATTCATTAGACAGAGGTACTGAGTGAGATTCAATCAACTCATTAACATCTTCGTTGTTGACGTCCAAGTTTAGTTCATTCATTAGGCTAACTGTTCATAGGCTAACTGTTCATCTGTGATACTTTCCGGAGTTTCTTCAGAATTTATAAAATCACTCATCATTTGTGGGTATAATTTTTTCCAGGAAAGTTTCATTGTTGACTTTTATTTCAGCCCACGAGTCTCCAATATTCTGTATTGCGTTCCATATATTATAGTTCTTCCAAAAAAGTGGGAGCGACTGCATAGAAGCGAACAATTTATTGCATTATCGACAAAAATCTTTAAAAAATAGAATTAAAAAAAAATGCGCGAAATAGCGAATTGTGTGAAAGTCGAGGGCCGCCTGTACAAAGGAAATAAAAAAAATACTGACAGTAATTATAAGTTAAAGGTTACATTAAAGGATTAGCTAAATGATACATTAGAGGACAAGTTCTATGTCGTTTAATATTCGGTGTCCACTTACAAGTACGGGTCATGGCCGGATGTTGGTGCGGCCTAGGGCTTGGACCACTGACGCAATGTGACAGCAGGTGAATATGTTCTCAATTTCAGCGTTGCGGTGGGCTCAAAAAATTTAAGTTGGGATCAGTTCATTTCCTGGTGTTTAAAACAGTCAACTGGTCCTTAAAACAGTTGAAAATTACATACTGTATGGGGAATAGTCCGTTAATGGGTCCTTTGTCGGAGACTTCCCTTATCTCAAACGTTACACAGCAAAGCCACATGAAAAACTAATTATCAACCATGTGGTTGCTGAATTTTAGCGATACGACCAGGAATCAATTATTATTGCTCAATTATTATTCTCTCTCCGTGGTTGCAGTCCTAAGACTGGTTTGCAGCAATTTCAACTCTTCTCCTCCATTCCCCCCTGTCCTGTGCGGCTCTTTTTAAATCTGTATATGTTGAGCAGCGCACGTCCACCAACAGGTCCTCCAGGTACTCTCGGCGTGGGCGTCCCCTAGAGTTTGTCCCCTCGGTCATACCCTCCATTATGGCATGCAAGAGGCCCTCTTGTCGTATTATACGACTGATCCATCTTGCACGCCTTTCGGACAGGATCCTGAGCAGGTGCCTTCCTCCTTCGATTCGTTGGAGAACCTCTTCATTTGTGATGCGGTCTCTCCAGGAAATTCCTAATAGTCTTCTATAGGACCACATCTCAAAAGCCTCTAGTCTTCGTCTATGTCTTTCGGATAGGCACCATGTCTCGCAGCCGTACATCAAGATACTCCATACATAGGTCTTGATGAGGAGTATTCTCAGTTTTAGGTCTATATTATTTGATTCTATTATTTTCGACCTTTTATTAAATGCAAGTCTAGCCTGATGTATACGGCTGTCGACCTCGCTCTTGAACCGACCGTCCCATGTTATTTTGCTCTCGAGGTAGACAAACTCCTTGGTGTTCTTTAGTGGTTTACCCGACATCACTATTCTACACAGTCAGCAGCTTTGTTTTGTCTTTATTTATCTTCATACTGTAGTTATTTTGAAGAATGCTTTCCATAGTTGTTAAGGCCTCTTGTAGTTCCTCTTCACATTCAGTAACCATAGCAATATCGTCAGCGAACCTTATCATATCCACCTTTTGCCCGTGTATCTTTACACCTTCTCTGTGACTCATTCTCTCTCTCAAGTCGTCAATCGCGCTCTGTATATAGGCGTTAAAAAGAACAGGTGACAGAGAGCATCCCTGCCTTACCCCTTGTCTTATATTGGCTTTCTTTGTGTCTTCGTCACATCTGATTATAGCGGCCTCATTCTTGTACAGCGCCTGGATTATACGTCTATCTCTGTATTTGATATCAATTCTCTTCAAAATCTCGAAGAGTCTTTTCCATTCTACTTTGTCAAAAGCTTTCTCCAGGTCTATGAATGCGATGTATGTGTTTTGGTTTCTTCTTATTCTATTTTCTAGTAGTATTCGTAGAGACAGTACTGCTTCTCTGGTTCCCACACCTCTTCTGAAGCCATACTGGTCTCTGGAAAGGATGTTCTCTACTTTTGGTTCAATTCTCTGTAGAATGATATTAGTCAGTATTTTTGAGGCATGGGATATTAGGCTAAGAGTTCTGTGTTGCTCACATTTTGTCGTACCTGCCTTCTTTGGTAGTGTGACAATTAGGCATTTCTCGAAGTCCTCTGGTATCTTTCCGGTCTTATATATTGTCTGTATCATTTTAAACAGGGCATCTGTGATTCCTTTTCCTGTTGCCTTAATTAGTTCGGCCGGAACGTCATCGATTCCGAGTGCTTTCCCGTTTTTGAGGTTTTTCAGTGCGAGGTCGAACTCTTCTCTAATGATTGGGTCTCCCAGATCATCCGCGTCTACCTCATTTTCTCTCTCTATCAATGATTCACTGTCAATATTTCGCTTGTCATTGTACAGCATTTCGAGATATCTTTTCCATCTCTCTCCTATTTGGTTATTTTCGAATAGTATTTTGCTGTCTTCTCCTTCTATTGCATTGCTCTTTCCGATTCTCATCCCAAAGAAGTCCTTCACCGCAGCGTGAGCTCTTTCTACATTTCCTCTCTTGAGGTCGTCATTTATCTCAACGCATTTATTCTGATAGTATGTTTCTTTTGCTATTCTTGACTCTCTATTTATTTTGTTTCTTAGCATTTTGTATTTCTCTTGTGATTCATCTCTTTTATCATTTTTGAGCTCTCTTCTTTCTTTTATCATATTGAGAATTTCATCGGTAATCCATTCCTTCCTTGCTTGGAGTCTTTCCTTACCTACAATTTCCTCTGCCGTAGTTTTTATCTTCGACTTTATCTCTCATTTGAAATTATTTCTCCTCTTTAATTTTTTCAGTTTTAGAAGACTTTTGGCCATTACCATATTATGATCACTATCTATATCTGGGTCGGAATAACTTCTGCAGTCTTTTATTTGGTTCTTAAATCTATATCTAACTATTATATAATCTATTTGCAGTCTTTGTCGGTCTCCAGGGGATTTCCAGGTGTATCGCTGTCTTGGGTGGTGTTGAAAACAAGTGTTTGCTATCACTAATTTGTGTTTTTCGCAGAATTCTGTTAATCTGTTAAATAATTGTTATTATTGACCTGGAATGATCCCTTAACGGGTCACTTGTCTGGCGGCTTCCCTTATCTCAAAAAGCAATTATCAACCACGTGATCACGCTGAATTTTAGTGATACGGCCAGGAATCAATTATTATTGCTCAATTATTATTATTGACCTGGAATGATCCCTGAACGGGTCACTTGTCTGGCGGCTTCCCTTATCTAAAAAAGCAATTATCAACCACGTGATCACGCTGAATTTTAGTGATACGGCCAGGAATCAATTATTATTGCTCAATTATTATTATTGACCTGGAATGATCCCTTAACGGGTCACTTGTCTGGCGGCTTCCCTTATCTCAAAAAGCAATTATCAACCACGTGATCACGCTGAATTTTAGTGGTACGGCTGCGAATGCATTATTATTGCCTGCGAAAGAAAACTCGTTTCAAAACATCAAAAATGACCGCATAATACTAAAACACTCAGCTGAAACATCCACACTTTGCATACTTAACTTTATGCACACTTTGATCCCAAGCTGTCACATACACAAATTCAATCGCATCATACTTTAAACAACGACATCAATCTTTTTTTAGTTTATCCACATTTCTAATACAGATTTTTATTTGGTGTTTGAGACTGCAACACCATCCCAGCAGCCAAAAAATAAACCTTACCTGCACGTCGCTTCACCTGCATGTGAACTGACGAAACCCTGATGACCGATCATTGATGGTATTATATCCATACATGGAAACCAAAGTCTTAACATATATTTTCTGTAAATTGGGAGAATAAACTCAATATGACAAAAAACGGACATATCAACTTGTGCCATAACGCCACAAATATGTACATATACACATACATCCTGAAATTATACAAACATATATTTAAAAGCAATTAAAAAGAAAATGCATTTAAGCCGGAAGCTATTAAAACGCCTGAGCGCATCTATCTCATAGCATTCTCCGAGTCGAGATATACCCCTACCAATAATGAGTGAGCTTGGCCGCGAGGACATCATATATTTTTCAGCTCACACCCTTATACCCTTTTTTATCTGCTGTAATCAGTGGCTGTATCGAGAGTCTGTTAATTTCTTCTTTTGATCGTGTTGTTTATATGTCAACAGTGATTAAATTAAATATATTTTTTGTTATTTGTTTTGAAATAAAACATAAAATTAATCCTTAAAAAAAAGTCGAAAATTATAATTAATTAATCTAAGGCCGTGTTTGTTTGTATTTTTTTCTAGCAGTGGTAATGAAAATATTATCAAGCAAAACATTTCAGGAAATTGTTTTCATGAAAAAAATATTTTTATTATTTCAGTTATAATCTTGAAATACTAAATCTTTTGAAAGGTTAAAGGGCATTTATCTCATTTAAAACCACTTAAAGATTGGTGTTTATTGGAGTATTATTATTGAGGTTAGCCTGATATGGGTGTTTTAATATCGTTAAATTTACATATGAAGTACGATATCATCCCCTAAACAAAAGGCGAAAGGGGGTGGCCAACTCGCAGTGGAAATAATTGAAAATTTATGCAAATATCCTGTGGAAATGTTCGGGTGTACGGTTTCACAGAAAGAGGCTACTTTTGGGTTTAATGCAGGTCTTGTCTTTTAAATTTTATTGCGAAAATTGTCCGCAGGCTATAATTTATAGCTGAAAATTTCGCTACTTCATTGTGTTATACAGTTGGCGTATATATGCGAAAATGATTCAACCCGCATTAACCTGTTTTGAAATATTAAGTGAAAACAACGAAGTATAGGTATTTTATCTGTTTTAAATTATTAACGGAAACAATTTCGTGTGAGGAATTTGCATGTTTTGAAATATTAAGGGGAACATCTAAGTGTAGGAATTTTACCTGCTAAGTGTTATATGTGAGGGGACTATCTTAGTAGAAACATGTATTTTACATACTTTTATTTTGAAGTAAGGGGGACATCTTAGTAAGGACATTTTACCTGTTTTTAAATATTATTGGGAATATCTTACTATATACATCTTACCTACCATTCGATAACACAAATGCTGTCACTCCCGTAATGCAAATGGATGGAGAAACATTACCAAATTGTGACTCCTTTAAGTATCTTGGGTCACTCATCCATAGCGATGGAGGATGTGCAGCAGATGTAACACATATAATTAGTGTGGGATGGATGAAGTTTAGATCAATGACGGGAGTTCTATGTGATCCGAAAATGCCAGTAAAGTTAAAAGGAAAAGTATACCAAACGATTGTCAGACCCGCACTCCTCTATGGCTTCGAATGCTGGAGGATGTATAACTCTTACTCTAGGTAGCTAGAAACTGCTGAAATGCGCATGCTAAGATGGTCAGCTGGTGTGTCCCTTAGAGACAAAATAAAAAGTTCACGCATTCGTGGAAGCCTAGGTGTTACAGACATCAACAGCAAGCACCCGATCACATTGTGAACCAGGCAATCTCCATGGATCTTCCTCGAATAACAACCAGAGGAAGACCAAAGAATTCATGGGTGGTGCAAAAAGATAACCTGATGCAGAGGCACGGCCTGGGGGACTTAGTCCGGGACAGAAGAGCATACAACCTGATGACGAGGAGAGCTGACCCCAACAGTCTTCGCAGACAGTGAGTTGGGATGGAGCCAGGGAGAAGAACATCTTACTATATACATCTTATGGTACCTGTTACGAAATACTAAGAAAAAAATAACCGATGCCTGTGACTCTCGCGCGGTAGAAATGAAACTTCTTAGCTCCTAGGAAAAGTTGATTTTATGCATTGCTTTTTTCCATTTGTTGACGATTTTTATTATTTTTTTTAAATAAATTCTAATATAATACGCAAGCGTTTATTGGTTGACTTATGCTACGTATACACACAGTACACGCGGCGCATGCGCGTAGCGTGTCTACAATCTAAGGTTATAGGTTCGAAACCTACGCTGTGTCACTCCCCTCGAATGACATAGACATTTTTTATGCCTAGTATTCGGGGATATAAGAATATCTATGTTATGGTTTCGATCATGTCTATTCTTTCAACAAAAAGAGGGGAAAAAACTTACCGGTGTGCTCTGGTCGTCTCACTTCAGTTGTGCCATCGGATCCAGTACACCGGTGTGGCCGGTGAATTTGCTGGTGTGCAAGAGCCTACTTAATTAAGGAGGAGAAAAAATAAAATTAAATCTCCACAGCACAACTTCGTTTTCCAACTGAATTGTCGTTGGAATGGCGAGAGGATCCTCGACTACGAGGACCAGCAACAACGAAGACGACTCATATGTATGTAACATACTCGTATGTATTGGGTGTTAACATAAGCTGTGTCCGTTTTTTTCCTGTTTAAAAATGAGCACCAAAAATAAAACAAAATGGTAAAGGTTATACGTCATTCGAAAGAAAACTTTCTGCTCTAGATATTGTGTTTGCTTTTACGTTATATATATTATTTTATTTGATTACAAGCCTTCAAAATAGAATATCAAGTAGACGAAAGTGAGCATTTTCAACACCTCCTTCTGTTCGCGTTTAATCGAGGGAATAAAGCTACCAAAGCTGCTCGAGATATTTGTGAAATGTACGGTGAAGATGCTATGAACAAAAGGACAGCACGTCGATGGTTTTTGCGTTTCAAAGACGGTAATTTCGACCTGAAAGACATGGAGCGTTCCGGACGACCAATGGACTTCGATGAGGACCGCTTAAACCATATTATTTATGAAGATCCCCTTCAAACCACCGTAGAATTGGCTGAGCAGATGAATTGTAGTCATATGACTGTATACCACTATCTTAAATCAATGGGAAAAGTCCAGAAGTTCGGCGCTTGGGTTCCACATGTTTTGAGTGAAAACAACAAAAGTCAACGTTCGACAATTTTTGCTGATTTGCTCGCGCGTCATCGAGCTACGCATGGCCACAAAGCAAAGGTTCCTTTACCGCATCATTACTGGTGATGAATTGTACTTTCATTTTTTGTCGACGAGCTGCCCTTTCATTCATAGCATCTTCACCGTACACTTCGCAATTATCGCGAGCAGCTTTGGCAGTCTTAGGAGTTATCGAAAATGCTCACTTTCGTCTACTTGACATTCTGTTTTGAAGGCTTGTAATCAAATAAAATAATATATTTAACGTAAAAGCAAACACAATATCTTGTAGAGCAGAAAAAAATCTTTCGAATGACGTATAACCTTTACCATTTTATTATACTTTTGGTGCTCATTTTTAAATAGGAAAAAAATGGACGCACCTTATGTTAACACCTAATATAACGAACGCCTTTCTTATGAATATCTTAATTGTCTTTTATCCACAGCTGCTAAGGAATAACCTTAATGAGGAACTTTTCCATTTATAGATCGATTGTTAAATTTTTTAAACATAATTAGTTGAAACATTGAATTATCTAGACTTGTATTTTTTTTTAAATTGGTTTTATTATATGTTATCGACTCCATATAATTTTATTATGTCTTTAGTTTGGTGGCACAAATCATCTTAGTTTGGGTGGATTGCCTATTTAAAAAGAAGGAATAACCTTTGTTATTTATTTTTATCAAACACTGTTTATTCCACTTTTTTATAAGGGTATACTCCTACCGGTTTCAAGGCTTTCACCTCATCTTCAGGAGAGCACAAACAAGACTTAATGCTGTTCGAACTGGTACCGATATATACCCTTCAACGGTTGGTGGCTGAGAGGTGAGGGAGGCATGGGACGATTTGGGCCATGAGCGGAGAGATTTTTGGCATATAACTGTTCACCAGATGTTCGGATCGATGTACTGACTTAGAAATTTCTAGGGCCTCTAATCTGTCCGATTTATTTCTGTTACTAATGATATGTCAGAATTTGTCATCATCGATACAAAAAGTATGGTTTTCACGGTGACAATGATTAGCCATTTCAGAATAAATTAAAGGATTTGTTAAGGCGGATTTGTGTTCACGAAATCTTTTTTCAAAAGATCTTCCTGTCTTTCCTATATATAAATTATCACAGTCAGCACATAAAAGTTTATATACACCACTGTAGCTAAGTATTCCATTTTTGCCTTTCCCATTAAATAAGATTTTCCCAGAGATTAAAATTAGTGTAAAAAGCTTTATATTTGGTTATTTCGTATGATATGTTATAATTATATGTATTATTTTTGATATGTTATAATTACAACGTCTTTAAACCTCCACAACGTTAATACCTTAACTATAAACAACAGAAGGAATAACATTTATATCACGTATGATTTTCAAGGTAATTGGCGAAGTTTGATTTTCCAAAACTCGTTTACTTGTATACACGCAAAAAGATCGTCGACTATATACGTTACGTGCGTGGAATCAATTTTTTTGTTGGTCATATCTATACAATTTATTTCAGTTCAGGTTTCAAGTTGACTCAATAATGCTAACCTATTTTTTCGTATCATATTTATAATTGTTGAAATGCATAAATAACTAATATCACACTATAACACGTTGTAAGTATTTCGTACACGTAACAGCGATAACTTTTTTTTTAATATCCAAAAATATACTTTATGAAATGACTGTTAATTTATCATCATTAAATATTAGAGTTGTGGTAATTTGTTTTATCAAACACGGTTTTTTCCACTTTATGTAACGGTATAACCCTACAAGGGTTTCACCTCATTGTCAGGGGAGCACAAACAAAGACTTTTTTTTACTCCTCTGAGATTGAGGTAGTTATATCTCAGATTTGTTTGAATTTCTTCATTAGATTTCAGTTTTCAGTATGTTTTGAACAAATAATCATTCATATTAATCGGTTTTCAAAGCAATCACTATAAGAAAAATAAAACAATACTGTCAAGGTGGCAGAATTGTGTTTGGAAATGATTTATTGCCTTGGACAGGATAAGTTTTTATATGACTGAGGAAAGCCAAATGGTTGTTTGAGGGCGGTAATTTAACAGTAGCTGGTAGCTAGTTCCAGAGTCGGAGGACATAAGAAGTTTCTAAGGTATTTTTTTCAGTCTTATAAATTTATTTTAATTTTTTTTAACAAACACTGTGTATTCCACTTTATGTAATGCTAAAACCCTACTGGTTTCAAGGTTAACATCAGAGTTTTGTTTGTACTCCCCTAATAATGAGGTGAAAACCTTGAAACCGATAGGATTATACCGTTACATAAAATGGAATAAAATGTTTGATAAAACAAATTGCAATGTGTTTAAGCCTTCAAAGCGTATGAATGCCTGAACTATAAATAATATACCCTCCACTCATCTCTGTCATCCGCCAGTCTCTTCATCTCCTGGTAGCTGCCACAGCGCACATCCCGGATCACCCGGTCCATGTAGCTATATCTAGGGCGGCTTCTATGGTTATTCCCCTCAATCATTCCCTCGACGATGGTAAGGAGCAGGTCTGGGTGCCTGATGTTATGCCCTATCCAACTGGATCGTTGTTGGGCAACTCTATTTAGGAGTTGCCTTGTTTCTCCAACCCCGCTCAATACCTCGTCGTTTCGGATGTGATCTGACCAATGGACCCTGGCCATGCACCTGTAGCATCACATCTCAAAGGCAGCCAGACGCCCGGACTCGCTCTGGCTGATGGTCCACGTTTCGCAGCCACATACAGCAGCACACTCCAGACAAGAGTTTTCACTAAATTCTTCCTAACATTGATATCAATGCTAGGAGATTCAAATATCTTAGATTTCTTGTTAAAAGCAACTCTTGCCTGTTGGACCCTACTTATTATTTCTGCCTTCGATCGGCCATCTTGGTAAATTCCTTAACTATAAATAATATACGAGTAGTATTTAAGCATGAAGGGGAAAGGGAATATATTAATCTTATGATTATTGAATAGTTTATCTTAAAACTTCTACTATGTTAATATTGTATCATTTCTTGTCATCTAAAATAAATAAATGAATAAATAAATAAAACCTCCAAAGCGAAGGGAACTTTTAAAGAAGAAATACTGTGCTTTCTTCACTAATAAACTTCCAATCTGAACTTTCGAATAACAAATGAAATGAATGCTGTGTTACTGAAACTTTTGGTTTTATTTTTATCTTGGATATATATTTTCTTAATGACAAGGTAATAATTTACTCTGGTTATATGTTTTCGCGAACATTTATTGCGGGAGAAATCTCGAGAGACATTTATTACGGTTTTTTGCATCATTTAATTAAAGGGCTCAGAAAAGTCAAGGATTATGAGATTAGTTTTCATGTAATCGAATTTTCGCAAAATACCCCCTTATGTTATGTCATGGTTCACAAACTTTTATGAGAACAGTGGTTTTCCGTTTAGTACGAAGGGATTTTGCAAGTGTTTTCTGTCGTTATTGCTATGCGAACTTTTGCAACAGAAAATAGTAAAAAAAATCGATTTTTTAAGGTAGATAATTTTTATATACTTATTTACACTGTGGAAGTTTAAAGACATGGAAACAAGTTTTGCAACAATGTAGATATTTTTAATATAAGTATATATAGTATTCGTCAGAATATCACAACATTATTTAGAAATAGCTACTAACTTTGTGCTCTCCTTTATTAATATAAATAACGTAATATAAACAAAACATTAAGGGCAATACTTTGCCTCTGGAGTTGAATAACCCTGCATCAACATGTGGAAGGTTTCGATTCTGCAAAGCAACTTGCATCTCGTTCTACTAGTAAGCCCATGTGTTTTATGTATCTCAATATATATATCCATAAAATACTCGAAAATCCAATTTTTGTTCTATATAAGCGTTATTCCACTAAAAACAAATTTGAGTTCTTTACCTCTATAAAATAAGTCTTCGACAATTACGCAAATCTGCTTGGCGAAGTTTGGTAATATTTTGTGGTATACATACACAACATATATTGAACTTAAATATAAATATAATTATTGAATAATTTTAAAACAATGACTGTAATTTATTATTAATACTGCTTTTTGTATCTTTGTGTTAGTTTAAGATAAGTTTTGTATTATTTGTCAATAATTTTAAGTACTTGTATAACCTGTCACATGTTCAGTTGTATATTAAGACACTGTTGTGTCGTTAATTAAATAAATAAATAAAATAATATTAATTTGTTTACTGTTTATTCCACTTTATATAACGGTATAAACCTACCGGTTTCAAGGTTTTCACATAGTCAGGGAAGCATTAACAAGACTGAATTTTGTTCGAATTGGTACCGACATACACGCTTCTACGGTAAAAAATCGGGTTGGGGGGGGGGATGGAGGAAGGCAGAAGACAACTTCAGCAAGCAGTGGTGAGATCTTGGGATATTATGTATTGGCCAGATATTCATCCCAATGCACTGACTTGAATATTTTTAAGGCCTCTAATCTGTACAATTTATTTTCGTTACTATTGATATACAAGAATTTTGCATAATCGATAGGAAATGTCTGATTTTATATCGATGATGTCAAATTGTCGCATATCAGTTGTAACGCAAATAAATTAAACAGATAAGAGTCCCTAGAAATATTCAAGTCAGTGCATTGCGATGAACATCTGGCAAATACTAAAATTCCCTAGATATCATCGCTGCTTGCTGAAGTTATCTTTTGCCTCCCTCTACTCACAATCCCCAACGCGTTACGTATTTTCGTGTATGTCGGTACCATTTCAAACAAAATTCGGTCATGTTTATGCTCTCCTGATGATGAGGGGAAAACCTCGAAACTTACAGGACTATACCGCTATATAAAGTGGAATAAACAGTGTTTTTCCAATCAAATTACAATGCCTTTAAACCTCTACAGTGTTAATGCCTTAACTATAAAATATCATAGTGTTAATGTCTTAACTATACACCTACATAGTATTAATGCCTTAACTATAAATCTCTAGGGTATTAATGTCTTGATGATCAACTTCCACAGTATTAATGCCTTGATGATCAGCTTCCACAGTATTAATGCCTTAACTGTAAACCTCCACAGTGTTAATGCCTTAACTATAAAACCTCATACACCTACATAGTATTAATGCCTTAACTATTAATCTCTAGGGTATTAATGCCTTGATGATCAACTTCCACAGTATTAATGCCTTGATGATCAGCTTCCAAAGTATTAATGCCTTAACTGTAAACCTCCACAGTGTTAATGCCTTAACTATAAAACCTCATAGTGTTAATGTCTTAACTATACACCTACATAGTGTTAATGCCTTGATGATCAACTTCCACAGTATTAATGCCTTAACTGTAAACCTCCACAGTGTTAATGCCGTAACTATAACACCTCATAGTGTTAATGTCTTAACTATACACCTACATAGTGTTAATGCCTTAACTATTAACCTCCAGGGTGTAAATGCCTTGATGATCAACTTCCACAGTATTTATGCCTTAACTGTAAACCTCCACAGTGTTAATGCCATAACCATAAAAAAAAACCTTTCATAAACAATCATTGTTTAATTTACTGTTACACCCTTAGTCTTTATCGATTTGTTCAAATTATTGTATTATTTTACTTTCATTGATTTCTACTTGTTTCGTCCTGAAATTCATATGTATTATCCTGCCCAATAATTATGCTAGCCACATAGCAAATGTTTGCCGTATATAACACATGAAAGTATATAATTTACGACTTCTTTGTTTCAGGTAAGTTTTCCAACAAAATATAACACTCCGTGGAGGTTCATTGCTACGTGTGGAAACTTATATATTTTAACAAAAGTTCTTTTGAGATTCAGGTAAGTTTTTATGAATGTTACTTTTTGTTAGAATTACGTGTTTTAGTTTGTAGATTACTTTGGATTTCATGTTCAACTATTTAAAAAAGTCTAAAAAAAATTGGATGTGTTTGAGGATGAAGTATTGTATTGTAATACACATTCTTTACAGTTAAACCTGGCAGGTTGATTTGCTGTATAGAAATAAATAATAAATAAATAAATAAATATTAGGTTTATTGACAGCAACATAGTATGTACAAGATCAAATCTGAATAACATTTCTAAAAACACATAAATTGCAGACAATACATCAGACGCAGAAGCTATCAAAAGGTCTGGGCTCATCTTATAGCATCCCCTCGGCCAAAATACACCCCACCAATATAGGGCGAACCCAGCCACGGGGACACCAGATGTTTTTCAGCCCACACCCTTAGACACGTAGAAACAGGAATATATACAAAAAAATAAACACAGAAAATAAATATAGTAGATGACAAAAAAAGAAAAACAGAAAAAAACACATTCAAGAGACAGTACACCAAAAGGTCCGGGCTCATCCCACAAACATTCCCACGGCCGAGATACACCCCACCAATGTAGGGCGAACCCGACCGCAAGGGCATCAGGGGGCTTCCATCCCACACCCCATTAAATCCCCATTATCCATTACCCCATTATCCCATTAAAGAATAAATATAATAAAAAAGAAAAAAGAAAAAAACAAAAACGTATGGCAGAAAACAAAATAGAAAGTAAACCCACATATACCACCTCAGGTTAACCGTCAGCAAGAACGAGGAAAAAAAAGAAAAAAAAAGAAGAGAAAAGCCTCAAAGGAGTCCAAATTTTACATAATGACAAATGTGAAGTAAGATAGTTGAGACAACATTGAAATAGTTAGGCAGTAATACATTGAAATAGATAAGCAGTTTTAAAAGAATTAATGAGGAAATGACGCACAAACATGTATGCACAATCCTCGATTCACCACCAGCGAAAAGAGAGAAAAGAAAGAAAACAAGAAAAGAAAAGCAAACAAGAGACCCATTAACCACTGAGAAACCCATTAACCACCCAGAAGATAACGCTTTAGAGCATCTCTGAAGGTATAGCTATTCACCCGCTCCTTCAAGGCCTGGGGCAACTCATTCCAGCATTTGCTGGCTGAGTATGAGAAGGATCCCCTGAACAGTGTTAGGTTATGGTTTGGGATAAGTAAAAGAGTCTCTCTGCCTCTAGTCTCGTAGCCGTGAAAGTTTCTAGACCAATTCAGTTTTTCGAAGAGATAAAGTGGCATTTTTGAACTGGTAATTTTATGCATGAGTACGCTTAAATGAAGAAACCGTCTTTGTTTCATGTTAATAATTATGTTCTAACCAACCAGAATATGTTCGAACCAACTAAATATGTTCGAACCAACTAAATATGTTCGAACCAACCAGAAAAGTGTTAATTGGAACCCTTATTAAAAAAAAGTGCGTACCGACGGTATCGAACCCGTAATGACAGGTGTTTTACCCATTAGACTACGAAAGTCGTCTTGTTAGGTATATACTAAATAAAATACTTCGTGGCTTTGTTTATATGTCATTTGGGACGATATCTATGACCTAGTTATACTGGATTCGATGCCCGACGATACCTTAACATAGTGTTATTGCTGGTTAAAAAGTTAATATGGCAACAATATTTACTAGACGTATGCGAGTGTTGTAGCCTCTTCACGTGCGGTGTATTGTAAATTGCGAGTTTAGTAATTTTTTCGGTAGTACCACCTCCGTGGCCTAGTTGGTAAGACGCTTGTCTCTCAATCCGGGGGTAGCGCGTTTGATTCTCTTTGGGACTCATTTTTTTTTATTAAAGATGATTCCAGTCTGTTTTTCACTTAAGGCCTCATGAACATCCTTCTGGTTGGTTGGAAGAGATTAACACATGGCAATAAGTCCGTCTGTACTGTATACAACGAAAGTGTGATACAAACCGGTAGGGTTATACCGTTACGTAAAGTGGAATATGCGCTGTTTGATAAAACAAATTACAATGTTGTTTATAGTTAAGGCATTAACGTTGTGGAGGTTTAAAGACATTGTTATTTATTTTCATCAAATACTGGTTATTCCACTTTTTTGTGACGGTATAACCCTACCAGTTTCAAGACTTTCACCTCATCTTCAGGGGAGCGCAAACAATACTAAATGCTGTTCGAACTGGTATATTTAACGACACCTTTAAGCATACCTATAAATGGAGCAAAGTCCTATTTATAAAAAAACATATCATATGAAATAACCAAAAATATTCCAAGTCACATAAATCTAGCTTTTTACACTAATTTTAATCTCCGGAAACTCTTATTTAATGGGAAAGGCAAAAATGGAATACTTAGCAACAGTGGTGTGTATGAACTTTTATGTGCTGACTGTGATAATTTATATATAGGAAAGACAGGAAGATCTTTTGAAAAGAGATTTCGTGAACACAAACCCGCCTTAACAAATCCTCTAATTTATTCTGAAATGGCTAATCATTGTCACCTTGAAAACCATACTTTTTCTATCGATGATGCCAAATTCTTACATATCAGTAGTAACGGGAATAAATTGGACAGATTAGAGGCCCTAGAAATTTCTAAGTCAATACACCAATCCGAACATCTGTTGAACAGTTATTTCCCAAAAATCTCTTCGCTCTTGGCCGAAATAGTCACATGCCTTCCTCACCCCCCCCAGCCCCCAACCGTTGGAGCGTGTATATCGGTACCAGTTCGAACAGCATTTAGTCTTGTTTGCGCTCCCCTGAAGATGGGGTGAAAGCCTTGAAACCGGTAGGGCTATACCGTCACAAAAAAGTGGAATAAACAGTGTTTGATAAAAAATAAATTACAATGTATTTTAACCTCCACAATGTTAATCCCTTAACTATGGGTTGTTTTTTAGGTGTGATAGGATTTATTTTTTGAAATAAAACACATATGAATTATTTAAATGGCCGTGTATTTGAATTCAATTGATAGGTTGTTTAATGACAATTATTGTTTGAAGATAATTTTATTCTTATGTTGACCGTGGCTGGCTCTTATGTACCTCTTATGTACACATCATAAGATGGGTTTCCCATTAAGAACGATAGAACTTTAAAATAAAATAAAACAAAAACTAATAAATCAAAAATGGATCTGAAGGTTTCATTTGCAAAAATATTTCATGCCGTTTATGATTTAAACAAGATATCGTTCAAATGGCTTCCAGGGCTTCTTTTGCACAGGCCAATTCAATCACGCCAATTTTCGATGACTCGGTGGAGTATTTCCGGCTTTATGGCGCCAATAACACGACAAACGTTGGCCTCAATTTCATCAAGAGTCTTGGGTTTGTTGGTGTAAACCTGTGATTTAACATTACACTAAAGAAAATAATCCAGAGGCGTTAAATACCCCGATCTTTGCGGTCAATTCAAAATCTTATCACATAAAAAAAAAACACCCTTTATAAATGAAGTACAATACTAATTACGTTATGTACCGTCACAGAAAAGTGGAATAAACAGTGTTTGATAAAAATAAATTACAATGTCTTTAAACCTCCGCAACGTTAATACCTTAACTATAAACAACAATTAAGTTATGGTTTACAGTCTTTATTATTTTTTTAAAGAAATATGTTTCTTTCAGAAACTAAATAGATGAAAAAATTCAGAGTCAGTAAATATTCAAAATGGAAGTAATTTTTCGATCTCCATTTTAAAATGCTAATTCTCAAAAGGACGATTCAATTTCCAGCTGTGTAATTGGTGACAAACGAGCCCTTAAGAATATGTAATCTCTTTTTCATCTAGATGTGGATCTTAATTTAGTTGTCTCGCTGTGCGAAATTGGGTGTTGTCGCCGAATAAACGAATTAGCTATGAAACAAATGCCACAACATTTAAGTGAGATGACTTCCATCTAATTTACTGGTTCAAATATTCACCACGAAGACCACTGTGCTGAAGGAAACGACCTTCTTGATTCATGACTCACTTCCAACCCCTTAAAATGTTAGAAATGTTTTTAATTGAAGACAGTGGTTCCCATGGTTTTTTAAATTTTTTTTTTTTTTTTTAAACAAAGTAATATATTGTACAAATATTTGACAATGCTATACCTATGTACACATTTATTACTTAACTAATCTTATTTATATATTATAATTTATGAACTTACTTAACCCTTCCCTTACGGTGATAAAATTGAAACGCGCTCCGGTGGTGGGTAGTGAGTACGCGATCAAAAATTAGCGATTTTAAATCGGAAAAATAAGAACATTCATAGATAATCCCCTTAATTAATTATAATTGAAAATTATAATAATTGGGATTTGTTTGCTGAAAACATTAAAAAACCATCTGGCAACGCTCACGGAACGGGCGTAGGTCTAGTCTCGTTGCCAGCCCAACAGCTACTGCGGCGCGGCAGGGTTGGTGGCTAACCCGGGCGTGGCTTACACTTGCGAGGTTGAGATAATTGAGCTCCTCGCTATTCTGTGAAGTATGCAAAAGTGAGATGCGAATATAGTGTCGCGCTTCCCGCATACTCTTCACCTATCGTCAAGACCCAAGATCGAGGCACTCACAGCGTTTAAATGCGAATTTGTTTCCGATATTCAGAAAATACTTACGATGTAGTCGATAAATTCTGATTATTATTATTATTATTTTTTAAATTAATGCCTAAATATATTATGGAGGAATACCTAAAATCTTAACCTTGTATTTATTATATTTATAGAGATATTGATGGTTATTAGAAGCAACGAGTAGAAGATACCCAACACAGGGAAGGAAAGGTTTTAATCTTATTTTCCTACATGTCCTTTTATTTTTATTATTAACAATCTTAATATATGTTTTTTTTAGAAATCATTAACACCTACATACTACTTATAACTAGATAACAATTCTTACGACTAATTATTAAGCAAGAACAAATCCACTCGTTCAGGCTACTTGTATTCTATCACATTCACTCAGACCTTGGTCGTCCCAGCTAATACTGTAGGTGGACTAGTCAGGCAACAGATAATGCTTCGGGAGCTTGTGCTTATAACGGAAGGGTAGGTCGGATTTACTCTCGTAAGCCCCCAGGACAGTGACTAAGGGATTGCTGTGATTTTGTTGACTTTTATAGAACTTTACGGTCCAAACGAGGATGTGGTGTTGTAGGGTTTCTTCTCGCTGTTGAGGTTCCCATAGTTTCCGCCGCGGCTGACTAACTATTATTATTATTTAAAATTTCATTCTTAAACAGTCTGGTGGCCTTATTGCCACGTGGCAGTCTCTTCCACCCATTTTTTATAATCATTATATCGTGTAGCTCATGACTGTGCATCGTGACTCCCATGATAGTCTTTGACGACTCCTCTTTACCCACCTCCGCCTTCCGCGGCTAAAAGGGCAGTTGTTTTAGTTGACTTTTGTTCAGCGACCAGACAAAAGTAGTTAAACTAAGTTTCATCGTTGCAAAAAAGTTATAAAATTATTTCAATCAATCAATGGCATGGCACTACAGCCCATTGTGGGCCCCGGCCTTCTCCAGCAGTCGTCGCCATTCCATAAAATTATTTCCCTTTACGAAATTCATGAACAATATCATATATGTTATATAGTAAAAATACAAGTGAGATATCATCAATCCAATGAAAGGAAGGATGGTGGAAAGGAAAGTAAAATCGGGACTAAAGCACGTTACATTACTGACTTGTAATTAAGAATTTTTAAAACATGCCAAAGAGCGAGTCAAAGATTTGTTTGTAACTGGTAACAGAGTCTCACTGCATGAACAGTAAAGAATGACGTAAAAAAGGAAAGTTGTGAACTGGGAAGGCTTATAAATCATCTCTGTTTGGGTGTAGTACAAAGTCTATCATCGGAAAGGCGCTGAAATTCTTGGCGAGATAAGAAAAGCCTTTAACCCTTCCTTGGCTGAAGGCTGAAAAAGGCTGAAGAAAAGCCTTTAACCCTTCCTTTCCGGAGATGTGTAATTAGTACACATTGCCTCTAAAAACGTTAGGGTGTGGGCTGAAAAACATCTGGTGTCCCCGTGGCTGGGTTCGCCCTATATTGGTGGGGTTTATTTTGGCCGAGGGGATGCTATTAGATGAGCCCAGACCTTTTGACAGCTTCTGTGTTTGATGTATTGTCTGCAATTTATGTGTTTTAGAAGTGTTATTCAGGTGTGATCTTGTACATACTTTGTTGCTGTCAATAAACCTAATATTTATTTATTTATTATTTAATATCTCTATAAATATAATTAATACTGGGTTCAGATTTTAGGTATTCCTCCGTAATACATTTACGCATTGAATGAAAATAATAATATTAGTAATAATTAGCACTTATCGGCCACATCAGAGATATTTTGTGAAAATCGGGAATTAATTTACCAATACAATCAAACGTGTGCCAGTATGTGACGTAGGTATATTCATTAAAAAAACCGCTATGGGTGAGGAAGCGACGCTATTCACGTCTCACACTCACTCTACTTCGGTATATGTGAACGCAAGAAATATAATCTCAGTTCGCATTTGTTTCTTCCTTCGAGGTATAACAGTCCGAGACCGAGTCCCGTATCAGCTCTCAGTAGCTCTGGGGCATTCATTTGAGGTGGTATCTTCGCCCGTTTTGTAATTGTCTGCCGATATTTTTTTCATGTTTTCAGGAATTTAATTTAAATTATTTTCACTTTTGACTTCAAATTTAATTAATTTAAGCGATTGACTATGAATATTATTATTTTTTCGATTTTAAGTCGCTCATTTTTACATGTGCGTTGATATGTATTGAATACACAGCACCGGAACGCGCGATTTTTTAGCACAGGAAGGGAAAGGTTAACTTACCTAGTTTATTTGAACTCCCCATTTATGTTATCTATTAACACTCCTAGGCTTTTGACTGTTTTATTTAATGGTACGATGGAGCCATTGAGTAATATTGAAGGAAGTTAATCAGCGTTGAATTTACTGAGAAGTTGTGGACTGTCAATGAGAATTGCTTGAGACTTTGTAAGATTAATGAGTTAGGCATAATCCTAAGTCTATTCTATTCGGAGATCGATGGTGAACAGTGGCGCCTCAGAATATTCAAACTAATTGTTTTTTTGGTTGTCAGTAAAAATGGAATATCGAGTAAAGCTTAGCGAATCTTAACTCAATTTGTGATGTAAAAATCTGAGCTTTTAGCGGTCGCTGTGATAAGCAGAAAACATCGTACAAAAACCAACGTGGAACAGGAAAAAAGAGTGACTGTGTCCAGTTTGAGTCCAAAACTTGAGAAAGTATGCTGTGAACAACTGGCTCACTTATCCCTGTAATAACAATTAATTTATTCAATAATATGACTGTTCAAACTATAATATGTATTGGATGTTAAAATAAGTTGTGTCCATTTTTTTCCAAATGAAGGTAACAAGAGGACACAACAAAACAAAAATTACAACAAATTAGTCAATAATGTATTCTCCTTCATTATTTTACAACAAATAAGTCAACAATGTATTCTCCTTCATTATTTACAACTTCTTGCCAACGTTCTACAAGTTTTTACAATGGCTGTGCGATAAAAACCATCCGGTCTTGACTCGAGGAAGTCGTCCTACCATATCCGCAATTCGACGTCATTATTGAAGGAAAAACCATCGAGGAGCTGTCCTTTCATTCATAGCATCTTCACCGTACACTTCGCAAATATCGCGAGCAGCTTTATTCCCTCGATTGAACGCGAACAGAAGGAGGTGTCGAAAATGTTCACTTTCGTCTACTTGACATTCTATTTTGAAGGCTTGTAATCAAATAAAATAATATATATAACGTAAAAGCAAACACGATATCTTGTAGAGCAGAAAATTTTCTTTCGAATGACATATAACTTTTACCATTTTGTTTTACTTTTGGTGCTTTTTTTTTAAATTTGGAAAAAAAACGGACACAACTTATTTTAACATCCAATAATACTGGTAAAAAAAGTTGTGAATTTCAAACATGTTTCTTGAATCTAAGAAGATACACTTGTTTCACTTTGTGATTATGTTAATACATTTTTAATAAAATACTTATTAATTATTTTGTATTCACCACTGTTTTATTTGAGTTCACTACCGGTTTCAACGTCTTATGTCTTCCTCGTCAGGTGAAGTTGAATTAAATATATTATTTGTAATTATAATAGGCAGAGGAGAGGTGTGAGGGAGTACTTACTCCCACTTAATAAGATCTTGAGATTTAAATGTTTCCAGCTTGAACAAATAAAATCGGGAATTCCACGACGACAGGTCACATATTATTTTATTATGTTCGAGTTCACTGATCCTTATTGTTATTTTTTCTCGGAGGGGCACTTTCAGCGTGCTGAACGAGAATTCAATTACCCGAGAGCGAAATATAGTCGATGGTGCGAATCTCTACTTAAGTCCAAATGTCTCCAATCTGAATAAGTAAGAACGTGTTATACTCGTATGTAAGATATATAACTCAACTCAAATAAAACAGTTGCGAATACAAAATAAAATATAAGATATTATTTATAGTTAAGGCATTAAAATTGTGGAGGTTTAAAGACATTGTTGGTTGTTTTATCAAACACTGTTTATTCCACTTTTTGTAACGGTGTAACCCTATCGGTTTCAAGGTGCACACCTCATTATCAGGGGAGCATAAACAAGACTGAATTCTGTTCGAACTGGTACCGAGATACACGCTTCTAACGGTAAACATTCGGGTTGGGGACTGGAGGGAGGCATGGGAAAACCTCGGCGAGCAGCGAAGAGATTCTTGGAATATATGTGTCCGCCTTAACAAATCCTCTAATTTATTCTGAAATGACTAATCATTGTTATCGTGAAAACCATACATTTTATATCGATGATGCCAAATTCTTACACATCATTAGTAACGGAAGTAAATTGGACAGATTAGAGGCCCTAGAAATTTCTAAATCAGTGCATTGAGGTGAACATCTGGCAAACACATACCATACACTCACTACGGGCTCTTTTATTTTTGTTATAAGGAACATTGTACCGTTTGCTTATATAAATAATTAAATTTTGTATCGAAATAGATTTTAATCCATTTATTATTATTGATCAATAAAACGTCAGGTACGGTTGTTTTGTTTACAATTTAATTCAATTAAATCTGCGACAATGGCCATTGTTAACATAATGAGTTAGACGCTTACATTAATACAAGATCAAAATCTGCGACATTGGTCATTGTTAACGTAATGAGTTAGACGCTTACATTAATACAAGATCAAAATCTGAGACAACGGTCATTGTTAACGTAATGAGATAGACGCTAACAATTATACAAGATCAAAATCTTCGACAATGGTCATTGTTTACATAATGAGTTAGACGCTTACATTAATACAAGATCAAAATCTGCGACAATGGTCATTGTTAACGTAATGAGTTAGACGCTTACATTAATACAAGATCAAATCTGCGACAATGGTCATTGTTAACATAATGATTTAGACGCTTACATTAATACAAGATCAAACGGTATCCTTAATTTACTGCGCGGTTTAGGAGACTTTCGATCTATCCACGTGGGTTCGTAGAAGATTAAGATATGGTAGGTGTCCCACCGGCAGGCACTGAGATGGCTGCATCAATGTCCACAGGCTTTCACTTCTAGTTCTGTATTATACAACACACTCACTATTCGCAGATTCTTCAAGAGGGTTGTAGGAGACCATGAAACTCCTACGAGACCTTAGCCCTGACTGTTTTGATATTTGGCCATACATTTTATAATGAGAATATCAAGAGAATTTAACAGTACCGATATGCTTCAAAACTTATATAATTATCTAATTAGAACGAAATTAGAATATGCATCTACAGTTTGGGCTCCTCATCAGCTCAAATATAAAAACAATATAGAACAAATTTAAAAAAATCCTCAGATATCTATGGTACAGAACAAAGGGCGATTACCCAAAATATGCTCACCATGTCGAACTTCTCACGGTGTGTAACTGTAGAAAACTCGAAACAATAAGGCAAGAATCCATTGCGATATTCCTACTTACGGTTTTTCAAGGTTGCTTTAACTGTCCCGCGCGATTCTAGAAGCGCTAAATTTATATGTATCTAATAAATATAGCCGTGCAAGGAATCACCCTCTGTTCTGCATACCAACTTACGGGACGAGTATCATGGCTAAACACTCAGTCACGCGTGGTATAGATCCGTACAAAGTGGATAAAAAAAATTGATGGAACTCTGATGATGCTTTTCTGATTTTTTATAAATTTAAAGTTTCTTAAAATTTACAAAAAAAAACAGAATTTTTAATGAATGTGTCAATTGCATTTTAACTAGTTTTATTTTATTGTAAGTGTGGCTTGATTGTATTTAAAGAAAAAAAAATGTAATGTTTAATTTTTTTTTTAAATAATACGAAACTCTTAACGTTTTGAAACGAAGAAAAATGGTTGAGTGAGTGTGTTTCTCTGTTACTGCTCCCTTAAAAGCCTTGTTTGGCCATATTATCCGGTAGTTATTTCGACTTTTCGCTTTGTATACGCTACGTGACGGTACTCTCGTATCTAAATAGCTTTTAGATAGACTCACCAAGCGTCCTGGGTTGACCGAAACTACGCTTATTCTGAAATCTCAACCGATTATCATTTGGTCACTGGTAAAACAACATATTCAAATATGTTTGTTTAACTGTGTGCTCTCCTTTATTAATATAAATAACGTAATATAAACAAAACATTAAGGACAATACTTTGCCTCTGGAGTTGAGTAACCCTGCATCAACATGTATGAAGCTTTTAATTCTGCAAAGCAACTTGCATCTCGTTCTACTAATGAGGCCATGTGTTTTCTATATCTCAATATACTCGTATATCCATAAAATTCCCACAAATTCTCAAAGATTATTAAACAATTTTAAAACGATGACTGTAATTTATTATTACTACTTCTTTTTGTATCTTCATGTTAGTTTAAGATAAAGTTTTGTATTATTTGTCAACAATTTTAAGTACTTGTATAATCTGTCACATGTTCATTTGTATATAAAGACACTGTTGTGTCGTTAATTAAATAAATAAATAAAAACATCTTTTGCATCATTTACTGTTCAAAGATCACTCCAAATTAATCTATGTTTCAACGAGTATATCATTTCATTCTTCTAAAAGACATATATAAGTATATTATTTATAGTTAAGGCATTAACATTATGGAGGTTTAAAGACATTGTAATTTGTTTTTTTCCAAATAACAAACGACGCTCTGCGCCAGCGCACCCGGCAGGGGTCTGTCGTCTCTGTAATTCGGGAGAGGCGATGGTCCTGGCTGGGACATGTTCTGAGAATGACAGTTGGCCGAGGAGAGCGCTGTTTTTCTGTCCATTGGGATCCCGACGGCCTGGAAGACCCTCTCTCACGGTGTACCGTTCCTATGACAAGGAAGTCAGAGCGTTAGGAATGTCGTGGAGGGAGATTACCAACACCGCCTAAAACCGCTCTGAATGGAGAAGACTAGTGGCCTCCCTATGCTCCCTTCTGGAGCTTTAAAAGAAGGGTGAATTGATTGAATTTGTTTTTATCAAATATTGTTTATTCCACTTGATGTAACGGTATAATCCTATCGGTTTCAAGGTTTTCACCTCATTATTAGGGGAGTACAAACACGACTCAGTCAAATGCTACGTTTGGTCAGTGTTATTGCATGGAGTGGAATCATGGACCCTCAAAGTAAGTAGTATGAACCGACTGGAAGCATTCGAAATGTGGATGCACCGGAGAATACTACGGATACCCTGGACGGATATGGTCAGCAACACGAGGGTTCTTCAAAGAGCTAAAGTTGATAGAGAGTTGCTGACTAACATTAAAATCCTGGCTCCGCAATATACGTGATTGGACTGGCATATGGGGCGTTGGAGATCTTTTTCGGGCGGCCGCGGACAATGATGTCTAATCTCAGGGGATATTCATCGTTAGGGGGACCTGACATGACACTGGGAAGAAGAAAAATCTAGTCGACTGGCCATGTTTTATGTAATGAAACTAAGGTTTTTTTGAAACCTGTGAAATTTTAAGTTTTTTCATATACACACAAACACAGGCCGTCTAACTGTCAGATAGGCAGGGAGGCGAGAGAGAGCCAGATTTTTCTATTGCGACACACATATTTCGCATCTATATTCACACATCTTCTCATACAACCTTAACGATTTCTCTGACTTTTAACATTAACTTCTTTCAAGATATCAAACACTCGATCTAACTATATTTTCTTTGGTCTTCCTCTACAACGCTTACCACTTACATGTGCACTGTATATTTTATTTGTTCATCTTAATTTATTCGTTACACGTGCCCAAACCATTTCAGAGTGCCTTTATCTTAATAAATGCATCAAATGTAAGTTCACACTCATCCTTAACACTTCATTCCGTACTCTACAATACATTGTCAACCTAATTATTTTTCTAAGTGCACTGATTTCTCCAGCATTTATTTGTCTCTTTTCTGTGTTACATGCCCACGTTTCACTCCCATACATCAAAGGTACTAAAATACTGTAGTGCATCATCTTGGCTAATTTTAATACAGATACGAGTATTTATATTTGTGTGGCCCATATTCTTTTTTTCGTATTATGTTAAATCAATACTTGTGTGACATACGAGGTATCTTTTTCGTATTATGGTAAATCAATACTTGTGTGACATACGAGGTATTGTTTTCGTATTATGTTAAATCAATACTTGTATGACATACGAGGTATTGTTTTCGTATTATGTTAAATCAATACTTGTGTGACATACGAGATATTGTTTTCGAATTTTGTTAAATCAATACTTGTGTGACATACGAGGTATTGTTTTCGTATTATGTTAAATCAATACTTGTGTGACATACGAGGTATTGTTTTCGTATTATGTTAAATCAATACTTGTGTGACATACAAGGTATCTTTTTCGTATTATGTTAAATCAATACTTGTGTGACATACGAGATATTGTTTTCGAATTTTGTTAAATCAATACTTGTGTGACATACGAGGTATTGTTTTCGTATCATGTTAAATCAATACTTGTGTGACATACGAGGTATCTTTTTCGTATTATGTTAAATCAATACTTGTGTGACATACGAGGTATTGTTTTATTATAAGCGAAATACCTTTATAAAAACTAATATACAAGTATGCTTTTCCCTTTTTGTCAAAAAAACATATGGTGAACTTATTTTAGTTAAAGTCTAACTGTTATTTCTTTATTACTTTTTCAGTGTAGGGATTACTCGACTAGTCGTTTCTGAGGGAAAAGCCACAGACCGAGAAATATTATATTTGTGCTTTGTTTCGTAGGATAACACACAATGACCCAACTTACTTTGGATTTCTCAATAAGGGTTAGTAACCGAATCAAAAGTGTGGGCCTGAAAATTAAATATTTAACAATAATATGTTTTAATGTTCGTGAATAAAAGATAATTAATTCAAATAGTGAAAAATAAATAAGAGTAAGGTGTATTGTGTTTATTTTTATTTATTGATTTAACACGTTTATTGCAAATACAATCGGACGGGCTTATTGCCAGGCGGCAATCTCTTCCGACCAACCAGACAAAAGTAAAAGAAGAAAGTTACGTGGTCGCATAGATCATTCAAATGACTATCCATCGCCATGAAATCCATAAACATATACGTGAGCATATGCCCACTCGAGCATTTTTTTTCATATAAAGTGAGATATCATCAATCAAAAGGAAAGGAAGGGATGGTGGAGAGGAAAGGAAAAGAGAAAATCAGGTATGAAACACGTTATTTTACTGACTAGAAATTGAGAGTTTTTTCAGTCGCTTCTTAAAGCATGCCAAGGACGGAGCGAGTCTTATATTGGTTTGTAACTGATTCCAGAATTTTACTGCATGGACAGTAAAGGACGGATGCCGTAAAAAGAGGAGCGGTGAACTGGAAAGGCCAATAGACAATCTCTGTTTGAGCGTAGCGCTAATCCATGATTGGAAAGACGCTGAAAAAAATCGACGAGATTAGAAGGGGTGGTGGGACAGTTTATATGAGTGTGGGCTGAGAACATCTGGGATTTTGGCGGCTGGGCTCGTTCTTTATTTGTGGGGGTGTATCTCGGCCGGGAGGGATGTTATGAGATGTGCCCCGATCTTTTGATAGCTTCTCTCTTAAATGTATTTTCTGCTATTTATCTTGAGATATACAAGTAAATGTGATTTTGGTATGTATTTAAATATGTACATACTGTTGCTGTCAATAAACCTATATTTATTTATTATTTATATGCAAAAGTGGAATCATGGATCCTCAAAGTTGGTAGTATGAACCGACTGGTAGCATTCGAAATATGGATACACCTGAGAATGCTACGGATACCCTGGACGGATATGGTCAGCAACACAAGGGCTCTTCAAAGAGCCAAAGTTGATAGAGAGTTGCTGATAATCCCAAATTAAAATCCCAAAGGTGTCCTATTTGGGTCATTTATTTAGAGGAACAAAGTACAAATTACTGCACCTGATCATCCAAGGCAAAATAGAAGGTCAAAGAGGTGTTGGCAGGAGGCAAATCTCCTGGTTCCGCAATATACGTGATTGGACTGGTATAAGGGGCGTGAGAGATCTTTTTCGGGCTGCCGGGGACAAAGATGCTTTTTCTCAGGTGATAGTTAACGTTGGAGGGACCTGACATGACACTAGGAAGAAGAAGATATGCGAAAGTATCCCTTTGACAAACAAACATATTGAAGTCGTACAGCGAAAACTTATATATCTTATAAACTTGAAACTATGGAATTAAAAGAGCTGAATTGGACAACTTAAATAAGTCTTACAAACTTGTCACATAAGATAGAAGAAACATCTCAGAACATTACTTACATTGTCAGCTCGTATTTTAATAGTTCGGAACTAATTCAGTTTGCCAGGCTACAAGTTGTATACATATACCATATAGTCGTATTCCTACCTGGTAAAATATTTTGTTTCACAATACTGTTGTTACATATATATTGTCAAGTCGTTTCCCTGCTGGAGTAGGCATAGAGGACAGTGCATCAGTATTTTTATTTTCGAAGCTACTACGATTTCTCTGATTTTCTACATTTCCTTCTTACATAATATCCTTCTCATGCTGCTATAAGGATTTTCTACATTTCCTTCTTACAGAATATCCTTCTCATGCTGCTATTAGGATTTTCTACATTTCTTTCTTACAGAATATCCTTCTCATGATGCTATTAGGATTTTCTTCATTTCCTTCTTACAGAATATTCTTCTCATGCTGCTATTAGGATTTTCTACATTTCCTTCTTACAGAATATCCTTCTATGCTGCTATTAGGATTTTTCTTCCTTATTATTATTCCTTCAATTCAAAGAATCATGTACTTATTTAACCATACTTTCTTTGGTTTCCTCTACCACACCTTCCACTTAAATTAGCACTGTATATTTGTTTTAAAATCTTAAAAAAAATATAATTTCACTTGTCTTTAGTTCACAATTATCCCTTTTCACTTTATTCCATATTCTGTCATACATTTTCACCTCATATATTATTTAAATTTCTTGCATTTGTACCACCCTTGTTTCACGTCCTTGTTGTACTTCCATATATTAAAGTTGGTATTAAAACACTGTAGTGGACTATGTATGATCTTAAAGGATTTTTTCGCTACTGTTCGGTTTGAGTATATAGTATATAATATATAATATGGTTTAGTATCCGATTGATTTTGTTTCTAATCGCTACACGCCGTTCGATATCCTTCGTAACTCTTCTATGATCTGAAAAAATCTACCTAAATAAAATAATTTTTCAACTTGCTCTGATTAAACGTTTCATTCCTATATAACATTTATAATAATTATTTATGTTCTAAGGGACAGTTTTATTTGTCCATTTGTTACGATTAAGAAAGGCTAAAGGATAGCTTTTTTTCCCCATTCTGTGAGAAATCTTTGTGACAGTAAGTAGGTTCGCGCGCAGAACATTCAATCTTACTACGTGTCTAGCTGGAGGCTGTCAAGGAACGTGCCCACAGATACAATAAACCTTAAACTATCTTGTTATGGTGACCTGGGGTACTTTATGAACTATTCAACGTGACAAGCTCTTTAAAAGGGGGTTTTTAACCATTATACGTGGATAATTGACAATGGTTGTATTATATTTTACGATTCATTAAATTAAGTTACAAAATTCATACCATCACGCTATTTCTATTGTATATGGGGTAGACAAAGTGACAGAACGCCAAACTTTACTATAAATAATAAATACAGGTTTATTGATAACAACATAGTATGTACATAATACATTTAGACACATTTCAAGAACACATTAAAAAACAGAAGTGTCTGGGCTCATCTAATAACATCCCCCCGGCCAAGATACATCCCACCAATATAGAGCGTGCCCAGCCACGGGGACGCCAGATGTTTTTCAGCCCACACCCTTGAACACGTAGAACAAGAAGATAAAAAAAACATAGAAAATAAATAGATGACAAAAAAATACATTCAAGAGAGAAGACATTAAAATGTCGGGGCTCATCCCACAAACATTATCCTGGCCGAGATACACCCCACCAATGAAGAGCGAGCCCGATCGCAAGGGCATTGACATGTACCGGACCACGGTACAAAAAAGCTGTAAATAGGTGTGATGTTTGCTGCGCAATGCTCGGAGAATTCAGGTCAATTTCAAAAGGCGTAGTTCGATAAGAGAAAGTAGCGATGGTGAAGAGATTTCTCTTAGGCAGGAATAGCAGGTCTCGAGTAAAACACAGGAGGTAGAGTGTACTGAGAATACATTTCGAAATTAAAAAGGACCCTTCTTATGAACGGTCAGTCGATCACCGGAAGCGCTCACACCTCGTGAAATGCAACAATTTTCGGGAGTTTTGGGCAATGCTTAGACCGACCGGTCAGCGATATACTCTGGCAACGACCGTTCATAAGTCTCATTTCCTCTGCGGTCGCGACAACGCACGGACCCAAAAAAGCATAAATATTTACATAGAAACCAAATAAATATCGAATTATAACAAGAATCTATACACATACAAATCAAAATATATCATTAATTTACACTTTAAATTAATAATATTATTCACATATAAAAGGGTGACGCATACGTCCGAAACACGACAGATAAACATTTTTTCATACAATTCTCCTACAAAATCTCTGACTTTCCATGTTCATTTGAGTAAAATAATCAGAATAAGTTAAAAAATAATTATAAATTTATGTAAAGATGCGTGGATCCTCTTTTCCCAGCCGAACAAGGAAATTACGTGATGGTAAGTATGAATGTATGCCATTAGTCTTGATTTTTATAACATAAATATATACCATCTTCACTTTCCATGTTGGGGTAGACATACGAGTAGATCACGGAGCGCTAGACTTTCTTATTTCGACCCACGTTCTTCGCCTTTTCCACATCTATACACCTTTTCTTACAACTCTCCCTGCGATTTCAATGACTTTCTAAGTTTTCTTTCTTTCAAAGTATCATTCACTTGATCTAACCATAGTTTCGTTGGTCCTCCTCGACCACGCCTTCTACTTATATAGACACCTCGTCTTTGTTTTTATTAGTGCTTCATTCATTCGTCCTACATGCCCAAACAGCCTCAGAGAGCTCTTCATCATCTGTCTCCAAACATTAACCTTAAATAGTTCACATTCATCCCTTATAATTTCATTCCGTGTTCTGTTATGTATTGTCACCAGATGTATTCTTCTCAGTGGATACATTTCTACAGCATTTATCCGACTCATTTTAGTCTTTCCATGTCCACCTTTTACTCATCTCACATGTTTTAGTGCCCCATTGACATTGATTCCTATTGCTGCACGCAATTCGATATCCCTCTTAACTCTTCAATCATCAGAAAAAAATATTGCCCACATAGCAGAATTCTTCGACTAACTCCATTTTTTATTACTCTCCTATAAATCGTTTGCACGTTGTGCTATATATAACTAGCCATTTTTAGTTTCGAATAATTCTATATGCACGTTGTGCTATATATAACTAGCCATTTTGATAACCAAACTCAGTAACCAAACTAATTTTCATAAAAGCCTTCTGCTTAATATGTTCCCAATTTAAAATCGCCCCTGTCTTAAAGATTCACATTCACTTTCACGTATTTTTTCCCCGCACCATTCACCATTGTATCACATCTCTCCCTACTTCACTCCCCTACCTCACCTCTTTAATATTAAGTTATTTACACTTGTGCAGAATATATTTTAGCAACTTAGTTTATATTCACCTGACGAAGAAGACGGTGGTCTTCGAAACTAGTTGTGAACCTTAATTAAACCTGTGGTGAACACAACACATATAAAATAAAAATATAAATAATTTTTTATTTTACTTATTTTTTCCTTTTATGTAAAAAAATGGCACCACAAAGTGAAACTATAGTCTTTTCGAAGATTCAAGAAAGCCATTTTGAGTTTCGAATCATTCTATATGCCCGTTGTGCTATATATAACTAGCCATTTTGAGTTTCGAATCATTCTATATGCACGTTGTGATATATATTACTAGCCATTTTGAGTTTAGAATCATCCTATATGCACGTTGTGCTATATAACTAGCCATTTTGGGTTTCGAAAAGGATATTGATCTTGTTTTTCATCATTTACTAAAACTCTCGACCGCTTTCTATTCTCCAGATATCCCCTTTCCTAAAATAACAAAAAACACCGCATCTACTATCTATCAAATCTCACCCCATCCGTTCCAACATCTAATAATCAAGACAAATGTGTGTTCAACCTAATTTTCTCTAAAGTTTGGTTTTGCTTGTCTCAACATTTTCTACAATATTTAATAACGATTTATTTTAGTGGATTTGTAGTCACTTTTCAACTGTAAAAAACACACTGTCTTTTTTATTTTGAGAATAGAAAAAAAAGTTCAGAATATCACCTTAATATACATGCAGCGTCGAAAGATGTGTGCCAGGATAAAATATCATAAAACTGGAGATCTTATATATCTGCCCACCGAAATATGGACCTATTTAGTATGATGGGGATGAACAATATTATTTTAATAAATCTAAGGGATTCACTAGTTTAAAGCAATTTTTTCCAATCAAGTAGTCTGGTTTTTTAAAATTATCTCCGTGTCTTAAATTAAGTAAATAATAATAAAAATACGAGTATCATATTTTAGAATAAAATTAATATAAATTATCACAAAACAGAGGTAAATCTTAAGGAAACAGTGCATACGGGTGGGAATCAGTTGCGAGTATTATTTGGAGATAAATAATACTTTTTTTTTTAAATTTTATTTTAAATATTGATCCAGGATCTTGAATATTTGAGTTGAGTGAATCACTAAAGGATTTATAATTGATGCTTTGGAATACAAAGGATTCTGTCGTTAGTTGTATTTGTTTACATATACGAAACTACCCACCTTAACACTTCACTGCTTTAACTGTACCGCGATTCTGGAAGCACTAAGTTATATATGTACCTAATGAATAAGCCGTGCAAGGCATCAGACTCTGTTCTACATACCAACTTACAGGACGAATATCGTGGCTAAACACTCAGTCACGCGTAGTAAAGAGATATTGAACCAACTGAATGACACTGTTGATATATTGATATATAAGTTGATATCATCATCATCATTGTCAACCAGGGTCGATCCACTACTGGATGAAGGTCTCCCCTAGCTGACTCCAAATAGTTCGTTTTTTTGCTCGTTGATGCCATGTGATGCTGCCATGCTTCTTGATTTCATCTATCCAGCGTACCTTCGGTCTTCTTCTGGGTCTCTTTATGCCTCTTGGGCACCATTGGATTATTTCGTATGTCCATCGGGAGTCTGACATTCTGGCTACGTGTCCGGCTCATTGCCAATTCATTCTTTTGCACACCTTTATAACGTCTTCTACCTTTGTTATATTGCGAATCCAGGTGTTTTGTTTACGGTCTCTTTAAGTATATCCCAACATGCATCTCTCCATGCCCCTTTCTGGAGCTTTTGTGTGTTTTTTACTGTGAGCGTCCATGTCGCGCAGCCATACGTTAGTACTGGAAGGATGCACTGGTTGTAAACCCTTTGCTTTAAGGATATCGGGAGATTACTTTTGAAGATGTTGTTCAAACGTCCAAATGAGCTCCATACTAGTTTTGTAATTCGTGCTATTTCCTCCGATATGCCACCTACAAAGGGAATAAGTAGGCCCAGATACACATATTCCTGGTCAAGTTTTAGCGGCTTTCCATCTACCTTTATTGATTTTGGGGTAGCAAAGCCGTTCATCATATATTTGGTTTTTGAAATATTTATTTTTAAACCAACTCCTTTGCTGACCTCTGCCAATTCTTGCAGTTGGTGCTGAAGATCATTCGGGTTTTGTGAGAATATAACGATATCGTCTGCAAATCTCAAATGGCTCAGGTATTTTCCATCAATCACCAGGCCTTTATTTTTCCATTCTAGTTGATATATATGTTATTCTCGGTACCGCCTAGCAGTATGGGAAGAATCCTGGCTGATATTCTTCCTAACGAATAAGCTAACGCTAGAATCAGACCCTCTTTGTATAACAGGAGAAATCCGTGCAAAGTGGAAAAAAAACACGCCTTGCTAGTTTGACAAAATCGTTGTATATGTATGGTATATGTATTAACATCTGTTACTTAAATAAACAAATAAAATATATTTTTAATATCATATTAACACAAAATCATTGAATTTTAAACATCACTTGTGCTACCTTAAAAACACACCATTATATGTGATAAATGCAACGAGAAAGCCTTTATACATCCAATCAGTAAAACCGTTTCTTAAACTGAATATGATACTATCACATATCAAAAGATCTTCAAAGATTTGTTTCTTCCTTCTTCCCTTAGTAAGTTTTCTGCGGTTTTCTTACCAAATATATTTTTATGAGCATATACATCCAAGGCAAAATAGAAGGCCGAAGAGGTGTTGGCAGGAAGCAAATCTCCTGATTCCGCAATATATGTGATTGGACTGCCATAAGGGGCGTTGTAGATCTTTTTCGGGCTGCCGGGGACAAAGATATCTACTCTCAAGCGATATTTAACGTTGGTGGGACCTGACATGACACTGAGATGATGAAGAACATATACATATGTGGGGAGTACCATAACGAATGGACGCAGCGACTATCTTCCTTTCTTTCTACTCTACTTATGTATATATTTTTTTTGTAATATGTTTAAGCGTATCAATAACAGTGGATTAGACTCCCTTGAGGTTAGTCTACTCTCTAAACGGTACTATAAAAATGATCCTTTTTATTATTTTTTATTAAAATTAACAAAAATCAAACTTGAAAATAAATCTCAAGGCAAACAGAAACAGAAATAAGATTTATATATTCGGTGTTAACATAAGTTGTGTCCATTTTTTTCCAATTTAAAAATGAGCACCAAAAGTAAAACAAAATGTTAAATGTTATACGTCATTCGGAAGATAATTTTCTGCTCTACAAGATATTGTGTTTGCTTTTACGTTACATATATTATTTTATTTTAATTACAAGCCTTCAAAATAGAATGTCACTCCTTACTTGTATAATATTAAGTGTTAACATAAGTTGTGACCGTTTTTTTTCCAATTTAAAAATGAGTACCAAAAGTGAAACAAAATAGTAAAGATTAAACGTCATTCGAAAGAAAATTTTCTGCTCTACAAGATATTGTGTTTGCTTTTACGTTATATATATTATTTTGTTTGATTACAAACCTTCAAAATGGAATGTCAAGTAGACGAGAGTGAGCATTTACGACACCTCCTTCTGTTCGCGTTCAATCGAAGGAATAAAGCTGCTAAAGCTGCTCGCGATATTTGCGAATTGTACGTTGAAGATGCAATGAATGAAAGGACAGATGTTAGATGGCGGTATACAGTAATGTGACTATAATTCATCGGCTCAGCCAATTCTACGGTGTTTTGAAAGAGATCTTCATGAATAATATGGTTTAAGCAGTCCTCATCGAAGTCCACTGGTCGTCCGGAACGCTACATGTCTTTCAGGACGAAATTACCGTCTTTGAAACGCAAAAAGCCATCGACAAGCTGTCCTTTCATTCATAGCATCTTCATTGTACACTTCGCAAATATCGCGAGCAGCTTTGGCAGTTTTATTCCCTCGATTGGACGGGAAAAGAAGGTGTCGAAAATGCTCACTTTCGTCTACTTGACATTCCATTTTGAAGGCTTGAAATCAATTAAAATAATATATATTTAACGTAAAAGCAAACACAATATCTTGTAGAGCAGAAAATTTTCTTTCGAATGACGTTTAATCTTTACCATTTTGTTTTACTTTTGGTGCTCATTTTTAAATTGAAAAAAAACGGACACAACTTATGTTAACACTTAATATTATACAAGTAAGGGGTGAGGAATATTTTAAGATAATGAATAATACTAAGCTAGATAAATTTCCCCCATAATGTAGATAGGAATCCTTTTTTGTTATTTCAATGGATCATTAAGACTCGGTAATACAAAACAATTCTCATTCCCTTTTGTTTGCGTGATAAAATGAATAAAATATACTTTTCTAAGGTTATTTTAAGGACGAAATCAATGTGTACATAAGAAGTTGATTAGGGGTATACCATATATGACTAGTTAAGGACGAAATCAATGTGTGCAAAAGAAGTTGATTAGGGGTATACCATATATGACTAGTTAAGGACGAAATCAATGTGTGCAAAATAAGTTGATTAGGGGTATACCATATATGACTAGTTAAGGACGAAATCAATGTGTGCAAAAGAAGTTGATTAGGGGTATACCATATATGACTAGTTAAGGACGAAATCAATGTGTGCAAAATAAGTTGATTAGGGGTATACCATATATGACTAGTTAAGGACGAAGTCAATTTGTACATAAGAAGTTGATTAGGGGTATACCATATATGACTAGTTAGGGACGAAATCAATGTGTACATAAGAAGTTGATTAGGGGTATACCATATATGACTAGTTAAGGACGAAATCAATGTGTACATAAGAAGTTGATTAGGGGTATACCATATATGACTAGTTTAGGACGAAATCAACGTGTACATTAGAAGTTGATTAGGGGTATACCATATATGACTAGTTAAGGACGAAATCAATGTGTGCAAAATAAGTTGATTAGGGTTATACCATATATGACTAGTTAAGGACGAAATCAATGTGTACATAAGAAGTTGATTAGGGGTATGCCATATATGACTAGTTTATTTTTGAGAAAGCAGGCTCACAACGGCGACCAGTCAAACGTTGCATAATAACGCACTTGTGCTAACAGTTGTACCAAGGGGATAGGGGAACTCGCCGGGGGATGCTACCGGCGCTTTACCATGGTGTCGGACTCTTGGGTGCAGTGACAGGTACTGATAGGTCGGCAGTGGACTCCCAGCTAGAAGTTCGTGTGACATCCTGTTAATATGGGTCTGTTGACCAAGCGCGGTTGTTGATATGAGATCGGGTAACGTCCTCAGGCAGCCCGTAACAGCGAGCGGCGTACACCATACTCGCTGGGTAGGAGCAAAGTTCTGCGGGGATTGACCAGATGATGCTTCTCTCCCCGCAATTCCTTGAGGAGAGTTTTCTCTCAAAATTGTGCTTTATAAAACTGTTCATTGCATTTTGAATATGTTATCGAATTCTCACTGGACGTTATTTTAATAAACTTACTAGATACATTATCATTCTTAAAATAACTTGTATAAAATTTTTACATAAAACATTTGTCAGATTTTTGCTTTAAATATTAACATATATAATGAATATTCACAAACTATAAAATCAACAAAGAAATATTTATTGTTGCATTAATTTGAAATGTTATTCACTCTAAATCTGTATTCATTGAGCTTTTGTGTGTTTAAGCCTCCTTTCAGGAAGATTACTTCGACTGTGAAAAAACAAAGCTTCTGGTAAAACCGTTCCAACGAATCACCTATTCTTATGAAGGTTTTACTTCTCCCTTTAAACTAAGAGTGAGGTGGTTTTGTACCCACTTAATTTTGCCAGACTCGGTCTTGAAGAAGTTTTAATTAATATCATCGATACAAATTTATTTTTCAAAGCTTCTTAGAGTTTATTTATCCTGCTGAAATATTCAAGCGAAGGGCGACTTTGATTATTTTTTTAATATTAATATTCCTTGCTGCGGTATTTCGTAATAATTTTCATCGTCTTTTATAAAGAGCTTTCAATCTTTTCAGAAACCAGTTATCGGTTTTCAAGTACCAAAAAATATGATAATAATTATTTTTCAGTTTTTTTTTTCAGCAAACGTTTTTCAGTTTCATTAATTATTTTTCAGTAAAGGGAAAATAAATAAGTCTAAGTAATTTTGTGAATCAATTTATTATATTGGGTGTAAACATAAGTTGTGTCCGTTTTTTATTTCAAATTTAAAAATGAGCACCAAAAGTAAAACAAAATGGTAAAGATTATACGTCATTCGAATGAAAATTTTCTGCTCTACAAGATATTGTGTTTGCTTTCACGTTATACGAGGATATATTATTTTATTTGATAACAAGCCTTCAAAATGGAAGGTCGAGTAGATGGAAGTGAACATTTTCGACACCTCCTTCTGTTCGCGTTCAATCGAGGGAATAAAGCTGCCAAAGCTGCTCGCGATATTTGCGAAGTGTACGGTGAAGATGCTTTGAATTAAAGGACAGCTCGTCGATGATTTTTACGTTAGAAAGACGGTAATTTCGACCTGAAAGGCATGGAGCATTCCGGACGACCAGTGGACTTCGATGAGGACCACTTAAACCACATTATTCATGAAGATCCCCTTCAAACATTTTTCATCACCATTTTCAAACCATTTTTCATCACCAGTTATGATGCGGTAACGGAACCTTTGCTTGTGGCCATGCGTAGCTCGATGACGCGCGAGCAAACCAGCAGAAATTGTCGAACGTTGATTTTTATTGTTTTCACTCAAAACATGTGGAACCCAAGCGCCGAACTTCTGGACTTTTCCCATTGATTTAATATGGCGGTATACAGTCATGTGACAACAATTCATCTGCTCAGCCAATTCTACAGTGGTTTGAAGAGGATGCTTATGAATAATATGGTTTTAGCGGTCCTCGTCGAAGTCCACTGGAGGTGTCGAAAATGCTCACTTTCGTCTACTTGACATTCCATTTTGAAGGCTTGTAATCAAATAAAATAATATATGTTAGTTAAAAGCAAACACTATATCTTATAGAGCAGGAAATTTTCTTTCAAATGACGTATAACCTTTATCATTTTGTTTTACTTTTGGTGCTCATTTTGAAATTGAAAAAAAAAACTTATGTTAACACCTAATACATAAATAATAATTTATCTGCGTTTCATGGAAGTATTTTATTCCCTCTCTCTTCATATGTAATATAATACTCTCCTCGCAAAAAAAAACATCAGCTGGGTATGCTGCTAGGATGTGGTGATAAGTATTGTCTATCCAATTTTAATAGTTTTGGACAAATATCTGCATTTTTTTTATCAACTTGGCGGGTAAGTTTTTTTTTGTATTCATGTTACTCAATATCCGATACCTTGCATTTCTAAGTACCGAGTATGTCAGTAGTAAATAATTAATTTAAAAAGAAAAAAATTAACTCAAAGGTTAAATAATATAAAGTTAATTTGAAGTATAATATTAACTCATCGACTTCTATTTAATTTTAACTGTTACTAAACTCTTCTCATTTCTCTTTCCATTCTTAAATATCGAGTTACAGAAATTTATTTTAATTCCATTTGGATTTCTTAGAATTCTTTTCTTCCAACTCTTTTATATAATTCTAGATTTGTATACGCTAAGAGCGTTCTTAGCGCTCTTTGCATTAAGAATTGAGGCCAAGTTAATACAATTGTAAATCTTCTACTGGGCAATCCTTTCATAGAGAACATTTTTATTAGGTCGTTTATTTTAAATGGAGTACTTAAACTTTTATCGAGTCTTATTCTCAGGCTTATTTCACACTTGCGATTGAAAATGGATTTTCGAGAAAATATAAAAAAATCTTTTCAGCGTCAGATAAATGGCTAAATTTGTAATTTTGTTTTCAAACAAATATATAAAGGTAAAGGGAGGAAAACAATTTAGGCAGTCGATCGGAGCGTAGCTGTTATTGCGACAGGAGTTTGAGTACTTGGGCTTGCAAAAGGAATGACTTGTGGAAAAGGTTTGTATGAGTTCTTGAGTGTGGTGTTTTTTTTGTTGTTTTATGTTTGTATTTTTATATATTTTTGTTTTTATAATTATGAGCGGTATATTGTGGGATGAATGTTTTTGGTCTGTCTGGAGTGATGAAGTGTCAGGAGTTTGATTTCGCGTGATGTATACATATGTAATTGAGTGTCACTGTTTGTCAGGTTGATGAGAATGTGCAACGGTGTTTTATAAAGTCAAAAATAGGAAAGAAGTATCGATTTATTTTTTCATGCTGTATGTCCTCAGTGGGATACATGTAAAACCTATTTTACTGGGGACACGACAAATGAAAAGCAACAAACCCACATCCATTAAAATTGTGTCTTCAAATTAAGTTACCTGTTGTTTTTTTCGCAAATTATGTATATTTCTTGTCATGTGTAAAATAAAATAATATAAAAAAAATTAAATTAAATTAAATTAAATTAAATTAAATTAAACTTAACGCGTGAACCATCACCTGTTGTAATGCTTTTTGGCTAATTTCTTCAATTTCTTCACGGATGTTGGCCTTCAATTGCTGAATGGTTTGAGGGTTGTTACGGTATATTCTATCTTTCAAATACCCCCATAGAAAGAAGTCTGGAGCAGTTAAGTCAGGTGAGCGTGACGGCCACTTGATTTCAGAGTTTCGAGAAATTATCATTCTTCCAAAAGTTTGTCTTAAGAGTCCAATTGTCGGGCGAGCTGTATGGGCAGTAGCACCATCTTGCTGCCCCCATATGGTACCTCTGGTGTGTCCTCGACTGCAGGACGCACGAAATTCTCTAGCATTTCTCGATACCTATCGCTCTTGACGGTAAGTGGGTTTTCTGCCTCATCTTCAAAGAAATAAGGTACAAGAACTCTTTCCGCATTTACACCACACCAAACCGTTACTTTTACGGGGTGCAGACTACGTTGGTGCCATTCTTGGATTTTCTGTCCCCCAAAATTGCATATTTTGTTTATTAACAAATCCGTTGAGGTGGAAGTGGGCCTCGTCGCTCAAAATAGCAGTTATTTAAAGGATGTAATTTTCAAAACTAAATTAAATTTATTTGTAAGAAGTGTGTTTTCTGTTTATAAAAGAATAAATGTGAATTATTAAGAAATAAAAAAATTATTTCCTTTTAAAAAAGATGGATGACTTTTGGGCCAAGAGTAATGTACGACTTTTACTACAGGAGTAATGTACGAAGAACTCACTTCGGTTTTTTATGTTATATTTATTGTTATGCGGTGTTTGAATCACATAAATAAATAAATAAATAACAAGTTTTTTATTAGAATTCCAAAAATAAATGATAAAAAAATGGTCTTTTTTTATTTAAAATAAGTAGACATAAATTTCTTGTCTTCTTCTCGAACTAAATTTTATGGTAATTTTTTAACTTCTTTGCGGACATTCTCTTGTTAAGTTTATCTTTTTTAAACTTTCTTCGAGCTCGTTTGACTTATCTCGGATACAAAAGTTTTAAACAACTGCTGAACTTTTAAAATGCGGTATAATCAGTTTGAAAAAGTTTTTTTTTTACTTCAATAAAATGACATCCTCAAAGTTTAGGTTTTTTTGAAGTGAAACTTCTATAGGCGCGGTAGGGCAAATTGGCCTGAACGTCACGAAAAGTGAAACGGTGTAGTATATTATAATTATTAAATTATTATTTATTAGTATTAAATATTTTATTTATCAATAAATTATTATTAATTATTTTAATTTTAATAATTATTTATTTTAAATAATAATTAATATTATATTATTATTAAAATTATTATTTAGTATTATTATTTATTATTAAAAGTATTTTTTTTGTAATATATTATTTATAAATATATATATACATTTAATAATTATTAACTTTATTTTATATTAAATAATTTAATTTAATTTAATATTAATTTTGATATTTATTTAATATATAATTTATATTTAATATATTATTATTATAATAAATATATGTTATTATAATATTCTCTCTCCCTGGCTACATCCCAACTCACTGTCTGCGAAGACTGTTGGGGTCAGTTCTCCTCGTCCTCAGGTTGTATGCTCTTCTGTCCCGGACTACGTCTCCCAGGCCGTGCCTCTGCATCAGGTTATCTTTTTGCACCACCCATGAATTCTTTGGTCTTCCTCTGGTTGTTATTCGAGGAAGATCCATGGAGATTGCCTGGTTCACAATGTGATCGGGTGCTCTGCGTCCAACGTGGCCATACCATCTCAATCGTCCCTCCTCCATCTTGCTGTTGATGTATATTTTATTATAATATTAATAATTATATTATAATTAATTATAATATAATTAATAATATATTGTAATATAATAATATTATTGATAGTATAATAAAAATAATATATTAAAAATAACATAATAGTAAATAAATAATTATTTACAAATGATAATAATTAATAATAACATAACAATATTAATAAATTTAATTTAAATAATATAAATTAAATATTATTAACTGTATTATATTAATATTAGAATTATTATCATTTATTATAAAAAATATTTTTTTTTGTTATATATTATTTTTATATTTATATATTTAATAATTATTAACTTTATTTTATATTAAATTATTTTATTTTATTTAATATTATTTTTGATATTTATTTAATATATAATTTATATTTAATATATAATTATTATAATAAATATATATTAATATAATATTAATAATTATGTTATAATTAATTATAATATAATTAAAAATATAATGAAATAATATTATTAACAATATAATAAAAAAAATATATTAAAAAAAATATAATAAATAAATAATTATTTATAAATGATTAATTTAATAATTAATAATAACATAAAAATATAAATAAATTCAAATTTAATATTATGAATTGTATTATATTAATATTCAAATTATTATATTTATTATGGAAAATAAGAAAAAGAATATTTTTTTATTTAATTAAGAGAGATTTTCTTGCATTAAATTCCACATAACCATTTCCTGATCCTAAAAAAAATCGTTAACAAATGGAAAAAAAGCAATGCATAAAATCAACTTTTCCTAGGAGCTAAGAAGTTTCACTTCTACAGCGCGAGAGTCTCACGCATCTGTTTTTTTAAAGCCGTTGAATTGGCCCACCTTATGTCTTCATCACTTTTTTTAAGACTTCAGTGACAAAGCTGGTAAGATGCTTGTTCACTATACGGATGTTTGGAGTGGGATTTCTGCTGATATAACACATTTAGATGGTCCCATATTGTGTTGATAACTATGATTTTTGTCTATTGGCGTGTGTACTTGCGTATATTGCTATTTTATTATTATCGCTTCTTTTTGTTTACACTACACCTTACCTCTGTCAGGGTAGGCAGATAGGATAAAGCGCCACACTTTGCTATCTGACCTTCAACGTCAAATTCTTTCAAAATATAATTCACTAAATTCGACCATATCTTCCTTGGTCTTTCTCTACTACGCCTGTCACACACATTTGCAATATATTATTTTTGTTATTATATTTGCTAGTTAATCTGTTTGAAACTATTTTTACTAAGGCTAAGGCAACACCAAATTGCTTCGTTAGGTGCTACGTGACTAATAGACTAGGTGACTTCATACATATCCACACCAAAGTGCTTCGCACAAATTCATTTGAAATTTGGGAGCTGTTGAGTCAACAAACGATGCCACTCTCAAAACTAACCAATTTCATTACAACTTACCTTATCTTTATTGTCTTCCAGTGCAACTTCATTCCAAAGTGATTTTATTTTTATTACAGGTACATTTTTGCACAATTTGCTCGGTTCCACAAAGGGTCCTTTTTATACACAGCTGTTATTAAAACTTCCGCCATCTTGTAAAATCACTTGGTGACACAATAAAATTAACCAACACGTCTGTACGCTAGGAGGCTCATTAGGCGACTAATCGTCAAGTAGCTTGGCCAAAAGCGTGCAGTGATAGTATGCGGTGCGTTGGTTCTCTAGGATATGTCACCTAGCTCGCAGCGTAGGTAGATATAAACACCAAGCGAGGCTCATATCTGTGTGGCCGAGGCCTAAAGAAAGCTGTTAGAGATTTTCGAATTCACCAAATTTTTACGAAAATGATATATAATATTATGTTGTAACACTATCCCTGGTCGCTCTTCAGCTAAAACTGTTATAACCTAACAATTGAATAATATGAACTTATGTGAATAGTTTTCAAGAATGGGCTTCGTAAAGCCGTCTTGTGTAACCACTGAAAAAGTTGCTAGAAAAATCATTTGGAAATCCACCTCCTGAAAAAAACAAAGATGTCAAATTTAATTCAAATGTTGCCAGTTAATTTTCCTTTGTCATCTATGTTATGAATATTAGTTTTAAAATAAAGATTTATGTTTTCAATGCGGTATTTTTCATTTGTTCGATATTGGATTTGCTGTATTCCCTTGAGAATGGCACGAAGACCGCGCCTAGTTGGCAAAAATTTGAAATATTTGAATTGACGTTTTTTTATCAGGTCCCCAAACAATAAAGGTTGAAACATTGCTGGAGACTGACAACAAATTATTATCCTGGAGGTTTTTGCTCTTTTTAGATATTGGATTTTTTTTGCGTATTGAATGAAACAGTTTTTCAATATCAATGCTTTAATATCATGTGTGTTAAATTATAAAATAAATAAATAAATATAGATTTATTGACAGCAACATAGTATGTACATAATATATTTAAATACCACTTCAAAAACACATAAATTACAGAATATAAATTAAAGACATAAGCTATCAAAAGGTCTGGGCTCATCTGATAAAATCCCCCCGGCCAAGATACACCCTACCAATATAGGGCGATGTTACATATAGTAAACCCATCCCGATTATTGCACATACATCTCAGAACAGAAAACACATTTAAGATAGAATACATTATATTACTATTGAAACATTGACGATGAGCAAAAAAAAAGAAATATGCTGAATGCTTTTGGGTTGAAAAAGAGAGATACGCCAACTAGAATTAAAAGTAAACTTATCTCCCCATTTTATGAGAGTTTATAAAATAATTGACAAGAAACAGAGACGGCTTCTTTATTTAAGCGTACTCATGCATAAAATTATCAAGACTAAAATGCCACTTTATCTCTTCGAAAAAGAGCTCGAGATTTTCACAGATATGACATTAGAAGCAGTTTTTATCATCTCGAGTCATAATCTAACATTATTCAAGGGATCTTTATCATACTCAGCCAGCAAATACTGGAGTAAGTTGTCCGTAGTAAGGTGTATTACGTAGTAAGGTCCAAAAGTTTCGGCTTAATGATTTAAAAAAGGAAGTAGAATAAATGATGCAACAAAAAATATTTCAATTTCGTCGATACATTTTTAGGACGATGTATTCGTTTTTCAATTGCGCTAAAAAAAATCTGAAAATTTGTTTTCAAAATGTAACACTGCAGAGAGCACTTCTTCGTCACTTTTAAATACTTTTCCATACAAATTTATTTTCAGTTTTACGTAAATACGTATAAAATTTACATACCATCTAGCAGTCTCCCTGTCGGGGTAGGTAGAGAGGAAAGAGCGCACGACTTTCCTATTGCAATACAAATATTTTAACTCTTATATCGTCGTTGTTCTGCGAAAAAGGATTTAAGTCCATTTTTGCTTAAAATTACTTTTTGATGTCAGTTCACTTAAAATAAAAATATCTACACATGAAAAAAAACCATTTATGTCCAAAAGTGATGTGGTTTCGCTGTTATGAAAAGATAAAAAGTCATATAACCTGATTTTACATCGGCTTCCAAAACATAAATTGCATTTATTTCAAAACTCAATATTTGGACTAAAACGATTTTCGCAGAACAACGACGATATAACCATTCACCTCATACAGCTTCTACAATTTTTTTCTACTTTTTACATTTATTTCTTTCAAAATATCATATACTTGATACAGATATACTTAACATACTTTGGTCTTCCTCTATCACGTCTTTCACTCACATTTGTTCTATATATTTCTTTTGTTAGTCTTTCTTCATTCATTTATTCTCCATGCCCAAACCATCTTAGATCTCTCTCCATCATTCTACATCAGTCTTAAGTTCGCGTTCATTCTTTATCACTTCAATACGTATCCGTGGCCTAGATGGTTATACGCTTGTCTTCCAGCTCGGAGGTTGCGTTTTCGATTCACATTGGAACCTAGATTTTTTAAAGAGGATAGCTGTCAGGTTTTCTCCTAAGGCTTTGTTAAACATTTTTCTCATTGTGAGATATAATCAGTTACAAACCAATATAAAACTCGCTCCGTCCTTGGCATGCTTTAAGAAGCGACTGAAAAAACTCTTAATTTCTAGTCAGTAAAATAACGTGTTTCATTCCTGATTTTTCTTTTCCTTTCCTCTCCACCATCCCATCCTTTCTTTTTGATTGATGATATCTCACTTTATATTAAAAATAATGTTCGGGTGATTGTCCGTCTTTGTGGGGTTCGTGGGTATATGCTCGCGTATGTGTTTATGGATTTCGTGGGGATGGATAGTCATTTGAATTATTTATGCGACCACGTAACTTGCTTAATTTACTTTTGTCTTCTTGGTTGGAATGTATTACTACCTGGCAATAAGTCTACCAGATTGTATTTGCAATAAAAGTGTTGAATAAATAAATATTGCAACATGGATATAAGCCCGCCAGATTGTACTGTATAACAAGAGTGTAATACGTATTATGTCATACTTTGTCACCCCGTGTGTTCTTCTCAGTTTATCCATTTCTACAACAGTTATTCGACTCCTTTCATTCTTATCTCACGTCCACGTTTCACTTCCATATATCAACGTTAGTACTAAAATACTGTTGTGGACTATCATCTTAGCAGATTTTTATATTGTAATTTGTTTTATTAAACACTGTTTATTCCACTTTTTGTAACGGTTTAACCGTACCGGTTTCAAGGTCTCATCATCAGGGGAGCACAAACAAGACTGAACTATGTTCGAACTGGTACCGACATACACGCTTCTAATGGCAAACATTCGGGTTAAAGACTGGGGGGGGGGAGGGAGGAGACAATCTCGGCGAACAGCGGAGAGATTCTTGGGATATATGTGTTAGCCAGATGTTCACCCCGATGCACTGAATTAAAAATTTCTAGGGCCTCTAATCTGTCAAATTTATTTCCGTTACTTCTAATATGTAATAATTTGGCATCATCGATAGAAAATGTTGATATTGTTCGGTTCAAGTATATATGTTTGAGTGCCTTATTAACTTTGTTTCTTATCACTACACGTTGTTTGATATAATTTTTTAAATAATCTGAGGAAATACTATCCAAATATACTTATTGTTCACCTTATTCCAATCTTTTATTAATAGTATAAACAATTACATAAGATAGTTAACAAAACAGTGAATTTGAAAACTCAAAGTCAATTGTTTAAAATGCGCAAATATCTCATTCTTGCCTTAACCCTTCCTGTTATGTGATGTGTAACTAGTACACATTGCTTCTAAAAACTTTAATATCTCTATAAATATAATAAATACTGCATTCGGATTTTAGGTATTCCTCCGTAATATATTTACGTTTTGAATTAAAAAAAATATATTAATAATAATTAACACTTATCGGCCACATCAGAGATATTTTGTGAAAATCGGGAATAAATTCACCAATACAATCAAACGTGTACCAGTGTGTGTCGTAGGTATGTATTAATTCTAAAAAAAACCGGTATGGGTGAGGAAGCGACGCTATTCACGTCTCACTCTACTTCGGTATATGGGAACGCAAGAAATAGAATCTCAGTTCGCTCGCTTCTCTCGCTTTGTAGCCAGCGGGCTTTTCGAGATGGTCAATTTGCCCATTTTGTGAACGTCGTCCGATGTTTTTTTTTCATGTTTTCAGCAATTAAATTTCAATTATTATTACTTTTGACTTCAAATTTAATTAATTTAATCGATTGGCTATGAATATTCTTATTTTTCGATTTTAAATCGCTCATTTTTACATGTGTATTGATGTGTATTGAATACGCATCACCGGAATGGGCAGATTTTTTTAATGCAGGAAGGCAAAGGTTAACTGAAGAATATAAATAATTTGTGCTATGTATTTTAACCCCTTTGAATCAAGTTAAATGGGACAGTTAGTTTTTGTGAGAGTGAGGTTCTTAATTTAATATGAATACATCAAACTATGTCAAACTGGAAGTTAATTCTAGGGTGGGTCTTTGATGAAAGTTGTATGTCACGCTGGCTAAGCGGAATACGGCGTATGTCGGACAATGTACGATGTGCGACAGACAATCGAGTGGCGGCCGGCGTAGCTTATGCGACAATATAGGCACGGAAATAGTTTGGCAAACCCTTCTGAAAATGGATCCAAGTTTCGGAAAATTTTAAGGATCAACACCTTGTTCTTGGGCAAAGTTTATCCACAGTTTCCGCAAGTACAGGGTGGTTGGTATTTGAGTACACACATAAAAAAAGCGGAATGAGAATGGAAGGCGTTGTACAGGGTAACCCAAGGAAGCGTGAATAGATCAAATTTAAAAATGTTTTGTTTGTTACATGAACATATGAATATGCGGGCAAGTACCTTACACTTCTTTTTCTTTTTCCCAGTGTCATGTCAGGTCTCCCCCAACGTTGAATATCACCTGAGAGTAGACATATTTGTCCCCGGCATCCCGAAAAAGATCCCCGACGCTCCTTATACCAGTCCAATTACGTATATTGCGGAGCCAGGAGATTTTCCTCCTGGCAACACCTCTTCGACCTCCCATTTTGCCTTGGATGATCAGGTGCAGTAATTTGTACTTTGCTCCTCTAAGTACATGACCCAAATAGGACACCTTTCGGATTTTAATATTAGTCAGCAACTCTATCAACTTTGGCTCTTTGAAGAACCCTCGTGTTGCTGACCATATCCGTCCAGGGTATCCGTAGCATTCTCCGGTGCATCCGCATTTCGAATGCTTCCAGTCGGTTCATACTACCAACTTTACCTTATCACACACTTAACTTAATATTTTTAACCTATAATAGAAGTGAGTTCGAATACTCAATTACGACGCCTTTGAGCAGAGTTCACTCTCTAAACGGCTTTATATAAAGTGTCCGTTTATTTTTGTTATTACGTGGAAACAGCAGAGGCGGAAAATACTCGTATGTGTCCCAATAAAAAAAATAGTACTCTTTTCTCTGTGACTACCCCAAAATGGCGTAATAGAATGTGTAATATGATTGGTATAGATCATTCAGCCAGAAGACTCATTTTGCAATAGTGTAACACTCTCATGTATTACACAACTTATGGAGTGATATCGGTTTTAGAATGCCACACGATTGATTCGCGCAGAGCGCACGTTTGTATTGTTGTAAAAATATTCTGTGATTAGAAAAACACTACCATGTTGAAATTAGGAGTGCGATTTTTGTCTAATGTAATGCATAATTCAAAATTTTTCGAAAGCTTAGAATGTACTTTGTTATAACTTAAAGTTTTCTAAAATTTAGTATCATTCCATCCACTATTATTTTAAAACTTTATTATTTGGCATTATAATTATGATACATTAATATGTTAAATAATCTTACATTAATTTTATTTTTATGTGCTATAATCTAATTAAAGCTGACGAACATTTTTACTTTATAATACTTGCACTTATATTTATTTTTAATCTTGAAAAATTTCATTTTTGTTATTTAATGTTTCCTAGAATCTGCCATGCCTAAACAATTAATATGTTAAATAAACTTACTTTCATTTTATTTTTATGATTATTACAATTTAAGCTGACAGCATTTTTAATTTACAAAAAGTGTGTGTTCATTTCAATGTTTGAATATAAAATATTATTTTAATATTTTTTTGCTTTTTCGTTTCATTAAAAAAATAAAGTGACAATTTTTTGTAAACGCACTGTTACTCACACTATTGCAAAATTACTGTTCTGGCTGAACGATCTATAATAAACATTAATTTTTATTCATACAAGCCATCACGCCATTTCCCTGATCTACCATAAGTCATTACCCATTCTCATACAACTCCTATAATTTTTCAGACTTTTTATCTTACTTTCAATATACCATTCACTTGGTGCAACCATACTTTCCTTAATCTTTCTATATTTGTTTTCTTAGTCTTTCATAATTTATTCGTTCAACATGTCCAAACAATTTTATAATGCTCTTCTTCATCCAACTCAACACATCGGTCTTAAGTTCACATTCATCCCTTATTATTTAATTCCATATTCTGTCATTGTCACCTTATGTATTATTTTCAGTGCAAGCATTTATTCAGCGCCTAGCAGTATTTTTCTAAATACATGATTCATTCTCATGCATGAAAGTTGGCACTAAAAATCCTTTTTAATAAGAACGTGTGTACCAATATGACGACCTGCATGGACGTGACAGACTCGCAACGTCAGGATCAAATGTGGAAATATCTTCTCTCTGCTTACCCAAATAGTGATATAATGTAATGATGATGATTATCGGGAATCGAATATATCTTACTTAACAGCGCTCTATAAGTTGATATATACATAAAATCACGCTATTTTCCTGACGGAGTAGACAGAAAGGACAGAGCACCACACTTTCCTATCTCGGTACACATCCTAAGCCTGTTCAACATCCATACACCTTATACAACATTTATCTGCCTTTCTACATTTCACAAACGATTCCATTTCCCTGTCAGAGTAGGTAGAGAGGACATAACTTAAGACTTTTCTACCTCGACACACATCCTTAGCATCTTCTATACCTTCTCATATAACATCTTCGATTTCTCTGATTTCTTAGATGTCCTTCTTTCCGAATATCATACTTTCCATGGTCTTTCTCTTACACGTCTTCTACTCACATTTGTACTATATATATTTTTTGTTTCGTCTTTCTTTAGTCATTCGTTCCACATGCCCAAACTATTTCAGAACGCTCTTCATATAACTTAACACATCTACGTTTCCTTCTTTCAAAATATCATTCACTTGATCCAGCCATATTTTCTTTTGTCGTCTTCTCTGCTTTAGAGTTGGTAATATTTTCTAATGAAATTCTTATCACCCTGTACATGCATACAAGGCCTTCTTGATGGGGCTATGTGGTAAGTTTCCTGCTGGTTAATAATTCTAATTTTGTTTGTTTTATCAAGTTAAATACATAAGTGGCAATAGTTTGGAGGTTAAGTGGGGTGAGTTGTGGTGACCTCACATAGAACAATTCTTGGAATTGTGTGTTATCAAAGAGAACCACCAATGTTTTGTCTCAACTTGGAGCAGGAGGGTGGAAGTAAAATTTAACGAATCTTGTTTTTCAACATGACAGCGATATTTCCTTTATAAATTATGCGGTTTTGACTCAAATGTAAACAAAGATTATTTTAAATGAATAATAAATCGAAATAATTTTTGAATATTTTAATTTATACCGTTATAAAAAGTGGAATAAACAGTGTTTGATAAAAAACAAATAACAATGTCTTTAAACCTCCACAATGTTAATGCCTTAAGTATAAATAATGTATTAAGGCATTAACATTGTAAAGGTTTAAAGACAGATTATTTATAGTTAAGGCCTTAACTATAAATAATTATATATTAATGCCTTAACTGTTGATCTGGAGGTTGCGGGTTCGATCCCCGCTGGATCCCAAATAAAAAAAATGGATTCCAGTCCGGTTTCACTTTCATTAAAACATGTTTCTGGTTGGTTGGAAGAGATTGTTACATGACGGAAGTTACATGAAAAAAGTCGGCGATCACCAAGGCTATCTTTGATGCAGCAACTCTGAACAAATGTATGCTACAACAAGTAAATAACTTATTATATTATTTATAGTACAGGCATTAACATTGTGGAGGTTTAAAAACATTGTAATTTGTTTTTATCAAACACTGTTTATTCCTCGTTTTATAACGGTATAACCCTACCAATTTCAAGGCTTTCTCCTCATCATCAAGGGAGCACAAACAAGACTCTTGATTGTGATCCCTGAAAATGAGGTGAAAACCTTAAAACCGGTAGGGTTATACTGTTACAAAAAGTGGAATAAACAGTGTTTGATAAAACAAATTGCAATGTCTTTAAACCTCCACAGTATTAATGCCTTAACTATAAATAAGATTTTATGTCGAAAAGGTCGAAAAAAGTAGTTTCGAGAATAACGCGTTTAAAGTTTTGAGATTATTGTCTGAGTCATTCCGTTGCGGCGTAATTGCTCCCTCATTTATAGCTATAACTTCGTAAATATTAAGAATTTTAAAATTTCCTTTTGGAAAATATTCTCAAAGGTCTAAACTTTAAGAATATGCAAAAAACAAAAACGATTTTTTCAAATTTCTCGAGTGTAATACCCCCTTAATAATCGATCCAAAATAAGGGTGTTATATGGTGTTATATTGCCGACTTCAATAAAAGTAAAGGTAGGAAAACCATTTAGACAGTCGATCGGAGCGTGGTTGTTATTGCGAGAGGATTTTGAGTACTTGGGCTTTCAGGATGAATGACGAGTGGAAAGGATTTATGTGAGCTCGTGAGTATGGGTCTCTTCTTGTTGTTTTTATTTTGGTTGTTTTTGTATTTGTGTGTTTCTTTTTTTCTTCTTTTTTTTTGTTTTGAATTTGTTTTGATTTTTATTCTTATGATTGTGTGCTTTATATTGTGGGATGAATATTTTTGGTCTTTTTGGAGTGATAATGTGTGAGGAGTTGAGTTTCGCAAGATGTTTCCAGTTGTAGTTGAGTGTCACTGTTTGTCAGGTTGATGAGAGCGTGCAACGGGGTTTTTTGTGTTATCAAAAATCGGAAAGAAGTATCGATTTATTTTTTCATGCTAAATATCCTCAGTGAGATACAGGCAAAAGCCTAGTTTACTGGGGATACGACAAATGAAAGGCAACAAACCCAGATCCATTAAAATGATACGTCAAAATCAAATTACCTGTGGTTTTTTCTCAAATTGTGTATATTTCTTGTCATGTGTAATAATAATAATAATAATAATAATATCATCCAATTAAAATTCATTTGATCATTATGAATTGTGTTTTCTCTTTTTTTTTGCATACATCTGATGAAAATAACCATTTATTTGAAAGCGTGTCCCCAATTTGAATTCCTCACATTCTCTGCCTGACAGTTGAAATAATATATTTTTTCTTCCCACCTAGAAGTTTCGTCGTGAACCCCTTCTTTTGAGAGAATTCCTCGGGCTTAATAAAAGGGGGAAATATAAATTACACTTGACTGTTAGAACATTTAAATGCAGCTGGATCCTTTTGAATTTATGGCGTTTATTGAAAGACTATGGAAGCAGGAAATATGTTTTAAAGATTTATAACAATTTAAGATATGAGATACACGTTCGGAAATTAATATTTTAGACTCGTGTATTCCTTTTTTTTTTTCAAATTCTTGTAATAAATTTTACAAACCCGTGAATCCATTTTGACAGGCGTTTTTTTCTGTTGGAGTGAGACATGTTGATAGAATTCGGATAAATTTATTGAGAAATCACTGTACGGCAACAATGCCACATTTACACAAAAAATGAAAATAAATGAATTTTCAAATAATGTTTAAAAAATCGTCAATCACATATATTGCTTGAGAGACAGATTTATTAATTTAAAATGTATTTGTATTGTTTTATTGTGGAATATAATTTATAATAATAAAAATACAATTTAACATATCTTGCTTGAGAGACAGATTTATTAATTTAAAATGTATTTGTATTGTTTTATTGTGGAATATAATTTATAATAATAAAAATACAATTTAACATATCTTGCTTGAGAGACAGATTTATTAATTTAAAATGTATTTGTATTGTTTTATTGTGGAATATAATTTATAATAATAAAAATACAATTTAGCATATCTTGCGTGAGAGACAGATTTTTTAATTTAAAATGTATTTTTATTGTTTTATTGTGGAATATAATTTATAATATTAAATAAATAATTTATATTGCATTTATCAAATATGGTTTGAGAGTTTCGCGGTTTTTCATATCAGTTTGATAAGGTTATTCAGTGTACCGCGTAGTTTGGCTAATAAAGTCGAGGTTTCGAAAATATCGCCGTTTTCATTTTTAGAACTTTTTCGTTGTCAATTTTTGCAAATTTATATAGCGTTCTATAGATAACAGCCACTTGTCAAGGGCGTTCTAATTCGGGATTCGAACCAACTTTACTGACATTGAAAATATTAAAAAAAAAAATGAAGTGTAAAGTAGGGAGGTCGTAGCTGCGATAGTTAGATTGGGAACTTACCCACATTTACAAGTGTTTGGAAAAATATATTTTGTAGAAAACTGTAGAAAATTTACTAAGTTAAGACGGAGTACAAAGACACATTTGTAGATCTTCTAATATGTGATAGTAAAACTTCACCTTAGGGTGGAGTGTAGTGTGTAGTGTTTATTTTATTATATATATATATATATATATTTTTTTTTAATTGTATTTATTTAACACTTTTATTGCAAATACAATCTGGCGGGCTTATTGCCAGGCGGCAATCTCTTCCAACCAACCAGACAAAAGTAAATGAAGCAAGTTACGTGGTCGCATAGATCATTCAAATGACTCTATCCATCCCCACGAAATCCATAAACATATGCGTGAGCACATCCGCACGAACCCCACGAAGACGGACAATCACGTGAACATTATTTTTTATATAAAGTTAGATATCATCAATCAAAAGGAAAGGAAGGGATGGTGGAGAGGAAAAGAAAAGAAAAATTAGAAATGAAACACGTTATTTTACTGACTAGAAATTAAGAGCTTTTTCAGTCGCTTCTTAAAGCATGCCAAGGACGGAGCGAGTCTTATATTGGTTTGTAACTGATTCCAGAGTCTCACTGCATGGACAGTAAAGGACGACGTAAAGATTTTACACATGACAATAAATATACATATTTGTGAAAAAACAACAGGTTATTTAATTTAGACACACATTTTGAATAGATCTGCATTTATTGCCTTTCATTTGTCGTGTCCTCAGTGAACTAGACTTTTGCCTGTATTTCATTATATCTGTATTAATATATTGTATAAACAAGAATTTTGACAAGACCTGTCAAATTGTTGAAGACACCATATATGTTATATATCTAAGACTTAGAGGCTGACCATTCCACGTCATAGGATTAGCAACGGCAAAGACAGTTTTCGTTGAAATATATCGACGCATAAAATTGAACTCTGTAAAATTATTGTACAGAACCGGTACCAAGACTGTAAAATAGATAGATGGTAGCCGCTCAATCCTCAGAGATTCCGGTGTGACTTCATCGAGTCTCTGTGACAGCTGGGTGAAGAGATTTATTTTTACATAAAATGAAAAAATAAGTAAAATAAAAAACTTATTTTATATTTTTGTGTTCACCACAGGTTTAATTTAGGTTCACAACTAGTTTCGAAGTCCACCGTCTTCTTCGTCAGATGAATATAAACTAAGTTTGCCGAAATATATTCTGTATAAGTGTAAATAATCTAATATAAAGGAGGTGAGGTAGGGGAGTGAAGTGGGGAGAGATGTGATACAATGGTGAATGGGGCGGGGAAAAATATGTGAAAGTGAATGTGAATCTTTAAGACAGGAGGGGATTTTAAACTGGGAACATATTAAGCAGAGGGCGATTATGAAAATTTGTTTGGTTATTGATGATAGTAAGACTTAAACCTGTGGTGAACACAAAAATATAAAATAAGTTTTTTATTTTACTTATTTTTTCCTTTTATGTAAAAAATGGCACCACAAAGTGAAATTATAGTTTTTTCGAAGATTCAAGAAAATATTTATTTTTGACTGGTAGAACTTGAATTAAAACAGTTTGAAGTTTCAGACGAGAATATATTTCGATCATTTTACGTTTTTTATATGTAGTCTATCGAACTTCGCAAGTATATCGATCTGACCGTTTACGCCGTTACCTTTACCAAGATCACTGTTTGCCAACTGGTCATTGCGCGCGGGGATCGTTCGATACCTGTTGATCGGACGGCTTGAACTTTTCATTTCTATCCAAGCCGTCCGATACATAATCATGCGGTTGTACGAAGACCACACAAAATGACGTTTTATTATAATAACACAACGTTTAACTATTATTTACAAGCAATTTATTATAAATGCAGTTTACAAGCAAGGAATCTTCTTCTTCAGTTTCAATCCTAGCCAAAGCTCTGCATCTCCTTCTCCACTCCGTTCGGTCTTCAGCGATCCTATTGAGCTCTGTATAAGAGGTGCAGTCCATATCGTGGCATATTTGCTCCAGATACTCTTGGCGACGACGCTCTCTGCAAATCGATCCCTCAATCATTTCCTTCAGTATATTGTGCAGGAGATTTTCATGTCGCAGCATATGACCTAGCCATTCTGCACGCCTTTCCGATATGGTGTTTGACAGGTGCCTGGTTTCTTCGATCCTGCTGAGAACCTCGTCATTTGTAATGTGGTCTCTCCAGGAAATCCTTAGGATTCGTCTATAGGTCCACATCTCGAAGCCCTCTAATATTTTTCGATCACTTTCGCCTATGCAGCAAGAAATATAAATATAATTACTAATCTATGTAACACATATGTCCGATACCATTAAAGAAGCCATGAACGATCTGCCTATCGAGAGTGTTGACTATTTACATTGATACCGAGGAATTTGATTATATCCTTTGGGAAAATGCTAACGTCTATTGCTGATAACTCATACCCATCGAGAAGGTGTTGTCTACGCGGGTTAAGTCACCCTGAGAAATTCCGTTTTACTTGAATTCAGTTTCAATTTATTTTCAGACATCCTGTTTCAGACTTCGAGGGTGCAATTTGAAGTATCCTGTTTCAGGATATCACAATTCCATATTTCCCTTTATCGTATTTCAGAATTTTTTTCTTTCATTGATATTTTTATGCACCGTGTATTATTTTTCAAATTATATTGATTTTTTAGGGGATGTTGATATTTTCACTGTAAAATATTGTTTTAATTTGTAAAGGACACTCGTATTTAGGAATAAATAAAGGTAAGTTTTCGAGTAAAAGCGAGACAGGTCATTTAGAGATAAAGATAATTTTGGCTGCTAGACACGTTCCAAAAATCGTGGAACCACCTAAATTCTCTTTTCTTCATCTTGAGCAAGGGTCTCCAAACTTTTTAGCCTAAGGGCCACACTGACTCCTCCACTAAGGGCCAAGACCTAACTAGCTCATCATACCAGCATACTGTAGTTTTGGATTACGCGCAAAATTTCGTATTGGGACTAACCGGCGAGTGAGATATCTATGGCGCAGGGATCGAGGGTGGACTCCGATCCGTTCGGTTGGTACTTATGGTTGGTGTAGCGATTATTTTAAAGAAAAATGTTTAAGGTCATCATTGTTGGAATTTTATAAGAGTCTTCCACTCACACAGTTTGATCAGCTGCATAAATTTGCTTCTGGCTTTTTTTCCGCTTTCGGCACTACTTATCTGTGTGAAAAAAACATTCTCCAAAATAAAATATACAAAAAATATTTACAGATCCAAATTAACTGATGAGCATTTGAAGTCGCTGCTAATAATTTACCACTAGTAAACTTGATACACAACTGCGAACAATCGTTAGTGGAAAGTTCCAGCTACATAAATCTTATTAATCATAATAATAATGTTTAATTTCATTATGTGAATTATCTATGTATGTCACTTATTGTAAGTTTTTAGGATAAATCTCATATCATTAATTACAGATAAAATGTTCAATTTCATTATGTATGTCAGTTATTGTGTTTCTTAATTGATCGTTAAATAAAAACATCTGATTATTATTTTGTATGATTTACTTATATTGTAAATTTTACAATGTAATCAAAATAAACTATAACGGGCCGGATACCGGGCATATCCGGCCCGCTGCCGCGGGCCGGATTGGTGGTGCTTGCGGGCCGTGTTGTAGTTTGGAGACCCCTGGTCTTGAGCATTGATTAATTGTTCAACTGATGTCTGGTAGATCAGAAAAGATTTTTATTTGAAAATAAACTAATCTGTTTGTACATAGTCCAATAAAACAAATATTAATAAATACAATTAAATTATTTAGGACATTGTTGAAACTACAGTCATTAATACAAGTTTAAATCGTGTTAACTAGAATCGGACTAGGGAAGTTTGTTTTCAATGTGTGAAGATTCCAAGTTTAATCGGTTTTGTCCCTTAGAGAATCCATAAACGGTTCATTCACCCTTGCAGAAACGATAAATTGAATGTTCTAAACAATTTTAGTAGTGTATTAATTTGACATACGAGTATGTCACAAAGTTATAAAAAATAATGAATTTTGAGATATACTTAAACGAGGTAGTCAACATTTTTGTAACGGGAGTCAAAACCGGTTTTGAGTAAAAAATCGCGAAACGTAAGTGTATTCGTAATTTATTTTATGGAACACTGTTTTTTCCACTTTTTTGTAACGGTATAACCCTACCGGTTTCAAGGCTTTCACCTCATCTTCAGGGAAGCACAAACAAGACTAAATTCTGTTCGAACTGGCAAAGATATACACGCTCCAACGGTTGGGGATATTCGGGTTGGGGATTGAGGGGTAAGGGAGGCATGGGATGATTTCGATCAAGAGCGGAGAGATTTTTGGGATATAACTGTTTACCAGATGTTCGGATCGATGTCTGACTTAGAAATTTTTAGGGCCTCTAATCTGTCCAATTTATTTCCGTTACTACTGATATGTAAGAATTTTGCATCATCTATAGAAAAAGTATGGTTTTCACGATGACAATGATTAGCTTTTCAGAATAAATTAGAGGATTTGTTAAGGCGGATTTGTGTTCACGAAATCTCTTTTCGAAATCATAAGTGTATTTTTTTTAATTAATCGGCATATCAAAATTTGAATGCCTGAAAACGAGAGAACATACTCTAATTTGTTTTGATTTATATAGCGCTGTTTTGTATTTTTGTGTGACCTTATCACTTATATGCCAAGAACACTTGTCTAGTTTACTCTTGGCTTGCTAATGTGCTGCTATAAAGCGCTATCAAAGGATATTTTAGATATACTCGATCTTATAAGCTCTTAATCACAGTTGCAAAAAAATTAAACCACCGAGTCCTCCGATTTTTTTAAAACATTGCTCGTGGCCAAGAAGATACTTTGGCGAGATTCGTAGTTACTGTTGGCGTGGAAAGACGATGCACAGGTGGAAGAATCTCAACGCGTTGGACTCACCAATTGAGGAATGCAATTGGACTACTCTTAACAACTGCCATTTGAGCCACGGATCTCAACAATTGATTGAGTGGAGTCCTCTGAGGCTATCATGGCAGTCACGATGCTCAATCATGAATTACGAAAGGATGAGGAATAAAGTAATTTATTGTGAAATTAGCTGTAACCCGTGAAAATTCACTGAATGTTTATGTATTTGCTAAGCTGAAAGGTTGAAAAATAAAAAGAGCTTAATAAAGCTTCCACAGTGCGACGTTTATTGGTTTTCTTTTCAATCTCTTGTTGTTTTCGTGTTTGTCGAAAATTTCGCATTTGCTGAGCATGTGCAACGTGATGCTAATTAGCTTGCTTTGCCTTTTTTTCTCTCACGCTGTTGCCTCAGATATTTGTGTATATATTCAGCTTGCTTAACTCTTCTTTTGTTTTGATCTTTAACTTTCTTTTGTTTGTTTTTTTTTTAACCGGAATCGAAATGAAATGCTTTTTTTTTGTTATAAAATCTGTCATGGATAAAAAGAGTTTACTGTATTCCTGATAAACTGGTTAGCTGAAAAAAATCGCTGTTTACCAATAAGCCCGCCAGATTTACAATGTAAACTTAATAATAAAAATTAAATAAATATCAGGTCAGTCCATAAATTCGTGCGTATTGATGTCACAGTAATTATTTGGGGGAAATACATCTGTACATGTATTGCCTTACTGTGTGCAAGATGTTACACTTCAGCAAGCACACATCTTTGATCGATTAAACTTAAAGTTTGCACGCCGTTTCACAAACTGATCTCGGTGGATACATTGAAGATTGAATTTCTTAATAAACTTTGTACAGTACCCGGCGGTAAGTAATACACATCGGGCTTAAAAAAGAGACTGTCGGCCGTAGTCGGCTAACTTCAGCTTTGTAGAGCGTCGTCTCTGTCATTCATACACGTGTTCCGTCGCGATTTGTCAGCCGTCATGCGTTCTAGGGACAGATACGACGCTGTACAAAGCCGAAGTTAGCCGATTATGGCCGACAGTCTCTTTCTTAAGCCCGATGGGTATTAATTACCGCCGGGTACTGTAGTTATAACTAATATTAGAGTGTGGGTTTCTTCTTGTTGTTTTGATTTTTGTTGTTTTATATTTGTGTTTCTGTATATTTTTGTGTTAATTTTTATTCTTGTGATTGTGTGCGGTATATTATGGGATGAACATTTTTGGTTTTATTTTTGTTTCATTTTGGGTTCATTTTTGGTTTTACTTTTGTTTTTATTCTTATGATTGTGTGTTGTATATTATGGGATGAACAAGTTTGGTCTTTCTGGAGTGATGATGTGTGAAGAGTTTGACTCCGCATGATGTTTCCAGTTGTAATCGAGTGTCACTGTTTGTCAGGTTGATGAGAACGTGCAACGGGGTTTTGTTTTGTGTGTAATCAAAAATCGGAAAGAAGTATCGATATATTTTTTCATGCTAAATATCCTCAGTGAGATACAGGCAAAAACCTAGTTTACTGGGGATACGATAAATGAAAGGCGACAAACCCAGATCCATTAAAATAATGTATATCCAAATTAAATTACCTGTTGTTTTTTCGCAAATTATGTATATTTCTTGTCATGTGTAATAATAAATAATAAATCAATAAATAAATAGCTGAATTAGTTCATTACACACCAATAGGTTCTATTAAACTTTTATTTTTTTTCTTTGTTGTTATTTGACGTAATTAGGTTAGACTATAAATATAAAAAAAAATATTATAATAAAAATAAACGGAATACTCGTAAAAGTAAAATGAATCAATAAAAATATTTTTCACTATGTGATGTCAAACGAAGACAATTTCTCAGTGACGTCTATTATTTGATAGCATCCAATGCACAGCTACGCTTTGTGATATCGTCTCCTACCCCTTCGCTTTATCTCCGGGCGGGGGTGCTGACTGGAAACTGCGAACATTCTTTAGATTGTTCGTGAAACACAAGGGTGTTTCTTGGAAAATCGTGTGTTGTTTTTAAAATTATTAAAGTTTGGCCTTTATGGTATTACACTATGGATTAAGTACTATTTTAAGTTACAATAACAGTTTAAGTTACAATAATGTTTGGAATTAATTTAGACATAAAATTAGAATGCATAAAAGACATAATATTTTTATTAATAGTTATAACTTACATTATTACCTATGTTGAAGAGTAGTTATGATAACGTTTTTTTTTAATATTAGGTTTAAAAGATGATACTAGTGTGGATTAAATAAAAAAAATCGCACTCCTGTATGGCTCCGAATGCTGGACGATGTATAACTCTTACTACAGGCAACTAGAAACTGCTGAATTGCGCATGCTAAGATGGTCAGCTGATGTGTCCCTAAGAGACAGGAAGCCTAGGTGTTACAGACATCAACAGTAAGATGGAGGAGAGACGGATGGATTGAGATGGTGCGGGCACGTTGAATGCAGAACACAATATCACATTGTGAACCAGGCAATCTCCATGGATCTTCCTCGAATAACAACCAGAGGAAGACCAAAGAATTCATGGGTGGTGCAAAAAGATAACCTGATGCAGAGGCACGCCCTGGAGGACGTAGTCCGGGACAGAAGAGCATACAACCTGAGGACGAGGAGAGCTGACCCCAACAGTCTTCGCAGACAGTGAGTTGGGATGGAGCCAGGGAGAAGAAGACTAGCGTGGATCAAATACAAACGATATTTTTTATTTGATTTTTTTTTATTTCTAGAAAGACCAAGTACACATCATTGTTCAACATAATCTCCTACTTTAGAAATTTATTTTTCCCAGCGAATCGGTAGTTTTTTTATCCCGGCATCGTAAAAATAAGTGGGTTGTGTCAACAGCCAATTGCGCACAAACCTCTCTACTCCATCGTCGTTGTTGAATCGTTGGCCTCCCAGAGCTTCTTTCAGTGGCCTAAAGAGATGAAAGTCGCAGGGCGATATATCTGGGCTACAGCGAGGGTGTTCCAGCCGTGTCCAAATCATTTCCTCCAATTGATTGCATGTTACAGCTGCAGTATAAGGCCTCGCGTTGTCATGGAGAAGAATCACTTCTCGTTTCGGTTGGTCACGTTTTTTGCATCAATAAGCAAGTTTAACTTCACTCAAAAGCTCGCAGTGGTACGCCGCATTGATAGTGCGACGATCGTGCGAAATGTCGTGCCGGTCCAAAAAAAACGGTTCCAAGCACCTTACCAGCTGACAGCTATGTCTTGGTTTTCACATGCACTGTCTCATCCTTCTTTATCCACTCCATGCTGGCTTGTTTCGACTCGGACGTGTATTGGTGTATCCAAGTTTTATCGCAGGTAACTTTCATTCTTGTGCAAACCGCGCCAAGAGCCGCTCACAGACGTGTAAATGTGCCAACTTTTGTTCTGCAGTCAAAAGACGTGAGCCTCATCGATCAGACACTTTACGGAATCCTAGGTCCTTCGTCATTATGGATTGAGTGCTCCCACAACTTATATCTATCTCAGAACAAATTTCGGAAACCGTCAAAGGTCGGCCCCCTTTAAGAAGATCACGAATGGCGTTAATGTTCTGTTCGGTAATGCTCATCTGTGGGCGACGATCACGTTTTCGACCCCTTCACGGCCTTTCATAAACTTCTTATGCCAGGCAAACACACGGACCTCTGACAGTGTTTCATCCCCGAACTGTGCCGTCAGTTTCCGCAGAATTTTAGCCGGTTTTACGTCCTCACGAGCGAGAAACTTGATAATTATACGTTGCGCAATCGACGAGTGCTATTTAAATAAATTTGAGATATGGGAGTAATACGTAGACGTGAAAAATACTGAAAGAGGCTGTAGAAATGCGTACACTGACAATTTACTTCTATCCTAGAATACGGTGTGTTTGATTTTTTAATTTTAGATATACTCGTATTTGTTCATCGTACTAATTAGAGGAATCTGTGATGTGCAAAGGACTTAAAAACAAAATAAATAAATAGAGTTTAAAGTCTATTTAAATTTTCTTTGGAACACTTGCAAATTTTTGACAAAAAGGGAACAAAATGTAAAAAGTTTATAGAAAAGAAAAGCAATAAACACTTAATAAAAAACAAAAAAAAATATGGAGAAAAGAGAAACAATAAACAATTGATAAAAACAATTAATATAGAAAAGAGAAGCAATAAACAATTAATAACAACAATTAATATAGAAAAGGAAGCAATAAACAATTAATAAAAACAATTAATATATAAAAGAGAAGCAATAAACAATTGATAAAAACAATTTACATAGGAAAGAAAAGCAATGAACAATTGATAAAAACAATTAATATAGAAAAGAGAAGAAATAAACAATTGATAAAAACAAATAATATATATAAGAGAAGCAATAAAGAATTGATAAAAACAATTAACATAGAAAAGAAAAGCAATAAACAATTGATAAAAACAATTAATTTAAAAAAAGAGAAGCAATAAACAATTAATAAAAACAAATTATATAAAAAAAGAGAAGCAATAAACAATTGATAAAAACAAATAATATAGAAAAGAGAAGCAATAAACAATTGATAAAAACAATTAATATAGAAAAGAAAAGCAATAAACAATTAATTACAAGTGTCCGTAGCACGAATATTTCTTCTTAACTTGTTTTCCTTAAATGGCCATACAACTCATGCAGTTATGTTGCTTTCAAGTTTATTTTTCTTCAAGCTGATCGGTCACTGTCTCCTTTCAACCCCTTCCACTTCTACCCTTTCAAGATCTTGCTACAAGTTACGAGTATCTGAAAGCCTCTGTTTCAATTTTCCAAATGGTTAGTTAAAACACTTGTTATATGTATTAATTTAGAGTGTTATAAAAAATATTTATATTAAAATTAACAAAATAAAGCTTAAAAACGTGCTGGTTTGGGTGGGTAACCTATTTAAAAAAAATCCAATTATGCTAGTTATAATTTATATAGAGAAATATTTTTTTATACTCTTTTATAATAGTATTTGTAATTAGTTTTTAAAAGCATACTAAAAATTCATAGTGGAAACTTCCTATTGGACCAACCCCTTTCAACCCCACATTCAGTTTTTCATGACTAGCGAAGCATATTTTACAGGATAGGGAGGCAGGGGGGAGAAATGTCATAAAAATATTTCAGCAATTTCGCTTGTAAAATAGTTGTACGCATTATTCAGCATTCAGTACTGTGTAGTCATGTCGCCACAGACTTTAATATTCTCCAAGTCTACGCTCAATATTTGTACAGACAAACCATATACTATGGCCTCAAGTCAACTGGAAATCTCGTATTCATTTTTGCTAGCAATTCTCATTTCTCAAAAGTGTTGTATCAAAAGTGGTCTGATCCACTTTGAATTGTGTCGTACTCTGGTTTTATATACTATATTATGTCTCTCCATAATAGTTTAGGGATATGTCCCTTAAAGCTATATGATGATTATGATTGTTGATAAATAAATAAAACACGTTAGATCGCAATGCGGAAAGAGAGAGTGAATGCTTTATTTGATAGTACGTAGGTATTTATAACATTTCAGAATGGGCGCGGGAGTGCGCTCGCGATATGAAATCTACCTCGCTTCTGTGAATGCAGAAATGGTCAATTGTAGTATTGTAGGTAACAATCTATTTACGGAACCGGCGAGACAGCGTGGTGCGTTCTCTCTCTAGTTAGTATATAGTGCGGTCCGCTCGCTACGGGATGACTGGCCGGCGGGTGATCTTTGGACTTGAATGGCCGGCGTATGAACTTTGGACTGTTTATTTAAATTTGTCGAGGAATGCTAATCTCATCGGTCATTGACCGTATGTATGCGAAAATATTCCGCGACGAACGCCACAATAGTATTTTGGTGCCAACTTCGATGTATGGGAGTGAAACGTGGACGTGAAAAAATACTAAGATGAGCCGAATACATGCTATAGAAATGCGTGCATTGAAAATAATATTTAAGTGACAATGAATGCCAAAATACGGAATGAAGGGATAAGGGATGAATGTGAACTTAAGTCTGATGTAGTAAGTTGAAATTGTTTGAGCATGAAGACGACCTCCGTGGCCACTTGTCACCGATCCGGAGGTTGCGGGTTCGATCCCCGCTGGAACCCAGATTTTTTTAAATAGGATTCCAGTCTGGTCAACACTTAAGGCCTATAAAAACATATTTCTGATTGGTTGGAAGAGATTGCCACATGGCAATAAACTCGCCAGGTTAAAAAAAAATAAAATAATTAATAAATGTAGAAAGACTAACAAAGTGGATATTCAGTGTAGATATGAGTGGAAGGCGTGTGAGAGGAAGACCAAGGAAAGTATTGTTGAATCAAGTGAATTAAAAAAAAAAAGAAACGTCAAGTCGGAAAAATCGTAGATGTTGTTTGAGAAGGTGTATGTATGGATGTAGAAAAGGTTAAGAATGTGTGTCGAGTTAGGAAAGTATTGCGCTCTGTCCTCTCAGCCTACCCCGACAGGGAAGTGGTATGATGGTGTGTACTCGTATGTATGTACGAGTATTATGTATTTTGCGATGATCCGCTCGAGTAAATGCCTTTCCCTGTCCAGTCTGGTTAACACTTAGGGCCTATAAAAACATATTTCTGGTTGGTTGGAAGAGATTGCCACATGGCAATAAACTCGCCAGGTTAAAAAAAGAAATAAATGAATGTATAAAGACAAACAAAGTGGATATTCAGTGTAGATATGAGTGGAAGGAGTGTGAGAGTAAGACCAACGAAAGTATTGTTGAATCAAGTGAATTAAAAAAAAAGAAACATCAAGTCAGAGAAATCGTAGATGTTGTTTAATAAGGTGTATGTGTGGATGTGGAAAAGGTTAAGAATGTGTGTCGAGTTAGGAAAGTATTGCGCTCTGTCATCTCAGCCTACCCTGACAGGGAAGTGGTATGATGGTGTGTACTCGTATGTATGTACGAGTATTATGTATTTTGCGATGATTCGCTTGATGCCTTTCCCTGAAAATCTGAATACGACAGTATTTTATATCTGCGTGAGAATTTTGTACCTTTCGAACAATCCATCATTGTTTTACCGGCTGTGTATGATTGATTAAGTCTGACTGGATACACTCCCTGCTCTATTTGGGCTGCAGCTCAATGGTGGTTATTTTGTGGCTCAGAAGAACTGAGATGATGAGGCCATCCACCGAGCTTAACCTGCCCAGAAAAGAGTCGTTTTATTCTTCTTTGATGTGCATTACAACCTAGTGTCGTTGCGTTGCCAAGATTCGGAACATCTAACACCACACTTCGAAGCCATCTATCATATTTCGATAGATTCTTCCCTTTTTCGTTATTGTTCATCTTAATTTCTCTATTCTACCCTGCCTGCTAGAAATATACAAACGAGTCCTTAAATAAAATGCAAACTGAGGCACTTTGTGCAATTGTCTTGTCAACTAGGCTGCTGAGCTTTTTTTTTACAGAATATCATCATTTTGTTATTCTACCTATAATATGAATCTCCATTACACGTGATTCTACCTCCTATTCTGAGGCTCTCTTCATAAAGCAAAAACAAAAAACAAAAAGTAATAGCTAAAGAAATCAAAATGTTTCACTCTTCTGAAAACATTTTTCCTTTTGGTCAATAAACCACACACATTTCCGCTATTACACGACACAAGTCTTACCTAAGTCCTGTTCTCGTAACAAGCTGGGAACATTCCGCCTGAAAACAGCCTCAGGGGAGGAGGTAGAAACATGTGTAGTGGATATAAATGTAATTAGCAGAATAACAAAGTAATTTAATATTAAATATTCTAATATGGAGGTTCGCAAAATTAAAACTGAAACATTTAATAAATTAGAATTGACATGTATTTTGTAGGCATCTTTGAAGACTTTCACAGTTTTGATCCTTTGATTATTTGTCTTGGATTGGAAAACAATGGGTTTTAAACAATAATTACTCATATATCAGAAAAAAAGAAAAAAAATATTTTAAAAGGTTCCTTAAGGGTTTATATTTTTACTGTACCACTAAATTCAAATATTTGTATCATCATCATTGTCAACCAGGGTCGATCCACTGCCGGATGAAGATCTCCCCAAGTTGACTGCAAATAGTTCGGTTTTTTGCTCGTTGTTCCCATGTGATGCTGCCATGCTTCCTGATTTCATCTATCCAGTGTACCTTAGGTCTTCTTCTGGGCCTCTTTATGCCTCTTGGGTACCATTGGATTATTTGGGATGTTCATCGGGAGTCTGACATTCTGGTTATGTGTCCTGCCCATTGCCACTTCATTCTTTTGCACACCTTTATAACGTCTTCTACCTTTGTTATATTTCAAATCCAGGCGTTTCATTTACGGTATCTTTTAGTATATCCCAACATGCATCTCTTCATGCCCTTTTGTGTGGTCTGGAGCTATTGTGTGTTCTTTACTGTGAGCGTCCATGTCTCGCAGCCATACGTTAGTACTGGGAGAATTCTTTGTGTAATTTAATTTATATATAAACTTTTTCTTGAAAAAAGAAAATAAACATTTTCGTTGGTAACCAGTGGGCATCTTTATGGTTAATAGATTTTCTTTAAAAAAAGTTTTCGTTTTCTCGTTCTACGAATTAGTACCCTGTTTTTCGCCGTGGTTCATAAACTTCACACGAGTTATTTTCTTTAAAAAGCGTTTGGAAAGAGAATGAATAAAAACAATTTAAATTCTCAGAAATTTTCATGGCTGTATTCCATAAATTTTTAATGTCTTTCGGAGTAACTACCGTGTTGAGTTTGCTGAAATGATGACCAATATTTCGAAGATGAAGTAGCATTGATCCTCAAGACGATGTGAATATACATTACGTTCGGTAATCTTTTTTGGCATCGCCCTGAGGATGAAAGCTGCAACGTCTTAGAAACGTCGGTCACCATTGAAACATATTCAACACTACAACAAATAAAAAAAAAAACATGAACAAGAATTGTTTTTGTATCTAGACAATGTTTTTAAAAATATTTGAAATAAATGACGTTTGTAAATCAATCCAGTGATTTTTTTTAGAAAATGTCTCGCATCCAAATTTTTGTTGAAAACAACTCGCATCTATTGTTATATTTTTAAATCAAACATTCAAGATAATCCATAAATCGGACATTTAATATTTGGTGACAGTCCCGAAGTCTGAAAATTCTCTTCGAAATCCAATGGAGAGAAAATTGTGATGGTATGTACGAGTATGTAAATATGTATAATTTATATCTAAAATATTTTGAATAACACACCATTTTTAATAAATGCGAATGGATGGATAAACATTACCAAATTGGGACTTCTTTAAGTATCTTGGGTCACTCATCCATAGCGATGGAGGATGTGCAGCAGATGTAACACATAGAATTAGTGTGGGATGGATGAAGTTTAGATCAATGACGGGAGTTCTATGTGATCCGAAAATGCCAGTAAAGTTAAAAGGAAAAGTATACGCACTCCTCTATGGCTCCGAATGCTGGACGATGTATAACTCTTACTCTAGGCAACTAGAAACTGCTGAAATGCGCATGCTAAGATGGTCAGCTGATGTGTCCCTAAGAGACAAAATAAAAAGCTCACGTATTACAGACATCAACAGCAAGATGGAGGAGAGGCGATTGAGATGGTATGGGCACGTTGGACGCAGAGCACCCGATCACATTGTGAACCAGGCAATCTCCATGGATCTTCCTCGAATTACAACCAGAGGAAGACCAAATAAGTCATGGGTGGTGCCAAGAGGTAACCTGATGCAGAGTCACGGCCTGGAGGACGTAGTCCGGGACAGAAGAGCATACAACCTGAGGACGAGGAGAGCTGAACCCAACAGTCTTCGCAAACAGTGAGTTGGAATGGAGCCAGAGAGATGACACCATTTTTAATAAACTGCGTAAAAACACATTTTTGTCCATGTTTATACCTTCCTGTTTGTTAATTTATTTATTTGATTTTCTCAACACGTGACGTTTTAGAGAAAATGTTGAATAGACTTTTGCTGAATATTAAATTTTAAATCATATTTCAGGAAGTGACGTAGTCGCTTCCGAAAATGAAACGTGATAATGTGGAGATTCAGCTACGTTTCATATTAAAATATAATTCATGCTAAATTATATCTCAATTTGATTTTCAAATATAAATCTGAATCATGAAAATAGGCAACATTACCAAAATATTTCAGCTTCAGGAATGATACTTTCAGGATTACATGTCTGAAAATACACTAAGTATAAAGCATACAATATCGAAGGTAAAATTTTATTTCAGAATTTCACTATTTATTAAATTTTGTATCCAAACATAACAGTTAATTTTGAATACGCATTTGTTGGAATTATTAAAGTAAATTTTATTTATTTATTATAATTTTCAATTTTATAGTGAAATATTTACATACCTAGGTATATTCTAAGACAGATTCAGAAAACAATAGAAGATGCAAATATAACGCAGTCTTAACAATAAATGATGAAAGATTGGATCTATTTGAAGAATTCTGCTTTTTGGTAAGTATTTTCTCAGATGATTGGAAGAGTTTGGAGTGATTTCAAACGGCGTGTAGCGTTAGTAAACAAAGTCAATAGGAAACTAAAACAGATGTACTTGAACCGGATAGTATCAAAATTTACTTAGATTATAGTTCACAATAGTATTTTGGGGAGTGAAATGTGGACCTCATTATCTAAAAACAGGTTATTTGGAGTTGTTTAAGTAATGAACTGGACGATCGAAATGTCCACCTCTTGCAGCTTCACAGATGTCCACTCTTTTGTCAAAATTTTCGATGACATTTTGGCATAATTGCGGTTCTAACTCACCAATAACGCGAATAATTTCGTCCTTCAGCTTAGGAATTGGTCGGGGGTTATTCTTATAGACCTGGATTTTCACGTAACCCCAGAGAAAATAGTCCAACGGTGTCAGATCACATGATCTTGGTGGCCAATTAACATCACTATTTCCGGAGATTACAAAAGATACAATATTTTCAATTTGAACGCGTTGTTATATTGTACACGACTCCATTTTTATAAATGCCATACATTACACTTCTCAAATGTCATAAGACCCAGGTAAGTTCGCGACGCCATCTGGGTTTTATCCAAGAATTAAAAACCGCTGAATTTGATAGACCCTATATAACATATAATGAAATTAAGTGATAAAGGATAATGTGAAATTAAGGATGATGTATTAAGTAAGATAAGGAAGAACGTTCAAATGGTTTGGCCATGAGGAACGAATGAACGAGGAAATACTAATACAATAGATATACAGTGCACATGTGAGTGGACGGCGTGTAGAAGAAATACCAAGGATAGTATGATAGTCTTCAAAGAAGGACACGTAGAAAGTCACAGAAATCGTAGAAGTTGTTTGAGGTGTATAGATGTAGAACACGCTAAAGATGTGTGTTGAGATAGAAAAGTCTGGTGCTCCGTCCTTTCTGCTTACCCCGACAGGAAAATGGAGTAATGGTGTGTTTGTATGTAATAATCGGTTCTTATCCCGAGTTGACGCATCCTTGCTTGAGAAGAGTCGGCTCTCTAATCGAGGCTTTATAAATTTCGCTTTTGTTTTTATTAACGGGGTAGTTCGAGGGTCATCTAGAAAGTAAGGTTACAACATTAATGTAAGATCGAAAAATGCTTGTGTTTAATTGAAATTCACAGAATACTTCACAAATATATTTAACAATTTTTCAACGTAATCGCCGTCGAAATCGAGATATTTCTGTAGTCGGGGCACCAGCTTTTGTATGCCAGTGTCATAGACCTCCGCCGCCAGCTCTTTCAGCCACTTCATCACAGCTTCCTCGACCTCCTGATCGTTGGAAAATTGTTGGGGTGTAGTGACACACCCACGTCTCATCCTCCATCACGATAGAGTCCAGAAAAGCTTCTCCCTCCTGTGCAAAACGATCCAAAAATTCACGCGCGGTGGTCACGCGATTTTGACGGTGCTTCGGTGTGAGCATTCTGGGCACCCATCTCGCACACAACTTCTTGTAACCAAGTTTTTCCGACACAATATCACCAAGGACACTTCGAGCAATGTCAGGGAATTCTTCGTAAAGGTCGTCAAGCGTCACAGGGCGGTCATTTCGCACTTGTTCTTCAATTTTTTGCACAAGTTCGTCAGAAATCACTGCCTTGCCTCGTCGTGAGTATCAGTACGGACTTTTCTAAACAACCTTACCCACTTCGTGACGTGTTGTCGACTCATCACATCACTACCATAAACTTCCACGAGCTTCCGATGACTATTCGCGGCAGTATTGTTCTGCAAAGTCAAAAAACTGATGACCGCGCGGATCTCGCACAGACGTTTTGTGGCGGGAGCGCGCGACGACCTCTCCATCGGAAGAATTTACTGTGACTAAACAAAATAGCCGACAAACAAACAAACTGACCGTTAGGATCCCCCCTACACGCCATGTGCGCCAACTTCGAAACTAAAAAAATCCCCCGGCCTCAGGAGCTCTTGTAACCTTACTTTCTAGATGACCCTCGTATATTCGGTACCCATTAAATTAAGGGTTTAAAATATGATTATATGAAAACATTTCTTACTCTATTTTCTGTTTGATATAGCCTTATCATAAAAACAAATAACGTAAACCGAGGTTCATTCCCCAGCGAATGCTACCATTAAATTCCCTTTGAAAGGACCTGATATACTCGTATTTATTCATTTAAGCAATCCTTGGAGACTTTTTACCAACAAGGAAGTTATTTTACGAATTTAAACTTTTCGGATTATTTTTCTTTCAATCTCCGAACTTTTGAAAAAGATAAGAGAGATTATTGTAACGATAATGTAGTTTTTGAAGGACTTAATTTATATTATTGTAACATTTTTTTAAATTTATTTATTAATTAACGACACAACAGTGTCTTTTACGAGTGTATACAAATGAACATATGGCAAGTTATACAAGTACTTAAAATTATTGACAAAAAATACAAAACTTTGTCTTAAACTACGATGGAGATACAAAAAGCAGTTTTAATAATAAATTACAAAGTCATTGTGTAAAATTATTTAACATTAACATAATATGTATATTTAAGTTCAATACTATATATGTATGTACGAGTATATCACAAAATATTATCAATTTTTACCAAGTAGACTTACGTAATTGTCGAAGACTTATTTTATAGTGGTAAAGAAGTTAGATTTGTTTTTAGTGGAACAACGCTTACATAGAACAAGAAGAATTTGATTTTTCGAGAATTTTATGGATAGATCTTGAGATATAGAAACACATGGGCTCACTTGTAGAACGAGATGCAAGTTGCTTTGCAGAATCGAAACCTTCCACATGTTGATGCAGGGTTACTCAACTTCACATACATACCACACGCCATTTTCCTGTCGTGGTAGGTGGAGAGGCTAGAGCGCCAGTTTTTCCTATCGTGACATAAATTCTTCGATTCTTGTAAATCCAAACACCTTCTCAGACAACTCCAACGATTTATGTAACTTTTTTATTCCCTTCTTTCAAAGAACCATTCACTTTCTAAAAAGATTACTTTAAATTGTTCAAAAGAGCTGGTTGTTGAAAAGCGTATGTATTTTGAGAATCCGTGTTTGTCTTCCCACCTAAATAATATAAATCTGTTTCTTGAATCTTCGAAAATACTATAGTTTCACTTTGTGATGCCATGTTTTATGTAAAAGGAAAAATAAGTAAATAAAACTCTTGTTTTATATTTTTGTGTTCACCACAGGTTTATTTTTGGGTTTACTACCGGATTAAAAAACGTGTAAAATTAAGTCTTAATATAATCAACAACCTAATCAATTTTATTAAAAACCCTCTGTTTAATATGTTTCCTATTTAAAATCCACCCCCCTTTCAAAATCTACTTTTGAACCATCCTATACCCGAAGGTCTCTATATTTTGCTAGAAGTCTACGGTCCTTTGCCAGTCCGAAGGCCAGCTACTGCAGCGCCACGGATTACCATTTGAGTAGCACTTCTCTAGTTCACATATTTCTCACAAAAGAGATTTTCTACCTATATCTCAAAGTGTTTTGCCTGCAAAAGCTCTCAATCATCAAAGCAACGTAGGTCGTCGTGTATCGAGGATACCAAAAAAATAAATGAAAAAATTTTATCGTACTGCTATGCTGAATAATTTTCTTAGTAAGAAGTATAGAAATTTCCGTTAAAATGAAGGCTTTTCTAAATTGGTTGATATTTTATTAAACCTTCATAAATTCATGTTTTATTTATAAGAGTAACCTCCTTCGGCATTTGGGACTTATCAGTTTATATAAAATTTTCACGTAGACGAATATAAAAGTATCTCCACGTGTTCTCATAATTCAGAGGCTTGCAAAAATAGTTACGGTGGAACCTTTTTTTTGAGAAATATTATTCTCAGAATAGTTGACTGAATATCGCTCAGTCATTTTTGGGCAGCACACTTGTTCCTTGTTCAACAGAAGTATTACAATAATTTGTTGTCCTGAAAGTAGTTCTCGGGTTGATGTCAGGGCAAAGCAAGTAGCCTAAACGAGTGGATATGTGCGTGTTCCACCCCGATCTCTATTATATTTGTCATTCAACTCACTCAAAATATACTAAAACTATTGAGGAGGCACTCTGTTGTAACACATGATCAGCGTGTAATAACATATGACCAATACGTTGTAGTTCCACATAACAACCAATAACTCACACAAACTATTCCATTTTGATCTCTATTATATTTGTCATTCAACTCACTCAAAATATACTATAACTGTTAAGGAGACACTCTGTTGTAACACATGATCGGCGTGTAATAACATATGACCAATACATTGTAGTTCCACATAATAACCAATAACTCACACAAACTATTCGTTCCCGATCTCTATTATATTTGTCATTCAACTCACTCAAAATATACTATAACTATTGAGGAGGCACTCTGTTGTAACACATGATCAGCGTGTAATAACATATGACCAATACGTTGTAGTTCCACATAACAACCAATAACTCACACAAACTATTCCATTTTGATCTCTATTATATTTGTCATTCAACTCACTCAAAATATACTATAACTGTTAAGGAGGCACTCTGTTGTAACACATGATCAGCGTGTAATAACATATGACCAATACGTTGTAGTTCCACATAATAACCAATAACTCACACAAACGATTCCATTTTGATCTCTATTATATTTGTCATTCAACTCACTCAAAATATACTAAAACTATTGAGGAGGCACTCTGTTGTAACACATGATCAGCGTGTAATAACATATGACCAATACGTTGTAGTTCCACATAACAACCAATAACTCACACAAACTATTCCATTTTGATCTCTATTATATTTGTCATTCAACTCACTCAAAATATACTATAACTGTTAAGGAGGCACTCTGTTGTAACACATGATCGGCGTGTAATAACATATGACCAATACATTGTAGTTCCACATAATAACCAATAACTCACACAAACTATTCGTTCCCGATCTCTATTATATTTGTCATTCAACTCACTCAAAATATACTATAACTGTTAAGGAGGCACTCTGTTGTAACACATGACCAGCGTGTAATAACATATGACCAATACATTGTAGTTCCACATAATAACCAATAACTCACACAAACTATTCCATCCCGATCTCTATTATATTTGTCATTCAACTCACTCAAAATATACTATAACTGTTAAGGAGGCACTTAGTTGTAACACATGATCAGCGTGTAATAACATATGACCAATACGTTGTAGTTCCACATAATAACCAATAACTCACACAAACTATTCCATTTTGATCTCTATTATATTTGTCATTCAACTCACTCAAAATATACTATAACTGTTAAGGAGGCACTCTGTTGTAACACATGATCAGCGTGTAATAACATATGACCAATACGTTGTAGTTCCACATAATAACCAATAACTCACACTAACTATTCCACCACGACCTCTATTATATTTGTCATTCAACTCACTCAAAATATACTATAACTGTTGAGGAGGCACTCTGTAGTAACACATGATCGGCGTGTAATAACATATTACCAATATGTTGTAGTTCCACATAATAACCAATAACTCACACAAACTATTCGTTCCCGATCTCTATTATATTTGTCATTCAACTCACTCAAAATATACTATAACTGTTAAGGAGGCACTCTGTTGTAACACATGACCAGCGTGTAATAACATATGACCAATACATTGTAGTTCCACATAATAACCAATAACTCACACAAACTATTCCATCCCGATCTCTATTATATTTGTCATTCAACTCACTCAAAATATACTATAACTGTTGAGGAGGCACTCTGTTGTAACACATGATCGGCGTGTAATAACATATGACCAATACTTTATCTTTCCACATTAAAATCAATATCTCACACAAACTATTCCACCCCGATCTCCATTACGTAATTCAACTCACAAATATAACTATTGGGGAGGCGCTCTGTAATAACCCTTAATTAGATTTTTTACTTTATCAAAACTTATAAGCATATTCGCAATATCCGTTTATCAAAATAATAGTGTATTTCGTTAGTGTTACGAAGAAGGGGTACGTAAGGTTAAGGGATGAAGATCTCCACGGCGAGGATCCAATATTTCCTATTAGATTGTATTCGTCCCTCTCGTGTCCCGTCACCCTTCCCTGGGGTACACTTCTGGGCAATCTTGAGCTGAGTCACATTCCGATCGAAGGCTTCTTTTCCTCTTTTGCTTTCTCGATTCGCTGCAATTTTATTCGGTCTCGATAGGGAATAGCTGGCATTTACGTATCACTGATTCGTATTTAAAGGGGATGGATCGTTAGAGATGAAAAATTTAAATTGACGAGTTGTAAATAGCGTAAAAAGATGTATGAACTTTTAACATTCCATCATTTTAAGTTATATTTAAAAAAAAATGCAATACTATATACTCTGGTAGATGAGGAAAAATATTTATATACTTTTTGACGAAACAAAACTACAATATCAATGAGGTTATTTTAACTTAACGGGGCATTCTCATTTCATGGGCCGAAAAATCGACGATTTTTAAGATTTTTTTTTAGACATATTTATTTATCTTTTAAGAATATTTTCATAAAATTTCATGATAATTTTTAAAAAAATATTTTTGTCGTTATTAAGCCGAAAGTAAGGCTGTCCATTATGTACGTAATTGTGGCTGTTGTTCAAGTCAGAAAATTAAAAAAAAAACTATTTTACTTTAAAAGCACGTGGCTATAGCCGATACTAGAATAATTAAAAAATAATAATTGTAAAAAAATGGCGGCTTGTTGAAATAAAAAATCGATTGATTTTTTTTTGTCTTGAGAGGAGTGTAAACAATTGAAAGAATGAATCGATTGAAATACTTCTAGTACCGGCTATAGAAAAAGGTATAACAAAGAGAATAAGTACTTATTCATTAAAATCGGTTTATTAGTTTTGGAGTTATTACGGGGAATAGTTTTAAAAAAGTGGTTTTTCAGGAAACTCATTTGAATGATTTATGTAACCATGTAACTTGCTTCATTTACTTTTGTCTGGTTGGCTGGAAGATATTGCAGCCTGGCAATAAGTCCGCCAGATTGTATTTGCAATAAAAGTGTTAAATAAATAAATAAAAATAAATCGAAATGACAATATACAAGTATGACTGAATACGGTATGGAGTGATAAGGGATGAATGCAATTGTGGTGGTCGTCGCATGATATTGTCGCATACATACGGTCAATGACTGATGAAACGACCTTCGGATTCCTCGATAAACTATAGTAAACAGTCCGAAGATCACATGCCGGCCATTGACGTCGGCCGAGCGACCGCACCACACGCCAGAGAGAGAGAACGCACCACGGCTATCTCACCAGTTCCGTATTTAGATGAATACCTACATACGACAATAACCGCTCCTGCATTCACAGAAGCGAGACATAAGCATATCGCGAGCGCACTCTCGCGCACATTCCAAAAAGATATAAATACCTACGTTACTATAAAAATAAACTCTCTCTTTCCGCATTGCGATCTAACGTGTTTTATTTATTTATCAACAGCCATCATCATCTCTTCCTTAACGACCGATTCCCTAAACACTTAAGACTGCTGTGTTGAGGATAAAGAAAACTGTTTTGAACACATTGAACAAATTAATGAATCAAGACTAACAAAACAAATATAATGTGCAAGTACGAGTGGAAAGCGGAGAAGAGCAATACGAAGGATAATCTGGATGGATCATGTGAAAATGTAGCATTAGGAAAGCCTGACGCCCTTTCATCTCTGCCTACCGCGATATAGAGATGTGTGATTCCTCCTATGTTTAAAATATAAGTTTAATATAATTTATTTTGTAAACCTAAAAAAAAAACAACATGTCATTTTCAAACAGCTCCAATAAGTATAATTTCACCTAACTCTTGATATTGTTGCTCAGGTGGGGTAGAGCATACCCTGGATGGGAGCGAAGGAGCGAGTGGGGTCAAAAAGAGCTTCATAGGCGGGACACCTCAACGTAAACAAAAATATAAAAACTTTTGATGGAAACTCTGCCAGGAATATAAATGAATAACTTTCCCTGATATTCAGACGACTGAGACGATATCAAAACGAACCTTCATTAAATAAAAAAATATGATTTGGATGTGTTTTCTGATATGAAAACATTTATTATATCATTTTATTACTCATCTGTTTTGTAAATGTACCTTATTTTGTAATTTATGCTGTTGTTCCCCTTTTGTCCCTTTGTAAAGGGGTTTTTTTGGGACATTTTATGCGACCATGTAACTTGCTTAATTTACTTTTGTCTGGTTGGTTGAAATAGATTTCCGCCTGGCAATAATCCCGCCAGATTGTATTTGCAATAAAAGTGTTAAATAAATAATAAAATGACAATTTGTATAGCGTTATTTAGACAATAAACTTTTTTTCTTTAACTCGAGATTCGAACCAAATATTGTACAGTGATTAAAAATATAACAAAACAAACAAACATAAGTCAAATGTAAAGATGGGAAGGAGGTAACTGCGGCCTGGCCATACAAAATGAACGCGTAAACGCGCTCTTCTTTGAGCTTGTCGCAAGCCAATAACAAATCCAATTGTAATACTTTATAAATTATAAAACATAAGGACATCTATTGGGATGGTCAAGAAATACTTAAATATTACAATTTACCGATATTATCAAAGTTACAGTCATCTTTCTAAAAGTTTTCTCTGAGTCAATACGTGTCTCTGATACAGGGTTACCGAATACAGTTTTTTTGCGATTTCGTTTGTAGTTTTGTTCAGTGGTTGATTTTTAACTTTTGTGCGTTATTTTTGTGAATTTTTCAAAGTATTTATTTACAAAGTGTGTTTTCATGTATTCTTTGGTTATTGGCGGTAGTTTTGCTGCATAATACGACGTTTATATAGACTTTTTACGGTTTTATTTTATAGTTTATTACCTTTTGTACTTTATTATACATCATACAGATAATTTGTTGATTTTAGTTTACAAAGTATATTATATTTCACTATATTTATAAGTAAACGTGTTTTCTGTGTCAAGTTGTGACAACCCTGACATTTTGTGAATATTTAAACGGTGTTTTTTTGAGTGAACGGCAGCTCAAACGCCACACGGTGTACATATATAGCAAGTGTTCATAATATCCTTTATATCTGTATACAAAAAATATAATTTTTTTAGGTTTTATTTTTGTTGAAAAAATCCCGGCCTGTTGGGTACGGCAATACTAATAACTTCCGGCACTTAAAAGGTTAGATTGTATTTGGTAAGAACAAATACCAAGGAAAGACGAACTACAAATAAACATTTGTAGATCTTCCGATATGCGATAGTAACACATTCGGCTTTAGGTGTAGTGTAGTGTATATATTTGGCAAACATTAAAGGTAGCAAGTATTACGAGAATTCCTTAGTTTTAGATCCTCCTTCTACAATATATCCCGACCCGACCAAATCCGCGTGTTAATTAGTATCCTGGATTTGTGCGTTTGATCATAATACACTATATTCAATATCTTACAACCTGGTGGGTTTATAATATATGGCAATCTTTTCATCCCAACCATAAAGACCTACGTAAGTACGATCATGTAACTTCATACCAGAAGGCATTGAACTGGTTGAATGTTAGAAATTGACGCCAAATTAACATACTGTCTCTATTGTATAATATCCTTAACTGTCCCGCCGCCTCCTCTTATCTCGCCGATAATTTTCAGCTACTTTCCAATTATGGATTAGCGCTACGCTCAAACAGAGATTGTTTATTGGGGTTTTCAGTTCACCGCTCCTCTTTCTTTACGTCGTCCTTTACTGTCCATGCAGTGAGACTCTGGAATCAGTTACAAACCAATATAAGACTCGCTCCGTCCTTGGCATGCTTTAAGAAGCGACTGAAAAACCTCTTAATTTCTAGTCTGTAAAACAACATGTTTTATTCCTGATTTTTCTTTTCCTTTCCTCTCACCATCCCTTCCTCTCCTTTTGATTGATGATATCTCACTTCACATGAAAATTAATGTTCGGGTGATTGTCCGTCTTTGTGGGGCTCGTAGGCATATGCTCACGTATGTGTTTATGGATTTCGTGGGGATGGATAGTCATTTGAATGATTTATGCGACCACATAACTTGCTTCATTTACTTTTTATGGTTGGTTGGAAGAGATTGCCGCCTGGCTATAAGCCCGCCAGATTGTGTTTTCAATAAAAGTGTTAAATAAATAAAGAAAGATTTCAAAGCATTCTTTAGTAAAAAACAGACTGACATCCTTTTGAAAAAAAATCTTGGTGCCATCGGGAATTGAACGCGCAACACCGGATTGGAAGACAGGCTTCTTACCAAGACGCCTACCTTCCGACAGGCGATGACCTCCGTTGCCTAGTTGGTAAGCCGCCTGTCTTCCAACCCAGAAGATGCTGGTTCAAATCCCGCTGAAACCCGGATGTTTAAAAGGGATTCCATTCTGTTTTTCATTTAAGGAATTTTTAATATCTTTCTGGTTGCTTGGAAGAGATTACCACATTGCAACAAGTCAGTCAGATTGTACTTTATTCTACAAAAGTATCATACAATATAATGCAAAGGTTTGTCAACTATCTATTTTGAATAATATGATTTAAATAGAATGATATGTAAAAAAATTATCCAACTGAAGAATAGTATGTAAAACGGAGATCGTCGATTTTATTGTAATATACACATTTTTTTTCTTTTGTCTTTTTTTTTCAAACTATAATGGTGTAATTAAAACACGACGTATTACATACAAACGTATAATTACGAACTATGAAATTTTCGCCATGTTATATAAATTACGTTTTTTCAAACGTGTCGTCATTTTAATTTTCAAATTTTCCACCCTTTAGTTATTTCGTTTAATTAAATTTATACTCGAGCTTAATTTGATTGTCAGTGTTTTTCCTATAATTTATTAATGTGTATAATTTATTTTTTGTTTCAGGTGAGTATACTGTTTGCTGCTTATAAATTTCCCAAACAAGACCTCTTTTTTTTAATGGTATGTATGTTTTTATTTATTTATTATTACACATGACAAGAAATATACACAATTTGCGAAAAAACAACAGGCAATTTAACTTAGACATACATTATTTTAATGATCTGGGTTTGTCGCCTTTCATTTGTCGTATCCCCAGTAAACTAGGCTTTTGCCTGTATCTCACTAAGATAGAAACTTACATATATGTTATACTATATATGTAAGTTCCCACCTCTAAATATATAAATTAAATTTTGATCAAAATGGGTTACAATAGAATACTTGTATTGTTTTATACTTACGTTGTGTGGAATAAAATCTGGCGAGCCTATTGCTTTGTGGCAATCTCTCCTAACCTACCAAAAAGATGTTAAATAGACCTGAAGTGAAAACCGGACTAGAATCCTTTGAAAAAAATAACTAGGTTCCAACGAAAAAAATAACTAGGTTCCTTCGAAAAAAATAACTAGGTTCCATCGAAAAAAATAACTAGGTTCCAACGAAAAAAATACTGAGTTCAAACTTTTCTTAGGAGATAAGAAGTTTCACTTCTACCGCGCGAGAGTCTCACGCATCTGTTTTTTTAATTTGATTACTGAATGAGTAACGTTATGTTTTTTTAATAAAACATGAAATAAATATTAAAACTGAGAAATTCACATGAAAAAATGAATATTTTGAGAACATTCCTAATGTGAAAACAACATATTTTGGCAAGCATCCTCAAGATGTGTATCGTGCACGTGACCCGACTCCAGGATGTGCCCTAATAGCCTTAAGGCTTCCCTTTTCTTATTAAATAAAGAGAAATGTTGGCCTGACGTGAAGTATGTTATGAGTCAAAAAAACATTTTTATGAGATGCACTGCGACATATGTATATCATATAAGGTTTTGACTTTTTATTTTATGACGACAATAACTCAAAGTGATTCTTATCTATATTTTGTTTCATAATTTTATGAACAAGTTGTAAATGTGTACTGAGTTTATTGCGTTGTATTATTTTGTTTTATCTACACTAATAATAATAAAATAATAATTTATAAAGCACCAGTTAGAAAGCAGCCTCTCCTCTTAACCCTTATCTTGGCAAAGTTCAATTTATCCAAATATTAACGTTTTTCTTTGGTGATTCCTTGTTATACTCGTATGGTAAGTTATGAAGGGAAACTGAGGAAAAAAAATCACGACTTTTTTATATAATTTTTTTTAACCTTTCCTTCCCTGTGTTGGGTATCTTCTACACGTGGCTTCTAATATCCATCAATATCTCTTTAAATATAATAAATACAAGGTAAAGATTTTAGGTATTCCTCTATAATATATTTACGCATTGATTTAAAAAATAATATTAATAATAATCAGAATTTATCGACTACATCGTAAGTATTTCGTGAATATCGGAAACAAATTCGCATTTAAACGCTGTGAGGGCTTTGATCTTGGGTCTTGACGATAGGTGAAGAGTATGCGGGAAGCGCGACACTATATTCGCATCTCACTTTTGCATACGTCACTAAATAGCGAGGAGCTCAATTGTCTCAACCTCGCAAGTGTAAGCCACGCCCGAGTTAGCCACCAACCCTGCCGCGCCGCAGTATCTGTTGAGCTGGCAACGAGGCTAGATCTACGCCCGTTCCGTGAGCGTTGTCAAATGGTTTTTTAATGTTTTCAGCAAATAAATCTCAATTATTATAATTTTTAACTTCAATTATAATCAATTAAGGGGATTATCTATGAATGTTCTTATTTTTCCGATTTAAAATCGCTAATTTTTTATTGCGTACTCACTACCCAACACCGGAGCGCGCGTATTATTTTTATCACCGTAAGGGAAGGGTTAATGTGTAACACCCACGTTACATTGCCAAAATATCAATTTTTATAAAACACAAAAAGGGCTATAAAATGATTATATTATATAAAACATGAACAACATTTACATACTCGTAGATGAACTATCAACAAATAAAATGGTTTGAATGATATTTGTCTACATGTAGTGATTAATAAGATATTTAAAGATTATTTACCCCAATTTTCAAAACGCGCCCACGCTGTCCTGACATGTTGACCCGGTGTCGTTTGAAAGATTGTAACGTTGTCAATATTTATCACCAGATGATACCACTGCACACAATAGTGTATGTATAGTATTTGAATGTGTTACCATATTTGAAATTACGTTAGAGTTTCTGGATCAAAAAAAAATCTCTAAATTAGTGTAACACCTCTGTTACAATGCCATGATAAGGGTTAAGGGCGCTCTTACTTGGGACTTGAACCCACTTTTATTGACAGATCAAAAATTTTACAAAAATAATACTCTTAAGATGATTTGGGCATGCGGAATAAATTATTGAAGAAATACTAACAAAATAGATATATAGTGCAGATGTGGGTGGAAGGTGTGTGAGAGGAAGACAAAGACGTACGATTGGATAACGTGAATAATATTCTGAAAGAAGGAAACGTAAGAAGGTGTATGAATGGAGAAGAGACTAAGGATTTGTGTAGTGATAGGAAAGTCTGACTTATATTTATTTATGTTTCGGTATAGATCATCTGGTATGCGATAGTAACACATTCGGCTTTAGGTGTAGTCTGTGTGTGTATTATTCATATATAATATATCAGGGGTTTGCATACATGAGGTCAACGAGAGCTACATTCTTGATTTTCATATCATATCATAAATAGCGCAGAAAACGGTTTGCGTGGTTTGCGCACATAAAGATGCAGGAGATGTGCGCGCAACCTTCACATTGAAATCATAGCACACACGTATACATCAATACTTGCGTCTTTGTCAGTTGCATTCATACATACGCATCTTGTCACTTACAACATTTAGAAAGGAAAATCGCGAAAATACAAGTATAATGGGGAAAGAAGGTGTCTATATTTTTATAAGAGACATTGGGAGCCGCACTTAACGCAACGAAGAGCCGCATTTGCCCACGTCTGTAATATGTAATCAAAAAAATGGATAAAGCCTTCCAAAAATGGCTGTCTGCAAACGCTTTCTAAAGCTGTACACGCCACACCTAACATATCTCGAACATTTAGCTGCAGACCATTTCACGCTATATGACCAGCGACGGCAAAAGCCCTGTCATATGAAACATTTTAAAATCGCGGGTGAATTATGTTCTTAAATTCGACACAACTAACCCAATTAATTAAATTTATGGTGCTTGTCAGATTTTTCACAAAATAAATGACTTAAGAATGTTTTAAGAATTTATTCTCATAGCTGTGGTCTGATGAGCATATTTGTGAGACAATTTTTTTACTACAAATAAATTAAATTAATCTCAACTTTAATAAATCATTTCTTTAATTTATTTTATATGAGATACTATTATCTTTGTGGTATTCGAAGTGAACTTCTCTTATCTTCGTTAAGTATCCATCTATCACTAGTGATAAATGATACAAAAACTTCTGTTAAATTTAACATTCAAACTTAACTGAAAATCTGTATTTAATATAATGGAAGCTCTATTAAAAAAGCTTTTATTTTTCTTTTTTGTGTGATTAATTGCTGTCGTGTCAGATACTAACTACCCAGTAGTGAGGAGTACAATATGGTGCCTGAATTGGACATAGACATATATGGTTTAAGGCTTTCGGGCTAAGGGATATTCGGGTTTAGGAAGATGGTGAGAGAATTGATGGCAAAAGGGTTTTTTTTTTTACTTAACTTACCTGTTAATATAACTGAACTGTTAGATTAGATGAAAATTGTTAATACTCGTAATAATATTTATGGGTTCGACTCCCGAGTTAGAGCGCTTTTAAGAAGAGTTTGCTCGCTTAACAGCGCCATATAAATTGTCCTTTTATTATTATTAATATAAGATTTTATTCGTTGCTATTGCTTATAAATTATCTGTTTTGTTAATAAAGGGTCTTTCAAATTGGGCGGTTTTTTTAATCCATTTTTTTTAATTCTTGAATAAAACACACAATTCGCTTTGATTTCAAAAAAATTTTTTTGTTGGTCATTGAAGTATATTGTTTGACATTTTAACACAACAAAACAATATTTGCCAAATGTGGTGGACATATAGCGATAGGGAATAAGGTAAATGTAATATTTAACGTTATATATAGGTTCTTTTAAATTGAGCCCGTTTTTTTTTCAATTCTTGAATAAAACACAATTCGCTTCGATTTCAAAAAACTTTTTATTTGTCATTGTACTCGTAGTATAATCTCTCTCCGTGGTTGCAGTCCTAAGACTGGTTTGCAGCAATTTCAACTCTTCTCCTCCATTCCCCCCTGTCCTGTGCGGCTCTTTTTAAATCTGTATATGTTGAGCAGCGCACGTCCACCAACAGGTCCTCCAGGTACTCTCAGCGTGGGCGTCCCCTAGAGTTTGTCCCCTCGGTCATACCCTCCATTATGGCATGCAAGAGGCCCTCTTGTTGTATTATATGACCGATCCATCTTGCACGCCTTTCGGACAGGATCCTGAGCAGGTGCCTTCCTCCTTCGATTCGTTGGAGAACCTCTTCATTTGTGATGCGGTCTCTCCTAGAAATTCCTAATAAATTCCTAGTAGTATAATGTATGACATTTAAACACAAAAATTAATATTCGCCAAATGTCCACCTTTTGCTCCACAGATGTCCACCAATAATGCGAATAATTTCGTCCTTCAGCTCAGGAATTGATTGGGGGTCATTCTTATAGACCTGGATTTTCACGTAACCCCGGAGAAAATAGTCCAACGGTGTCAGATCACATGATCTTGGTGGTCAATCACCACCATCGTTTCCGGAGATTACAATACATAAAATAATTCAACAATTTGAACGCGTTGTTGTGTTGTATACGACTCCATTTTTATAAATGTCATACTTTACACTTCTCAAATTTCACAAGACCCAGGCAAATTCGCGATGCCATCTGTGTTTAATCTAAGAATGAAAAAAAAACCGCTCAATTGGAAATACCCTTTATTTACAGATTAATTTTTTGTAGGTTTACGTAAGAGTTCTATCACATTAAAAAATAATGAAACTTAATGTTAACATTTTTAAATAACTTCTATCAATTCATTTTTATGGTGGTACGCTTGAATAAAATACTAGTGGTGCAGACATATTTAATTGCGTGTCCAGGAGACAACTTCGGATTCATAAATTATGTTATCGGGCTTCGACCATTGTTGCAAGGACGTAATTCGCAGTTTGAGACGATACAAGTTTAGAAATATTACTGTTAACATGAAGGTTTCACAAGTCGAATCTGTAGAGACCGCTTGATTTACAAGGCTTATTAGCGGTCTATGGAATATATTATTATTATTGAAATATGACGTATATTATGTTATTATAATTAAGTTTTCGATACGTTAATATCATAAGTTAAACCACACAGTATGTTATAACACTGAAAGACCTTGTAAAATGAATAATTATATTTAAATTAAATTCTGTAAATTTTATATCAAGTCTTAAATTTTATGAAGTGCTTTTAAACATTAATATTCAGCACAACTGAGAGCAAACAGCAGCAACAAAATCCAAATGGCGTAGAACTGTTGCTAGTTATCAGGGGTCCAGTGGAGAAAGAAAACGCAGAGAAGCTGCAAAAGCCTATATGCAACATAATATATCGATCGAAAATTGGCTTACATTGTCATCTCCAGTGACACCAACGTCAAGTACACTTTGATTGTGCCTTCTATTATGCTTTTCACGGATAAAATATAGCTACATATCATCATGCCATTGTCCTGTCAAAGCGCTATCTTTCCTAACTCGATACACTTTCTTACCCTCTTCCACAACCTCTACGATTTCTTTGACTTTTTACATTTCTTTCTTTAAGAATATTATTCACTTGATCCAACCATACTTTCCTTGGTCTTCCTCTCATACGACTTCCACTCACATTTACACTGTACATCTGTTTTGTTAGTCTTTTTTATTAATTCGTTCTACACGCCCAAACAATCTCAACGTACTCTTATTTATCTTAATTAACACATTAGCCTAAAGAGTAACACACCACGGGCAATGGACTTCATTAATTAATTAATTTCCATTAATTAATGTAAAATTTAAAGACGGTATCTTTGTTTTATTCCTCTACATTTATTGAAAATCACAATGCATTTACACACTTGCTCTGTCATCATCAGGTGAGATGTCAAGTACTGAAGTATTTATGTTACCATATATGTAAAGGTTCTTTCGAATTGAGCTTTTTTTTTATTTAATTTTTTTTAATTCTTGAATAAAACACACAATTTGCTTTGATTTCCAAATTTTTTTTATTGATCATTGAAGTATAATGTATGACATTTAAACACAAAAATTAATATTCGCCAAATGTCCACCTTTTGCTCCACAGATGTCCACTCTTTTGTCAAAATTTTCGATGACATTTTGGCATAATTGCTGTTCTAATTCACCAATAACGCGAATAATTTCATCCTTCAGCTCAGAAATTGATTGGGGGTCATTATTACAGACCTGGTTTTTCACGTAGTCTCAGCGAAAATAGTCCAACGGTGTCAGATCACATGATCTTGGGGGCCAATTAACACCACCGTTTCCGGAGATAACAATACATAAAATAATTCAACAATTTGCACGCGTTGTTTGATTGTACACGACTCCATTTTTATAAATGTCATACAATACACTTCTCAAATGTAACAAGACCCAGGCAAGTTGGCGACGCCATCTGTGTTTTATTCAAGAATAAAAAAACCCGCTTAATTTGAAAGACCCTTTATAATACTAATTAAACAATGACGTGTGTTGTTCTCGACAAAATAAAAGAAAAGAGTTTATGTTATTAATTGTTTATGGTTTTAAAAAAATAGGGTTTGAAGCGGAGAGGAGAAATTTAAATGATTATTTATGATATTTTTGTATTGTTTATGTGTAATGGTTACTAGGCTTTTTATTGTGTAATTTTATATCAATTATGGAGTTTCACAAAGTGACGCCAGAGTTATTTATCATAAACAAGTATTTATATCAAAATTTGACACAGTTTGCTACAAGTAGATATAATAAAATTTCACAAATACTCAAAATATGCATTCACACTCTTGAAAGATATCTGTACCTTCTTTAAAGTTATCTGTACCTTCTTTAAAGATATATGTACTTTTTTAAAAATATATCTGTACCTTCTTTAAATATATATGTACTTTTTTAAAAAGATATCTGTACCTTCTTTAAATATATATGTACTTTTTTTAAATATATCTGTACCTTTTTTAACCCTTCCCTTACGGTGATAAAAATAATACGCGTGCTCCGGTGTTGGGTAGTGAGTACGCAATAAAAAATTAGCGATTTTAAATCGGAAAAATAAGAACATTCATAGATAATCCCCTTAATTAATTATAATTGAAGTTAAAAATTATAATAATTGAGATTTATTTGCTGAAAACATTAAAAAACCATCTGAAAATATTAAAAAACGCTCACGGAACGGGCGTACGTCTAACCTATTTGCAAGCCTAGAGGCTACTAGTGGCGCGGAACGTCAGTCGCATACCCCGTCGCTTACGCCTTTGCTTGCGACGTTGAGCCAATTCAGCTCCTCGCAATTCAGTCTAGTATGCAATAGTGAGATGCAAATATAGTGTCGCGCTTCCCGCATACTATTCACCTATCGTCAAGACGAGGCACTCGCCGCGTTTAAATGCGAATTTGTTTTCGATCTTTACAAAACACCTCGATGTAGTCGATAAATTCTGATTATTATTAATATTATTTTTTAAATCAATGCGTAAATATATTATGGAGGTATACCTAAAATCTTAACCTTGTATTTATTATATTTATAGAGATATTGATGGTTATTAGAAGCAACGTGTAGAAGATACCCAACACAGGGAAGGAAAGTTTAAAGATATATGTACATTTTTAAAAAGATATCTGTACCTTCTTTAAAAATCTTTATTTTCTAACTGAGATTCAGCAGTCAGTGAATAGTGTCAAGGAATATTGACTCAGTATTGCGGCTTCATTCTTTCCTCGGGAATAAATGCCCCGGGAACATTCTTCGGTTTCCATTCCCGAGCGTTTTCTGTTTTCAATTAACTTTTCCCTGTACCTATAATTTCATCCCTTTTTATTTGAAGACTACGTTGGCCTTACTTTGCGGCGTTGCGCCATATTTCTTTGTCCTAAAAAAAATATGGAAATTGGCTTTATCTGAAAAATTTTCCACAATTTAATATTAATGAGCATTTATAAGCCTTATTTTTATTTAGTAAAATATAGTTGCGTCAAAAAAGTTTCCTTTTAAATTATTTAATAATAATAATAATAAAATTACAATTTATATAGCGCCGTTCTCGTTAAGGGCGCTCTAACTTGGTATTTGAACCCACTGGTCGTCCTGGTATGACATTAGAAATTTTTAATTCTTTAAACAAAAAAAACGTGAAAAACGCGTTCAATAATACTTATTTTGATTTATAATTATGTACAGTACCCGGAGGTAAGTACAACACATCGGGCTTAAGAAAGAGACTGTCTGCCATAATCGGCTAACTTTGGCTTTGTAGAGCGTCGTCTCTGTCATTCATACACGTGTTCAGTCGCGATTTGTTAATCGTTACCGGATCGGACTCTTAGGGCATCGTGGCAACAGAGACGACGCTCTATAAAGCCGAAGTTAGCCGATTATGGCCGACAGTCTCTTTCTTAAGCTCGATGTGTATTACTTACTAACTATAAATTTAAATTATAATTTTCATGAAATATATTTGGTAATAACAGAAAACATTTTTAGTGTCTCCCACCATGCTCCACATACCTCCACGCGGTGACCGACGGGCAACGGACTTGAGGGTGAAGTTGATGGTAACCAATCCGTCGGGGGATCCCAAAAGTTCAGCTAAAGTGAGAAGCAGTGAGCGTCTGTCTCGCATGTTAGCGGCGGCTCACAAATTATGGGTGTGGCAACTCGACATATTCGGGTACTAGTCACATACACCATCGCTTATGGGTATCCAGGCTTATTAGATTAATCAGACAATGGGGCATTACATGACCAAGGACAGCGGATACAGCCCTAGTTAGTTGGGCCACCCTGGTTCCACGTCCGATGACAATCGGTGGATAAAAACTCAGTCAAACAAACCGAAGATTTATGGAAAAACACTCGCAAAGATGCACTACCCTGTCTGGCAGTGAGGGCGATTCTCCTCTCGGTGATCCAGAGACTGACATCATGTCAGAGCCAGCTTGCAGGATTCCAGGGGCAAGCAAAGTGAAGCAGAGGAAACAAATTCGTCTAGGGAGAAGCAAGAAAACTTTTTCAGTAGTTTTAAAATACGATAAGGCAGTTTTTTTTACGAAACTATTCAATTAATGCCACTGTCGCGCTTGAAAACCCAATCATCCCTTAATAATTCTGTACATTACAATGTGACAAAAAAATAATATTACTTACGTTGAGGTCGATGAAATTGAACATACACCTCCCAGATTGAAAGACAGGCATCTTAGCAACAAGGCCATGAATTTGTGAGATATATCCAAATAATGTTCCATCTATTTTAATAATAAAGCCTAACACAACAAGGCAGTGGGGTTTAGTCAGAGAAGATGTCTTTGGATTCTAATTAGTAGCATGCTCTGTAACCTTAGCCTTTGTATTTAATGCATATACGATGACCGAGAAACCCTCCAGAATGCAATTGCGGTGAGATGCAAACCGCAATCGCTTGCTGAATGCATTATCTGTGCACTCACAACGTGACTTTGGGGATAAATACGAGGGTCATCCAGAAAGTAAGGTTACAACATTTATGTAGGATCGAAAAATGCTTGTATTTAATTGAAACGTCAGAAATCACTGCCTTGCCTCGTCGTTAGTATCAGTACGGCCTTCTCTGAACAACCTAACCCACTTCGTGATATGTTGTCGACTCATCACATCACTACCATAAACTTCCACAAGCTTCCGATGGATATTCGCGGTGGTATTGTTCTGCAAAGTCAAAAAACTGATGATCGCGCGGGTCTCGCACGGACGAGAGTTGGCGCGAGCGCGCGACGACCTCTCCATCGGAAGAATTTACTGTGACTAAACAAAATTGCTGACAAACACGCGGGACCAAACAAATTGACCGTTAGGATCCTCCCTACATGCCAGCTGCACCAACTTTGAAACAAAAAAAATCCCCCGGCCTCAGGAGCCCTTGTAACCTTAGTTTCTGAATGACCCTCGTATAACATTCGAAGTACGAGGTTTGATAAAAAAATAACGAAAACTTAATTTTTTACCAAAAAGTATTTATTTGATAATAATTATTAAAAGTGTCTCTAAAGCGATAAGTCTTCCAGATGTACCATGTTTAACTACGAGTATGTGTTCAATATAATAAAAATAATTACTGCTTTTATCTCATCCACATCGATATTTCTCTAGTTATCATACTTTTCACCTTACCTCTTCTGGAATTCCATTGTCTTCTTTCGTTCACTCATTGGCCATCCGTGTTTTTTGTTCCTGTCATGGCACAATGAAAATTTAATATATGCCCCTTTATCGTTTAGTAATTACGTAAAAATATCCCAAAACTCTAATAAAAATTTACTACATATCCCATCCAAAGTATGTGACCTAATTCTGAAAAACCATATCAGACCGGTAATTTCCTCCATTTGCATGAATATCTTATAAACAATGGCCGTTAGAGGCAACAGCACAAAGCTCTCGCATAACTCGGGACTAAATTCAATTGGAACGACACACAATAACACCCACTTGCGAGCTTTAACACCTGTTTCCTAGACCGTTAACTCATCGTCTGTTCATTCGTGTCACAAAGGTTTAATAAACGCACCCCCTAGACTTTACAGGTAGTTGTGTTCTTCTTTGAGATACGACCCGGTAGCTAAGTAGCTAGGTAGCCTATCTTCCAATTCGGGTTTGATTCCAGTTGATAATAAAAATTATAATTAAAAGACACTTTATATAGTATTATTAAGACAAGAACCCCTCCTTAAGGGCGCTTCAACTCGGGATTCGAAACAATTATTATTGATAGATTAAAATATTACAACAAAAAAAACTTAAGTGTTAGGGTAAGAAGGTGGTGACTGCGGCCAATCGATTAGAAACTTCCTCGCATTAGCATTTGTTTAGAAAAATATATTTATGTTATTTGTTTAATCAAACGCTCTTTATTCCACTTTATATAACGGTATCTGGTATCTGGGCTCGCCCTATATTGGTGGGGTGTATCTTGGCTGGAGGGATGTTATTAGATGAGCCCAGACCTTTTGATAGCTTCTCTTTTTAATGTATTTTCTGCCACTTATGTGTTTTTGAAGTGTATTTAAATATATTATGTACATACTATGTTGCTATATTTATTTATTTAAGTATACCCACACTGTTTTCAAGGTGTTCACCTCATCATCAGGAAACCACAAACAATTGTTAAAGCTCTCGTGACGATGAAATGAAAATATTGAAACTGGAAGGGTCACACCGTTATATAAAGTGGAATAAACAGTGTTCAATTAAAAAAAAACAATGTCTTTAAACCTCAACCATGTTGCCTTAATTATAAATAATATATAAAAATACACTTTTGATTAGAAAACCTCGAAAAATGTACCAATAATATACGAACTACAAATATACCTTTATAGATCTTCGACTTGTGATAGTCACTCATTCGGCTTTAGGTGTAGTGAAGTGTGTGTAGTGTTTATATAAAATCATAAATTTTGATAAGACCTTTCAAGAGTTGTCTTTAAATACTTCGCGAAACTTCACACACCTCCCATATATCCAACACTTAAAGGTAGCTAATGATTAATCCAATTGAAATATACGAAAACTTAAATAAAAAAGATCATCAAATAGTTAGATATTTTCCAATATTAAAATGTATGGTGCAGTAAAAAATTCAATACTTACGTTAATATGTTGAAAAATACACTGTTATCGACTGAAAATACACTGTTATCAACTAAAAACACACTGTTATCGACTGAAAGTATACTGTTATCGACTGAAAATACACTGTTATCGACTGAAAATATACTGTTATCGACTGAAAATACACTAACCTACTGAAAATACACTGTTATCGACTAAAAACACACTGTTATTGACTGAAAATATACTGTTATCGACTGAAAACACATTGTTATTGACTGAAAATACACTTATCGACTGAAAATAATAAAGAAATGTGCTGTAAAAAATATGATGGAATATTCTACAAAGCTTCAGGAATACCCAAACAGCCAAAACTCGAATTAATCACGATTTACTTGAAAAAAAAAAAAGTTTGGCAATTCCTTTTCTAGTGTTTTAACTGAACATGTTTTACAAAAGTTATATTCTTTATGATCTCCATTAACTGGATATTAACGACAAATGGCAGTATTACGAGTATATCGTACTACCTTGTAAGCGGAAGTTGAATATATATTTTAAACAACAATTATTGACACGCTTTTGGTCAATGCTTGTCCAGTGGCGTGGAATGGTCTGCCTAAAAGTATTGGAGACATGGGCGGCGTGTGCAGCTTTAGGATGAAACGCTTTTTGGGAGATGTCATAAAAAAGTTATAAATAAACATTAATAAATATATAACGACGTGTAGCGATGGGAAACAAAGTTATTGGGACACTAAAACATGTATGCTCGAACCGGACAGTATCAACATCTGCTAAGATGATAGTCCTCAATAGTACTTTGGTACCAACTTCAATGTATGGTAGTGAAACGTGGACATGGGAAAAAGGAAAATGCGTGCATTGAGAATAATTCAAGGAGTGACAATGTATGATAGAATACGGAAGGAAGTGATAAAGGATGAATGTGAATAGGCTGATGTGTTTAGTAAGAGGAAGAAGAGCGCGCTGAGATAGTTTAAATGAATGAAAAAAATACTAACAAAACAGATACATGGTGCAGATGTCAGTAGAAGGCGTGTGAGAGGATAACCAAGGAAAGTATGGTTGGATCAAGTAAGTGATATTCTTAAAGAAGGAAATGTAAGAAGTCAGACAAACCGTAAAAATTGTATGTGAAGGTGCATGGATGTAAAAGAGGCGAAGGACGTATGCCGAGATAAGAAAGTCTAGTGATTTGTCCTCTCTGTTTACCCCGACAGGGAGATAGTGCGATGGTATGTATGTATGTATATTTTTTTTGTAATATTTTTAATCTGTCATTAATACGTGTATTGGGTTCAAAGCCCGAGTAAGGGCGCCCTTGAAGAGAGTTTGCTCTTTAAATGGGGATTTTTAAATCATACTTGATTGACTGAAGCCCTTCTTCTTCTCCCTGGATCCATCCCAACTCATTGTCTGCGAAGACTGTCGGGGTCAACTCTCCTCGTCCTCAGGTTGTATGCGCTTCTGTCCGGGACTACGTCCTCCAGGCCGTGCCTCTGAATCAGGTTATCTTTTTGCACCACCTATGAATTCTTTGGCCTTCCTATGGTTGTTATTCGAGGAATATCCATGGAGATTGCCTGGTTCACAATGTGATCGGGTGCTCTGCGTCCAACGTGCCCATACCATCTCAATCGCCTCTCCTCCATCTTGCTGTTGATGTCTGTAACACCTAGGCTTCCACGAATGCGTGAGCTTCTTATTTTGTCTCTTAGGGACACACCTGCTGAAGCCCTTGTAGGCGTGAATTCAAAAAAATATTTCAGTTTAATAACATGTTTGATATATTTATTATAAATCAATTACAATTACTTCAAAAATAATCAGCAGGAAAAATTAAACTGCTTCGTGTCATCCATAATTTTTTTCCATATCAGGATGTGTGCTTGTAGCTTGTTGTTGACAACCTTAATACAGCCTCCAAAGGGGTATCAGTGTTTGTTTGTTTTAGAGCACTTGCAAATATATCCAGTTAGTTAATTCTAAGAAGTCTTACTGATAAATACTAGATACGTTTTCAGAAAGAGATATTTTTATTTTATTTATTAAAACGTACAATATTTTATCGACTATTAAAATAGTAACAATGGAGCCTCAACAACATTTTGATGATGTGTTGAAAACCTTGAAACCGGTAGGGTTATACCGTTATACCGCTAGTCTCCTGGAGTGAGCAAAATCATCTTCTGTTCAACATTAATAAATGTGTCTGTGTATCTTATAGTCGATCGTTTTCACCAATCCACCATCAGTATACTATACAGAGAGTGGCACTAAACTAAGTTTCTGAATTCAAAGATTTAGGCGAAACCTTTGATGTCGGACTCACGTTCGTTAACCATGTCTCACGTTTGATATCGGACTGTTACAAACTACTCGGTTTTATAATGAGAATATCAAGAGAATTTAACAGCACCGATATCCTCCGAAACTTACATAATTATCTAATTAGATCCAAATTAGAATATGCATCTACGGTTTGGGCTCCTCATCAGCTCAAATATAAAAATAATATAGAACAAATACAAAAAAAATCCTCAGATATCTATGTTACAGAACAAAGGGCGATTACCCAAAATATGCTCACCATGCCGAACTTCTCACGGTGTGTAACTATAGAAGCCTCGAAACAAGAAGGCAAGAATCCATTGCGATATTCCTAATAAAGGTTTTCCAAGGTTCCTTTAACTGTCCCGCGATTCTAGAAGCACTAAGTTTATATGTACCCAATAAATATAGCCGTGCAAGGAATCACCCTCTGTTCTACATACCAACTTACAGGACGAATATCATGGCTAAAAAATCAGTCACGCGTGGTATAGAGATATTGAACTAACTGAATGACACGGTTGATATATTCTCGGTACCGTCGAACAGTATGAGAAGAATCCTGGCTAATATTCTTCCTGACACTAGAAGATGCCCCTCTTTGTGTAACAGGAGAAATCCGTGCAAAGTGGATAAAAAAAATATAAAGTGGAATAAACAGTGTTTGATTAAACAAATTACAATGTCTTAAAACCTCCACAACGTTAATGCCTTAACTATATATATACAGGATGGCACAGAGTAAACGCATGTTTTTGATTGGCTAGTATTTTGCAAAGTGAGGAAGCGTATGTTTTTCATTTAAGCATAACATTATTTAATTTCAAGATATTTTTTTTATTAATACAGGTAAATGAAGTAATAATATTGTACCTTTAAATTAATTGTGAAAAATAATGTCAGGCAAGTGTTGCCCTTCTTCTTTGTTGGTCACATATCTGCAGCCTCTCTTGAAAGTTACGTGTCACTGTCACAAACATTTCTTCTTGTATTCCTTCGATTTCTTGACGAATAGAAACTTTCAGTAGGCGAAGAAGGGCAACACCTGCCTGACATTATTTTTTACAATTAATTTAAAGGTGCAATGTTATTGCTTCATTTACCTGTATTAATAAAAAAAATATCTTTAAAATAAACAATGTTATGAACAATAAAAAACATGCGTTTTCTCTCTTTGCAAAATACTAGCCATTCAAAAAACACGCGTTTCCTCTGCGCCACCCTGTATTATAAGAAATAAATTAGAATTTTTAGTGCGCATGAATATTAAATCAACTTGTCAGAATAATTATGAAAATTAACATGAATCATACACAAAAAATATCAGAAAGCAGTACGTATATTACATGCATATTACCTATCATACATGTGATACAAACATGTGACAGGCCAAGGTTTAGAAGATCCAAGAATACAAAAAAATGGACAATCATTTCAACATAAGAATATAATATAAGAATATAATAAATCCACCTAAATATACTTAAAATAATCGCATATCGATACTTCAACATATTTTCAGAGATCTCTGAAGTTTTTCAGACAGAAAGAAAGTCAATGAGAAGGATAAAACAAGAAGAAAAAAAACAACGTATTTCTTATTATTGTTATTTAACACTTTTTTGGCGAGTTTATTGCCAGGCGCTAATCTCTTCCAACCAACCAGACAAAAGAAAATTAAGCAAGTTACATGGTCGCATAAATCATTCAAATGACTATGCATCCACACGAAATCCATTAACACATACGTGAGTATATGCCCACGAACCCCACAAAGACGGACAAGCACCCGAACATTCCTTTTCATATTTTATTTATTTATTAATTTTACACATGACAAGAAATATACATAATTTGTGGAAAAACAACAGGTTATTTAATTTGAACACACAATTTTAATGGATCTGGATTTGTTGCCTTTCTTTTGTCGTGTCCCCAGTAAACTAAGCTTTTGTCTTTATTTCACTGAGGACATAAATCATGAAAAAATTAATTAATACTTCTTTCCGATTGTTGAATTTATAAAAACCACGTTCTCATCAACCTGATAAATAGTGACACTCAATTACACTTGTATCATATACATCACGCGAAATCAAACTCCTCACACTTCATCACTCCATACAGACCAAAAACATACACCCCACAATGTGCCGCACATAATCATAAAAGTAAAAAAAAAAACAAAAATATAAGTATAAAAAAACACCACACTCAAGAGCTCACACAAATCTTTTCCACAAGTTTATAATTCCTCTTGCAAACCCAAGTACTCAAACTCCTGTCGCAATAACAACCACGCTCCAAACGACTGCCTAAATTGTTTTCCTCCCTTTGCCTTTATTGAATTCAGCACCCCATTGTATGTCATGGAAGCTAAATAGGCTTATTGCCTTTGGGAAAAAGGTGTTTTAACTATAGGGATGGTGAACATTTGATCTGTTGCCATGCGTGTCATGTGTCTCTGCTGAGTCAGCATATTCCCTTCCTCTCGATGATAGTGCCAGAGAATGGATTTGAGATGTAAATTGGCTATATTCAGGACCCGATACTCCCTGAAAAGCTCCGCTGTGGGATACCGGGCAGGGAGCTTGTTAATCATTTTTATAATAAATTTTTATGAAGTGAGAAATCATCAATCAAAGGAAAAGGAAGGGATCGTTGAAATAAACGTAAGTATTCCGTGATAACATATTTTATAATAAAATAATAAGTATGAAGTAAGATACACACGGTATTAACACTTGCCACCCTGTGATGGATAGTGAGTGACCAGGACTTACATAATAAAATAATTTTATAGCTAATTACAAAAAACAACCTAGCATATTTTGCATAATTTTAATTTAAAACATATAGTACATTTTTCACTGGATGCTGAGCGTCCAGCACAGTGGCTGGCTGTTAAGCACAGTAAGGCAAGTGTTAATGAATTTTTCCCATTGCATTATTAGGTTGCGCCAATGTAGTTTATGTCGTGTGACATCATGCTGTCTGCCTACGAGAACCATAAAAATAGAGCTCGCGGACCGGATCTAGTATGCGGGGTGTAGTTGAGCCATGCCTGCAGTAGTCCTGTCATTGTGTACTGTGGTATATTAACATTCGACAATTATGGCCCACATTCCCACTTATGCAATGTGTACTTGTAACAAGATGGGTAATTAAACTAGGGGCCGCGATTCGGTTATTTATACTAACTGTAAGATATCTTGTAGAGGATTGTTTAAAATTTTTAAATCTTATGATAACTACATGCTGCACATACCATTTTTCACATTACACTGTCAATTGTACGAATATCGGATATTTCCAAAAAAATAAAGTTGATGTGTTGTTGAGTATGATGAAGAAGAGCAATCTGATATGGTTTGGGCATGTGGAATGAATGAATAAAGAAAGCCTTATAAAACAAATAAATATACGTTTATTGGCCTTTCCAGTTCACCGCTCCTCTTTATTTACGTCGTCCTTGACTGTACATGCAGAGAGACTCTGGAATCAGTTACAAACCAATATAAGACTCGCTCCGTCCTTGGCATGCTTTAAGAAGCGACTGAAAAACCTCTTAATTTCTAGTCAGTAAAATAACGTGTTTCATTCCTGATTTTTCTTTTCCTTTCCTCTCCACCATACCTCCCTTTCCTTTTGATTGATGATATCTCACTTTATATGAAAAATAATGTTCGGGTGACTGTCCGTCTTTGTGGGGTTCGTGGGCATGTGCTCACGTATATGTTTATGGATTTCGTGGGGATGGATTGTCATTGGAATGATTTATGCGACCACGTAACTTGCTTCATTTACTTTTGTCTGGTTGGTTGGAAGAGATTTCCGCTTGGTAATAAGCTCACTGGATCGTATTTGCAATAAAAGTGTTAAATAAATAAATAAATAATAAATACAATTCACTCATTGGACTCTGTAATTCGTCTTCATTCTTCCTTAACTTTCCCATGTCACCAGCATACAATATTCCGCACACAGTTTCATTCGACGTTTGTATGCCACCCATCACTTTGTATATCACCTTGCTTTACCCCTTTAGAAATATTAAATCACTCAATAAAAGTCGTTGTTTAAAAAATATTTTCTCATTTTTGTTAACCAAGATCGCTATTTAAATCAATTGCATCTATTCTACGCAGTATTAAAATGATTTTCTTCAAAAAAAACCATGGCAATATGTTTACGATACTTCAGACAAAGTATTTTTATTAGATTTAGCTGAACGTTCTAAACTACCAATTAAGAGAATTGGTTTTATTTTCCTAGTTCGTCTCAACGAGCATAAGCAAAGTGGAAGGGTATTTTATTTTAACCGTGGCTTTGATAGTTTGTTTATCGAGGCTATACAACCCCTGGTGTTGGCACTGAACTCACCTTCCGGGCGTCATTTGGCGTCGCTTGTGGGGGTAGGAAGAGGCTTTTGTATGAATAAAACATGGTGTTCCGCCGATACACCCACCCTTGGTGTCACCCCGTGAAAATGACAGTATATTTCCGTCGGCTCTAACGGCATCCTTTCGCGTTTTTAATTAACGATTTTCAGCGATAAATATTCACAACTGTTCAGCTGTAACAAACATTTTATTTGTCATTTTAGATTCTTGATAAAATTAATTAATAATTATTTATTATATTGAACGAGAGTTTGCAATTGTTACCATGGTCGTCTAGTTTTTGTATGCCGAGAAATTTTCAACAAAAGTAAATAAATAAACAAACTAAAACAAAAGTTCTTATCGTGGACCAATTTCAATTTCTGATAATAAGTGACTCGCTAAGGGTTTGCTAAGAAGTCAGCGAGATGCTCCTATCCAGGTGCTTTTATTTCAAGGAATGGAGAATGTAAAGCAGAGATCCGAAGATGAATGACATGAGCATGCTACTGTTGTTGAAGATTTCTCCCATATCTATACAGAATCTGTATTTGCATTACTCAATCGATCGATAGGATATCCCTCGTGATCGAGTATGATTGTTAATCGTCCTATAGACAGTGGACGCCCGTGCATGTATTGGTTTATTGTGTGCAAGCTGTTGTACTTCAACAAGCTCATATTATTGATCAAACCCAAAGTTCCGATGGAAAGGAGTTCAAACTTCTAAGATGATTCATAGGTAAAATATGCTATAGTCTTTTGTTAGGCATTTTTATAAAGTGCTATTTTTGCGTTGCTTATTAACACTGTAAGGCTTCGGCCACACAAGTAGGAGCCTCGTGTGGTGCTTAGAGCTACGCTGCGAGCTAGGTGACATATCCTATCAAACCAACGCACCGCATACTATCGTAATGGCCACACTGCACGCTTTGCGCCACGCTACGTGACTATTAGTCACCTAGTGAGTCTCCTAGCGAACAGACGTGTTGGTTAATTTTATTGTGTCACCAAGTGATTATACAAGATTGAGAAAGTTTTAATAGCAGCTGTGTATAAAAGGGAGCCTTTGTGGAACCCATCGAGCAAATTATACAAAATTGTACCTGGAATAAAATCACTTTGGAATGAAATTGCACAGGAAGTAAATAAAGATAAATTAAGTTATAATGAAATTGGTTAGTTTTGATAGTAGCATCGTGTGTTGACTTAACCGCTCCCAACTGTCAAATGAATTTGTGCGAATACTTTGGCGTGGCGAGCATGAAGTCACCTAGTCTATATATTAGTCATGTAGTACCTAGCTTAGCACCTAGCGAAGCACTTTGGTGTGGGCTTAACTTAAGAGTTTATGATAAGCAATATATACGCTAGGGAAAAATAAAAAAAATCTGATGTTAAAACGTCTAAGAGTAAAACCAGTCTGTAAATGAATCTTGATTTATTCGCATTGGTATATCGCATTGGAAAAATGTCAGCTTAAATTGTAATAATCATAAAAAATGAGTGTGGTTTATTTAACATATTAATTGTTTTGGCATGGTAGATTCTAGGAAATATTAAATAACAAGAATTAAAATTTTCAAGATTACGAATAAATATAAATACAAGTGTTATAAAGTAAAAATGTTCATCAGCTTTAATTAGATTGCACATAAAAATAAAATGAATGTAAGATTATTTAACATATTAATGTATCATAATTACAATGCCAAATAATAAAGTTTTAAAATAATAGTGGATGGAGTGATACTAAATTCGAGGAAACTTTAAGTTATAACAAAATATATTCTAAGCTTTCGATTTTTTTTTAATTATACATTACATTAGACAAAAATCGCACTCCTAATTTCGACATGTAGTGTTTTTCTAATCACCGAGTATTTTATCAACAACACAAACGTGCGCTCTGCGCGAACCAATCGTGTGGCATTCTAAAACCAATACCACTACATAAGTTGTGTAATACAGCGTGTTACTCACACTATTGTAAAATGACTTCTGGCTGAACGATCTATACTACAAGTATATGTGTCTTTTTCATATTTTATATCAAGAATCAAATATGTTACCCGTTTGTGTTTAATTGGTGACCGCCATCATTATTTTGAACATCTGTGAAATTGTAAAACGGTCTTCGATATTTTTGGTTCCAAAAATGATTCTGAATATTCAACATAAATGTTTATTCAAGTAAGTAAACAGCAATTTTATGTGCATAAATTATTTGATTTAGGAGCAATAAAGGGCTGCTAAATATGAAATATTCTTTATTGATCAAGACACTTAATTGTGGAGTTACAAAAAGTGATATTATTGCCATATGCCAATCATTTCCAATCATCCAGATAAGAGTTACGTATATTCGTGCCAATTGCGTTAATATTTATGGAAAAAAATAAAAACTGTTATTCTTTCAACTAATATGTATTTTAATACAATTAATAAACATAACAGCACAAAGAAGCAGAAGGCGCTTCTGGAGGGATCATGTAGACCGCATGGAGGGTACGAGACTTGTGAAAATATCTGAGACTGAAAACCCTAACAGCAGAAGATACCAGGAAGGCCGCCGAAAAGGTGGAAGGACAGCTGGACGTCATGATCCCAGGACAGTTCAATGTCACAAACAAGTCATACGACCTAGACTAAGAGGATGAAGAAAAATAATGGCACAAAATATTGATAGGATATTTAAAAAAGTTTTCTTCTGTATAGCTTTTGTCATATGGTAAGATAAATGGCTTGCATGTGTAAACAAAATTCGAGAAATTTTTGGTAAAATTCGCAAATTCTGGACTCCAGTCTGTTTTCAATGCAGTTGCTAGGTTTATACGAGGTTTGATTAAAAAAAATACGAGAATTTTAATTTTTATCAAAAATTATTTATTTAATCCTCTTCCAACCAACCAGAAAGATGTTTTTATAGGCCCTAAGTGTTGTCTGATTGACAGACTAGAATCGTATTTAAAAAAATCTTGGTTCCAGCGGGGATCGAACCCGCAACCTCCGGATCGGCAGACAAGTGTCTTACCACCAGGCCACGGAGGTCGTCTGTTTTTTATGGTTTTTAATTTTCTCTATGGTCACAAAAATATTGTCCTTTCAATGTTCATTCCATCTTTGAGATGATCAGGAATAAGATGCGGGCGGCCATATTTGGCAAATACGGTGGGCACGGCATCACGACGATTCTGGTTTTGGCCAAAAAATCACGAATTGTGTCTGCACGATGCGCTAAGCTGTTATGTAGAAAGACTGACATATCGCGACGGAACACGTGTATGAATGGCAAAGACAACGCTCTACAGTGTATGAATGACGGAAACAACGCTCTACTAAGCCGAAGTTAGCCGATTATGGCCGAAAGTCTCTTTCTTAAGCCCGATGTGTATTACTTACCGCCAGGTACTGTACATACCGTCAGTCAACCCCTATAGAAGTATGCAGAGAGGACAGAGCGCCATACTTTGTTAACTCGACATACATCCTTACCCTCTTCCATATCCATATACCTTGTCACACAACCTCTATGATTTCACATCGTTACACCTTCTCATACATCCTCTGCGACTCTTTAATTTCCATTCTTTCAAAATATAATTCACTTGATCCAACCATATTTTCCACGGTGTTCCTCTAATACGCCTTCCATTATTATCTGCACTGATATCTGGTTTGTTAAACTTTCTTAATTTATTCGTTCTACTAGGTAAGTCCAGAAAGTAAGTGTACTGAATTTTTGTAGGTTACAATTTTTTTTATTTAAACAAAAAAATTACGTGGTTACCGTAGTACATATGTAAGCTATTTTTCGACATAGTCGCCATTCCTCTCAATGCGGGTGGTGAAGCGGGGTATCAATTTTTTTATGCCTTCCTCGAATGCCTTCCTCGATAGGTGCTAGGTCAGGGGAATGCGCGGGATGGTTCAGGACATCCCATTTAAACGAGGCGAGCAGTTCCTTCGTGGCGTTGGCCGTGTGTGGTCTGACATTGTCGTGCAGCAGGCAGACTCCCTTTGTCAGCATACCTCTCCTCTTGTTCTGAATCGCCCTCCGCAATTTTTTTAGGGTCTCACAGTATCTTGCAGAGTTGATGGTCTCCCCTTGAGGCATATATTCAATTAAAATTATGCCTTGACAGTCCCAAAACAATTTCGTCAATTTCGTCAGTCACATCGTCACATCATCATGCACAGACGTACGACCGTTTTTAAACTCGCGACACCACTTGTAAACACTCGTACGATTCATAGCTTTATCATCATATGCAGTTTTCTCCTCATTATAAACCTCAACCGGAGGTTTTCTCTTCCAAACGAGATAACGGATGACGCCGCGTATTTCGCACTTGGCGGGAGATTGGATTGACATTTTTCACGAAACGTGTTGTCGCGTCGACACTTCTCAACGTACTGACCTCGAACCGGTCTCGTTGCGGAGGGGAAGGGTCAGGCTACACGGAAGTGTAGCCAACATGTCGAAAATAAAATCAATCCGGTCGTGAGAGCCTCAGTACACTTACTTTCTGGATACGCCTCGTACATGGCCAAACTATCTCAACGTACTCTTATTCATCTCACTAGCACATCAGCCTTAAGTTCACATTCATCTCTTATCACTTCATTTCGTATTCTCCATGTATTCACTCAATATACGCATCCATACAGCATTTATTCGTCTCCTTAGTATTTTACTATGTCCTCGTTTCACTCCCATATATCACAAAGTTGGCACCGAAATTGTGGACTATCATCTAAACAGATTTGATACTGTACGATTCGAGTATATATATTTTAGTGCCCTATTGACTTTGTTTCCTAACGCTACACTCCGTTCGATACTCTTAACATTTCCATCATCTGAGAATATACAACCCAAATAGCAGAATTCCTCAACTTGCTGCAATCTTTCATATTTCAGTCAAATATCAATTCTCACTCAAACGTAAATAAAAAGGATACACATCTGATAAATCTTGAAAGTTCTCACCTGATAATTCTTGGATGTTTGTATGTTTTTTTTTAAAACGTAAAATTTGTCCCTGTATTGATCACTTATCTGCGTAACTCTTATCTGATTGATTGGAAGAGATTGCAATTAGCTCACCATTTGTAGGTGTAACAATAAAGTGTCTAAATAAATAAACTAAAATTTTATAATGTAGCTCTTAGGTAAGAAAACAATGTCATCAAATCTTGTATAACTTTGTATAAAAAATATTATATTTAGACCAACACAGAATTTTCTAGGCAAGTCTTATGATATAATATAAAAAAAATGGTTACACTGCAAACAGAAAAATCGTTCACCTTTCAAGAAAGACACCAATTTTTCTTACAAATATATAGCCTAAAATTTCCTACAGGTACATGCATTGTGTGTGGTATCACATCTTGAATACAATCGAATCTGATTCCATCTACATTTTCGATTCAAATCAAAAATTTACGACAGAAAACGATGAGATCATATTTTGAAACTTGACAGAAACCAAGAGAGAATTTTTCCGATGATATATAAAGGAAAATTTGATGAAAAACTTGGAAGTTTGTCTGAAAAGCGTATTAACCTGGTTGGAACGTTATCTTGCATCTCAAAAGGAAATTAAATCTCTGCTGACATCGTCCTGCTGTCGTGGAATTTCCATACAGATGTTCTTATTATGTTAAGGAAATGTGTTCTTCAAATATGAATGGTTTTTCCTTTTTGATAGTCAACTAAAGTTGTGTCAAAAGTAGTCTGATAACAACATAAGTATATTTCAAGTTAAAATGATTTTCATATAACTGTACTAATTTATTCTTGAAAGCCATCTTGTGAGGTATATTTTTATTTGATCATAAAATACGAAACAACACAGATATCACTAAAAATTGCACTTATAAAGTACCAGTATAAATATTGTATAAAAGGTAGATGGCTGCCGCTTAATAATCGGAGATTTCGGTTTACTTTATGCTTTTCCGGTGAAAAGTAGCAGGGTGAAGAGATTCCTCTTGAGCAGGTTGAAGAAGTTGGTTGTAAAAAAAAACAGAAGACGTTCCGGAAACGAAGAATATATTTTTGACGTTTTTTGTTTCTTATGTGCACCTCATCGCTCATCGTAAGTCCATTTATTCGCCCGTGTATGTTATGCCGTCATGGCTTGCTAGATACTATGTATCTCGCGCGTTGATCGTTTGCATGGGCCGACCGACTTTTCATAGTTACTATTGCGAAGGCCACGAATAAGGAACATTTCATTACAATGGGTACACAGCAATTATTTTCTCCCTGGCTCCATCCAGACTCACTGTCTGCGAAGACTGTTGGGGTCAGCTCTCCTCGTCCTCAAGTTGTATGCTCTTCTGTCCCGGACTACGTCCCCCTGGCCGTGCCTCTGCATCAGGTTATTTCTTTGCACCACCCATGAATTCTTTGGTCTTCCTCTGGTTGTTATTCGAAGCAGCTCCATGGAGATTGCCTGGTTCACAATGTAATCGGGTACTCTGCGTCCAACGTGCCCATACCATCTCAATTGCCTCTCCTCCATCTTGCTGTTGATGTCTGTAACACCTAGGCTTCCACGAATGCGTGAGCTTTTTATTTTGTCCCAATTAAACACAGCAATTACATTTTTAAATATACAAAACAAAATAAATCCTATGTTTTTGGGTGACGCATACGTACGCACTGTATTACACTTAAGTTGTACACATTATATATATAACCTTTGCAATCAAATTGCTATATGACAATCTCTTACGATCCACCAGAAAGGTAAAAAAGTATGTCTGAAGCGACAACTAGACTGATTAGACTAATAAAAAATTAGGCCAGCAAAGGAAACAAACTCGCGACCCTTCGGGCCGGAAATTAGACGTTTTACCAATTAGGTCATGTACGAGTATATCATATTTAACTGAGATTTATGTGCTCTTCGAAGTAAAATTTCTTATTTATTTATTACAATCTCTTCCAACCAATCAGACAACATTAAATAAAGGACGTTCCATGGTATTTATATAATATTACTGGTTCCAGAGTTAACTGCTTGGACAGTAAAGGACGACGTGAAAAATTAGCTGTTAAGTGGGAAATCCAATATTTATTTTACTTTATTGCTAGCCCATGATCGGAAAGACGCTGAATATTCTCGGCGAGAGAAGAGGGTGCGGTGGGACAGTTAAATATTTTATACAATAATGACAGTGTGTAAATTTTGCGTTTATTTCTCACGTACAACAAGTTCAGTTTTTTTATCATATGAAGTGATCGTTTTTTCTCAGGTTAAAAATAAATGTCATACAAATGTTTTGAAGCTGTAATTTGTCCAGCTGTTTTTTTTTACGATAGGTTGGATGTTAACGGAAGAAGACATAAAGGTCGTCCAAGGATAATATATTAGAAGAGGTGTAGAGGAGGACGTCTGAGTGTTGGAAGTGGCGAGAGTATTGTCCACAACAGTCAGCATTGGAGAGAAAATATTCGATAAGCCGACCTAGCTCGCACCGTAGCTCTAAGCATCAAGCGAGGCTCCTACTTGTGTGGCCGAAGCCTTACAGTGTTAATAAGCAACGCAAAAATGGCACTACGAAAGACTACAGTATATATAAAAACTACAGTAAAAATTCCTAACGAATGACTACTGTATATATTACCTGTAAATCATCTTAGAAGTTTGATCTCCTTTTCCATCGGAACTTTGGGTTTGATCAATAATATGAGCTTGTTGAAGTGCAACAGCTTGCACACAATAAACCAATACATGCACGGGCGTCCACTATCTAAAGGACGATTAACAATCATACTCGATCACGAGGGATATCCTATCGATCGATTGAGTAATGCAAATACAGATTCTGTATAGATATGTGAGAAACCTTCAACAACAGTAGCATGCTCGTGTCATTCATCTTCGGATATCTGATTCACATCCTCCATTCCTTGAAATAAAAGCACCTGGGTAAGAGCATCTCGCTGACTTCTTAGCAAACCTTTAGCGAGTCACTTATTATCAGAAACTGAAATTGGTCCACGATAAGAACTTTCGTTTTAGTTTTGTGTATTTATTTACTTTTGTTGAAAATTTCTCGGCATACAAAAACTAGATGACCATGGTAACAATTGCAAACTCTCGTTCAATATAATAAATAATTATTAATAAACTTTTCAGATGTTTTTTTTAGTTAGTCCAGCTGTTTTCCGTTAACATCCAACGATAGGTTGAATGTTAACGGAAGAAGACGTAAAGGTCATCCAAAGATAATATATAAGGTTGGTGTAGATGAGGACGTCAGAGTGTTGGAAGTGGCGAGAGATTGTCCACAACAGTCAGCATTGGAGAGAAAAGATTCGATAAGCTTACCTCACGTAATGGGGTGGAGTTAATTGAAATAAGAATTGATGAGTTGAGAATGTTTTAAAATATCACATACCCTTTTAAAATACTATTTTACTTTCAAAGTTACTTTTCAAAGTTTATAACTGAAGTACGAAGTGTGAATTTTCTCTAAATAATTGAATGTTTAATCTTTAATTTTTTTTGGCGTACAACAAGAAAAGACTGAGTGTGTTTTAATTTTGGGCAAAACTTCAATACAGTCCTGGTCGTAAAATCTGGAGAAAGTTTATTTTTTATACGAAAAGTTTTGATTGAGCTAAAAGTTTGCGCGACGCAGATTACAACTTTATGTTATATAGGCAGGCGGAGAAGATTGCATTTATACTCGAATTTGGGGGAGGACGTCACACATATTTCAAATTAAAAGCCACCCTTAGACGATATACTACCCTTTGGCAGAGAAAAATAAGATTTATGTTAAATTTATTCGAACTACAATAGACTTGAAAAAATATTATAAACAGACTTAAGAGACCAGAATCTCTTATAGGACGTTCTAACTCGTGAATCCTACATCTTAAACAAACATATCATAAACTCTGTCTGAGTAGGTAGAGAGGATAAACCGCCAGACTTTACTACCTTAGTCTCTTCTTCATTCATTCACTGTATCATACAACTCTTAGGATTTATTGAACTTTCTACGTTTCTTCTCAAAATATCATTGACTCGTTCCAACCATATTTTCTTGGCCTTCCTCTGTACAGTATATTTGTTTTGTTAATATTTCTTCATTCATTCGTTTCACATGTCCAAACCATCTCAGGGTGCTATTGTTTATCTTACTTAATACACCCGCCTTTGGTTCACATTTATCAATTCATTCCGCATTCTGTCATACATTGTTAGCTTATGCATTGACCTCAGTACACGCACTTCTATAGAATTTATTTTGCTATTTTCAGTCTTTTTCTAAGCGAATGCTTAAATGGTCAGCAGGAGTATAACTAAAATAAAGAATTAAGAGCTCACGCATTCGTGGTAGCCTGAATGTCACTGATATAAACAGTAAGCTGGAAGAGCGACAGCTGAGATGGTACAGGCACATAATACGGAGACCACCAGACCATACTGTAAATCAGGCAATGTCTGTGGATCTTCTTCGACAGCCGTCCAGAAGAACTCATGGATAACTCAATGCTCAAAAATCCTGCATAGAAACGGCCTAGATGAAAGCGACACCCAGAACCGAAGAACATACACCCTGAGAACGAGAAGAGCCGACCCCAACAGCCTGTCTAGGCAATGAGTTGGGGCAGTGCCAGAAAGAAGAAGAATAAGTGTTTTTCCACGTTAACGTTTTACTCTCGTACTTCTAAGATGGTACTAAAACACTGTTGTGGACTATCATTTATCACAATTTGATAGTGTCATGTTTGAGTAAATATATTTTACGGCCCCATTGACTTTGTTTCCTATCGCTACACACTTTTCGATATCGCTCATAACATCAAACGTATAATGTAATTTTCAACATTGCTTAAAAATGTAAATAGTGAATGCTTCATTTATCATTAAAAAAAATATTAAAAAAATAAAAACAATTGAAATTAAACCAAATAAAAAAATCAAATAATACCTTAGTAATCAAGTACACAAGTCTACACTATTTTTTAAATATTAAAATTTAATAATATACACAGTTAATAATACGTTATGGGATCGTATTAAGACAGGCCGCCCGCATCTCATCGCACCGAGCGTCACTCTTGAAGTTCATGCAAAACGAAATTTTTTAAACAAATTCAAAATATTATATAATATGTATTGTTATCTAATAATTACTCAAATTGAACCATTTTTGGTCTTTTTTTCCCAAAGTATCACAAATTTGATTGAATTCGACTTGGATCTTTTTTGCGTATGCCAATTCATGTGCCTATAAATGGATTTCCACATTACATGAACGTTTTGGGTATAAATTAATGTCGGTCATAATCTTCGGGCAATGTAATTGGCATTCGATAGGGAATGTTGTTTAAGATTTCGAGTAAGTATGATAGTGTAAAAGCCGCTATATGTGTAACTCCCCTCAGGCGAGATAACCCGCTGAACATTTAATAAGGGTCAACCTCGGGACAAATCTGTGGGGAGGTCACATACTCTAATGGACCTCCAAAATGGGGACTCGGCGACACATTGTTGTTTGGACGAGATGACTGTAATTATTTCTAGAACAAAGGAGAAGATGAGGAAAGGGTTTAGTATGTATGCTTACCAGAAATTGGATCATTTAAATTTACTATAAAACCCATTCCCCAAAGTTTGGTCTGCAAACCGGTACCAATTTGGAAAAAAACTTATTCGAACAGTTTACTTAAAAGTATTTATTTATTTAACACTTTTGTTGCAAATACAATCTGGCGGGCTTATTGCGAGGCGTCAATCTCTTCCTACCAACCAGACAAAAGTAAATGAAGTAAGTTACGTGGTCGCATAAATCATTCAAATGACTATTATCCATCCCCACGAAATCCATAAACATATACGTGAGCACATGCCCGCGAACCCCACAAAGACGGACAATCACCCGAACAATATTTTTCATATAAAGTGAGATATCATCAATCAAATGGAAAGGAAGGGATGGTGGAGAGGAAAGAAAAAGTAAAACCAGGAATGAAACACGTCATTTTACTGACTAGAAATTAAGAGTTTTTTCAGTCGCTTTTTAAAGCATGCCAAGGACGAAGTAATTATTATATTAAAGTTACAATGTAAGGTGTTTTGAAAATAATGACCAATATATCTTTGTTAGGAAACTGGTTCCGCATTCAATTTGCATAACTTTTATGATTGAGAAAAAAAGATTGACGTGTAAACTTTTTGCTCGAATTTAAACTTTCGAATTATTCATCTAAATCTGCATACAATTTGGTCAGTGTTATTGCATGGAGTGGAATTGTGGACCCTCAAAGCTGGTAGTATGAACCGACTGGATTCATTCGAAATGTGGATACACCGGATAATGCTACGGATACTCTGGACAGATATGGTCAGCAACACAAGGGTTTTTGAAAGAGCCAAAGTTGATAGAAACTTGCTTCTTCTTCTCCCTGGCTCCATCCCAACTCATTGTATGCGAAGACTCTTGGGGTCAGCTCTCCTCTTCCTCAAGTTGTATGCTCTTCTGTCCCGGACTACGTCCCCCAGGCCGTGCCTCTGCATCAGGTTATCTTTTTGCACCACCCATGAATTCTTTGGCTTTCCTCTGGTTATTATTCGAGGAAGATAGAGAGTTGCTGAATAATATTAGAAAGATTGATAGAGAGTTGCTGAATAATATTAAAATCTGAAAGGTGTCCTACTTGGGCCATGCACTTAGAGGAGCAAAGTACAAATAACTGCGCCCGATCATCCAAGGCAAAATATAAGGCCGAAGAGGTGTTGGCAGGAGGCAAATCTCCTGGCTCCGCAATATACGTGATTGGACTGGCATAAGGGGCGTTGGATATTTTTTTCGGGCTGCCGGGGACAAAGATGTCTACTCTCAGGTGATATTCAACGTTGAGGGGACCTGCCATGACACTGGGAAGAAGAAAATGAATCAGCATACAATGTTACAAAACCAAATATGGGACGAATGAATCACTTCTGAACGAACTTAGTTCGAAAAGGTTTTTTATTTCTTTAACACTTTTATTGCAATACAATCTCGCGGGCTTATTGTCAGGTGGCAATCTCTTCCAACCAACCAGACAAAAGAAAATGAAACAAGTTACGTGGTCGCATAAATCATTCAAATGACTATCCATCCCCATGAAATCCATAATCATATACTTGAGCACATGCCCATGAACCCCACAAAGACGGACAATCACCCGAACATTATTTTTTCATATAAAGTGAGATATCATCAATCAAAAGGAAAGGAAAGGATGGTAGGGAGGAAAGGAGGTAATGGTGGAGTGGAAAGGATGTGAAAGCTTAGTGAGGGAGGCTTTAGTCTTAAAGATGAAGAAGGCCGAGGACGTCCTGCTAGTGTTGAAAACGACGAATGGAAAGCTTTATTAGAAGAAAGCACGCAATAGTTAACTGCTAAAATTTCTGTTCATTTAAAGCAAATTGGAAAAATGAAAAGGCTTAGGAATTGTGTTCCACATGAATTTGATGATGACAAAAAAAATGTAACTTGTAAATGTTTTCTTCGTTGCTGTTGCGTAATCGCGATGATCCATTTCTTACAATAAAATAACTAGTTAAGCCACGAAACCTCATTCGCCTTACTCACCCGATCCATCATCAACTCAGTATCACATTTCAAACATCTCGATAGCTATCAACGACAGAAAAAAACCCATTCCAGAGGAGCACCTGAAAAGGACTTTAAAGAATTTTTAGACTTGAATCCACCTAAGTTTTATTTTAAAGACATAAATAAGTTTTTAAATTTATTGGCAAAAATGACTTAAATAAAGTGGCTTTTATTGTGATTAATAAAGTTTATTTTCTCTGAAGTTATGATTGATTGAAGTTGAAGGTTTAAATCGGTCATTATTTTCGGAACAACCTATTGTAATTCATAGCGCCTTTTAGGGAACAGCCTGTCTTCAAGGTACTCTCACTTGTGATTCGAACCCATTATGATTGATAAATTTTAATACGAGGTTTAATTAAAAATTATTAAATTTTTACTTGTGGACTAAAAGACATGGTAAAATTTATATGTTCGAAATAATCAGAAATACGTTAAGTTAGTAAGACCACAAAACATTGGTAAAATTGTGTGTATTATGAACATAATTTGTAGAAAAATGGAAAGGAGACAATGTATATAGCGCCGTTTAAAGAGCAGACTTTCCTCACGAGTGCTCTATCTAGGGACTTGAACCCATCATTATTAACCGTTCTCTTTCTGTGTTAAAAAAAATCCGCCCGTTCCGGTGATGTGTATTCAATACACATGTATAATGAGCGATTTAAAATCGGAAAAATAAGAATATTCATAACCAATCGCTTAAATTAATTAAATTTGAAGTAAAAATTGATAATAATAGAAATTTTATTGTTGAAAACATAAAAAAAAACGGCCGTCGTTCACAAAACGGGCGAAACGACCACTTGAAATGGATGCTTCAGAGCTACTGACGGGACGGAAACACTAACACTGTGCATGTTATACTTCGAAGGAAGAAACACAACTCCGAACTGAGATTCTATTTCTTGCGTTCCCATATACTGAAGTAGAGTGAGAGTGAGTTGTGAATAGTGTAGCTTCCTCACCCATAGCGGTTTTTTAGAATGAATATACCTACGCCACACACTGGCACACGTTTGATTGTATTGGTGAATTTATTCCCGATTTTCACAAAATATCTCTGATGTGGCCGATAAGTGCTAATTATTATTAATATTATTTTTTTATTCAATGCGTAAATGTATGACGGAGGAATGGCTAAAATCTGAACCCAGTATTTAGTATATTTATGGAGATATTAAAGTTTTTAGTAGAAATGTGTACTAGTTACACATCATAGGGAAGGAAGGGTTAATAGGTTAAAAGAATATTAGAAATTAAAAGTATAGAAGTTGAGTATAGGGATAGGAAGGTGGTGGCTACGCCTGAGGTATTTTGCTGCAGTTGCTTGTGTTTAGAAAAACATATTTGGAAAGAAAATCGCAGAAAACTTACTCAGGGATGACATACTATCGATATTTCCCGCCATTTCAATTATTATTTTTTTGAAAATGAAATAATAAAGAAAAATGTAACAAATATACATTTATCATAAAAAGAGTAACGATATAATAGAACACTCCAGATAAAAAATAACAACAATCAGGATTATAAAACTGGTGACGAATCCTGTTTTATTTTTTCAAATTAGACTTAGTCCAATTACATTGAAAAATACAAGAATATATAACATTAAAAAAAAATTATATAAAAAAAAATTATGTATACAAATGTATATAGATACAAACATACACATGCATACACACATACACATATATTCAAAGTTACTTAAATACGTTGATGAGTGCTTTCTAACGTGCTCAATATAAGAAGAAAATTTACTTTTGCTTTTGGTAATGTGATATGAAATATGTCAATATCCGAAGCAGTCCCGTTCAAAAGAGTTAAGGCCCTTCCAACAGGCATAGCGGCTGGAAGACCCGTTCTTGCGTATGTTATTGAGAACAGTTCTTGCCGGCGCAGTCTAGTGTAATTGTTAGGAACATTTAACGCTAATCTTTGTAGTAATGCTGGGCAGCTCACAACTCCTCGAACGAGTTTAACAACGTTTACCAGGAGACGCAGATCTCTTCTTACGCTCAATGAGTTATTTCATATAGTCGACTCGGACAGTTGATAGTTGACAACAGTATTTTAGATCTAACTTTGATGTATGGGACTGAAATATGAAAATGGAAAGATATTAAAATGATTCAAATAAATGTGTACTGAGAAGAAAACATCGGGTGAAAATGTATGACAGAATACGGAATGAAGGTTTAGGAACGCTTGTTCCTTAAAGGAGAGATGATTGTTGATAAATAAAAACTTGCCGAAATCGGAACATGTAAAGAGGAATTTTATTGACAAACGTCGGTATTCATAATGTTTTTTGAACGTGTGCGGGAATGCGCACGAGATATATCGCTGTCTCGTCTTTGCGCTTACAATATGTTTATTATCGCGCGTAGGTATCCTTTTGTTTTGAGAGACAGCGCGAAATATGTGTTGCCTTCTCCTTTCCTCATGGAATGCGGTCTTCACTGATAGTGAGTTGAATGACCGATCGCGTGGACTTTGGCATTGTTTGTCTCGCATTGTTAAGGTGGGCAAAGGTCGTCTCGTGGGTTCAGTGACCGCACATACGGTCGCCACAAAGGTATTAGGGATGAATTTGAACTTTACGATTAATGTGAGCTTAAGTAAGATGAAGAAGAGCACTTTGAGATGGTTTTGGGCATGTGTTTGAGAATGAACGAATAAAGAAATCGTAACTAAACAAATATAAAGTGCAAATATGAGTATTATTATTTTTTTTTATTTTTATTTATTTAATACTTTTATTGCAATACAATCTGGCGGGCTTATTGCCAGGTGGCAATCTCTTCCAACCAAACAGACAAAAGTAAACGAAGCAAGTGACGTGGTCGCATAAATCATTCAAATGACTATCCATCCCCACGAAATCCATAAATGTATACGCGAGAACATGCCCACGAACCCCACAAAAACGGACAATCACCCAAACATTATTTTTCATATAAAGTGAGATATCATCAATCAAAAGGAAAGGAAAGGATGGTGGAGAGGAAAGAAAAAGAAAAATCAGGAATGAAACACGTTATTATGAAACACGAGTATTAGGCAAGGCAGAAGAATGCCAAGAAAAGTATAGTTAGATCGAGTAAATGCTATTGAAGAAAGAAATGTAGAAAGTCAAAGAAATCGTGAGAGTTGTATGAGAAGGTGTAGGAATGTAGAAGAAGGGAAGGATGTGTGTCGATCTAGGTAAGTCTGGCGCTCTATCTTATCAGCCTACCCCAGCAGGATAATTGCGGGATATTATATATGTATATTTATTAACTTGTATGTTGCCTTACGAAGTCAAATAGAAAATTACTTAATTATCAAATTAATTAAAATTCCCCGAATATATTAAATTGAAATGTGAATTTGCTATTTTATTACAAATATCGTAGAAGGTTTTGCAAACAGAGGGTTGTAAAAGTGTACACTAAAATGATAATCTTTTGAATTGTGGTCCCTTTTCAGGAATTGTGGTCCCTTTTCAGGAAAAGTTTGGGAAAACCTGAAATTAAATGATGCTTAATCGGCAAAGTATGGGATAAAATGAAAATTTGTTTGTGGTCGGTGAACAAACAAACCTTGATTAAATTTTAGTTTGAATTTTCTTAACTTGTTGAGAACTATTTTCAGTGTTTCAGCGATACGATCTATACAGAATTTTGGTAATTGTTTTCAGTATACGAAATTCACTTAAACGATCGATTAAGTGTGTTAAGTTTTTTTATCTTTTATAATAAAAAAGTTATTCGACCCATGAAATGAAATAAAATTAATTTAATATATATCTAATAAAATCTCGTTTTGTTGTCCATTGATGAGTTTAAAATATAAAAAGATAAATAGTAGCCCTTGACGTGTCAAGCTGAGGAGGAAGTCTTTGCGAGATCGATAGACTTGAAAGACTGTGGTACGGTTGCCGTTGGATGAATAAGGTCCGTAAGAGAGATTCCCATGAAAAGCCCTCTTTTATTGCGATATGTGAAATACTATATATTTTAAAATCAGTTCTAAGTGAAATTTCTCATACAAATTAATGACGGTAGTAGTATTTGGTGTACTGTATTATATTTTTGTTACAGACAGTATAACTTGGGGAATTGGTAGCCATACAGTAGTTTTTAACAACCAACTAATAAACCGAATTCAATAACGATTGGGCCCTCCTCTGCGTCTGTATCTGTTAATAAAAACATATTTGTTAAGAACACCTCAATTGACTAACCAAGGTTGACGAATTACAAAAAAACATGTGGAAATCTTCCGATATCTGATTTATTAAAAACACAAATGCTTAGAGTTCTAGCAAAATATAGAGACCTTCGGGTATAGGATAGTTCAAAAGTAGATTTAGTAAAATATATATATTTTTTAATGTACCTAATCAAAAAAAATAAAAGATCTTTATTATTAAAAAAATATTTGTTTAACAATTGACCGCGTCATAAAATAACTATGTAGGTAAGTAATATATAATTATAGGGATTTATGTTGAGAATTCTTATGTCATATCAATGTTATTTAATTTATTTGTAACTGCCTATCTTTCGAAATTGCTCTATTTTGTTTTGTATTCACCATTATTTTCCATTACATGATTAACCCTAAAAGTGTATTTATTAATTACAGGAATTCAGTTTATTCTTATTGTTTTCGTTATCTATGCGTTGAATTGAACTAATAGACACTCCGGTTACTTTTGAAACTTGACAATGCAATTTTTTTTTCAGCCTGAAAAAGCTTAAAATGTTCTAAACACATTCGCTATTATATCCTTTCGATTGTTTGTTCAAATGAAAACCACGTCCAACTTTTGAACACATTTTTTTTTATTTGAAAATAAAATTATTAAATACTTTCGAGTGATAGTGTAGCTGAGAGCGAAGACGGACGAGTGACCAATGACAGACTAGAACGATCTCAATACACTGATGCATTGTACGTACTATAGAAACAATTTTGAATGTGTGTGTAAAGGTCTTTATATTTTGCTAAAACTCTACCACATTTGTTTTTTTTTATAAATCGATATAAAACAAAACGTGTCGTTGAATTTGTATAACACAACGAAGTAAAATAAACTAATGAGATGGCGCTGTCGCTTATCTCTTTTACAGGACGAATGAAATTTCGACTGAAAATATTTTTCCTAACTCTTTCGTTCTTTGAATGACTTTCTAAATAAAAGGGTAGTTTCAAACGAATTCTTTTATCATTATTTAAACACATAAAAATTTCGGCCAAAAATGTTAAATTCAATCCGTTCTCTCTCTCAGTTCTTCTTCAAGTGTCTTCTGCCTCTTTTGTGCTCTTGGGGTTTCACTTGAAAAACGTGGAAAGTGCCATTTTAAATAGATAATTTATACAATCCTGGTAAGGACTCTTGTCCTGCCTACTCACATCAGCCATTCGCACACCGGATCCATTATGTCCTTTTACTTCTGAAGCGAGCTTTGGTCCTAAACCCAAACGGTACGAGATAACTGTGTAACCTAATTTGAACGAAACCCAAAATGGATGTGTGACCATATAAGCTGACTCATCTTTCAAAATGGAATTTTATTTAGAAATATCGGAATCTCCCCAATATTTGATAAAATTATGTTTAGCGTATTTATCAAAAAAAAGTTTTTTTTTTATTTACCCTTCCCTTACGGTGATAAAAATAATACGCATGTTACGGTGTTGGGTAGTGAGTACGCAATAAAAAATTTGCGATTTTAAATCGGAAAAATAAGAAAATTCATAGATAATCCCCTTAATTAATTATAATTGAAGTTAAAAATTATAATAATTGAGATTTATTTGCTGAAAACATTAAAAAAACATCTGAAAACATTAAAAAACGCTCACGGAACGGGCGTACGTCTAACCTATTTGCAAGCCTAGAGGCAACTAGTGGCGCGGAACGTCAGTCGCATACCCCGGCGCATACGCCTTTGCTTGCGACGTTGAGACAATTCAGGTTCTCGCAATTCAGTCTAGTATGCAAGAGTGAGATGCGAATATAGTGTCGCGCTTCCCGCATACTATTCACCTATCGTCAAGACGAGGCACTCGCCGCGTTTAAACACTTTTATTGCAAATACAATCTGGCGGACTTATTACCAGGTGGCAAACGCTTCTAACCAACCAAACAAAAGTAAATAAAGCAAGTTACATGATCGCAAACATATGGGTTGACAGAAAAGAGAAAACTAGATTTTTCTACCACGACACATGCTTCGTTTACATTTATACACCTTCTCGTATAACTCCTTCGATTTCTTCTACTTTTGACTATCCTTCATTTAAAATGTCGTACACTTGATTCATCCATACTTATCTTGGTATTTCTTTCTCTATCGCACGTTTCACTCACATTTGTTTTGTTTATTTATAATGTTAGGATTTTTTATTAATTTGTTCTAAGTGTTTAAACCATTTCAAAGTTTTTTTATCGACTTATCATATATTAGGTGTTTACATAAGTTGTGCCCGTTTTTTTCCAAATTAAAAAATGAGCACCAAAAATAAAACAAAATGGTAAAGATTATACGTCATTCGAAAGAAAATTTTCTGCTCTACAAGAAATTGTGTTTGCTTTTACGTTAGATATATTATTTTATTTGACTATAAACCTTCAAAATGGAACGTCAAGTAGACGAAAGTGAGCATTTTCGACATCTGTTCGCGTTCAATCGAGGGAATAAAGCTGCCATAGCTGCTCGCGATATTTGCGAAGTGTACAGTGAAGATGCTATGAATTAAAGGACAGCTCGGCGATGGTTTTCCCTTCAATAATGACGTCGAATTGCGGACATGGTTGGACAAATTCCTCGAGTCAAGACTTGATGTTTTTTTTTATCGTACAGGCATTGAAAAACTTGTAGAACGTTGGCAAGAAGTTGTAAATAATGAATGAGAATATTATTCAGCAACTCTCTATCAACTTTGGCTCTTTGAAGAACCTTTGTGTTGCTGACCATATCCGTCCAGGGTATCCGTAGCATTCTCCGGTGCATCCACATTTCGAATGAATCCAGTCGGTTCATACTACCAACTTTGAGGGTTCATGATTCCACTCCATGCAATAACACTGACCAAATTGTATGTTGATTGAGATGAATAATTCGACAGTTTAAATTCGAGCAAAAAAATTTACACGTCAATCTTCTTTTCTCAATCATAAAAGTTAAGCAAATTGAATGCGGAATCAGATTCCTAACAAAGATATATTGGCCATTATTTTCAAAACACCTTAAATTGTATCTTTATTATAATAATTACTCCGTCCTTGGCATGTTTGAAGAAGCGATTGAAAAACCTCTTAATTTCTTGTCAGTAAAATAACGTGTTTCATTCCTGATTTTTCTTTTCCTTTCCTCTCCACCATCCCTTCCTTTCCATTTGATTGATGATATCTCACTTTATATGAAAAATAATGTTCGGGTGACTGTCCGTCTTTGTGGGGTTCGTGGGCATGTGCTCACGTATATGTTTAAGGTTTTCGTGGGGATGGATAGTCATTTGAATGATTTATGTGACCACCTAACTTGCTTTATTTACTTTTATCTGATTCGTTGGAAGAGATTGCCGCCTGGCAATAAACCCAGCAGATTGTATTTACAATAAAAGTGTTAAATAAATAAAGTTACTTATATGGAGCTACGTGTTCTTATAGTTAGGCCAACGATATAGTGTTTTAGGCGTACATTTTGTATCAATAGATTATCTTGGAGTCGGATCGTAAAATCCAGAAGCAATTTAAGGTAAGGCGAGCAAGTTTGTTTATAGTACATAGCTGTAAACATTTCTGGTCTACCAGATTTCTCCCGGCTCCATACTCACCCCCAATAAAAAGCCTTTTCACTTTCTCTACGTTCTTATGAATTTGAGATTTCTTTTCCTTTTACACAAAAAATGTTAATTTTGTGGATTTTTTTTTATCGTGTTATGATTTTTTCAGTTTGTTATTTCACAAAAAGGCGCAGCAAGAAATTTCCGTGTCCAAAAAAAAAAAACATTTGTATATGCGAATTAATACCACACATGTACACATACTATCACACGATTTCTCTGTTTGGGTAGGCAGATAATAGTTTTCGTTCATTTGTGTTAAGTACGAATTATTGTATAAAATCACTTATTACGAAACCTCAACTCTTAGGCAGAGGCCACACCAAAGTGCTTCGTTAGGTGCTAAGCTAGATTTTACGTGACTCATATACTAAGTGACTTCATCCTTGGCTACACCAAAGTCTTCTTCTTCATCTTATTTTAGTCATGTTGGCCTGTTATGGTCCTGCATCATTGTTTGCCTCTTGCGACGTCGAGTGCCAGCTGTCTTTCCATCTTTTGGGAGGTCGTCCTGGAGGTCTTCTTGCTTGGGGGGGAATACTGTTTCTGGCCATTCTTACGGCTCTTGGTTCCGCCATTCTGGATACGTGTTCGTTCCTGAACCTTCTTCTCTGTCGTCCCCATCTGACAATATCTTCAACTTCGCACATCCTTCGGATTTCTGTGTTACGTACTCTATCACGAAGGGTTTTGCCAGCGATACTCCTGAGTACCTTCATTTCGTTGGTTCGAAGGAGATTTTTGGTTCTAACAGTGTCGGCTCTGGACTCTATGCTGTATGTCATTTTGGGGTGGACACAGGTCTTGTATATCCTCACCTTGCTTTGCATGTTCATATGCTTGTTTTTCCAGATAGTGTATATACACCAAAGTGCTACGCACAAATTCATTTGACAGTTGGGGGCGGTTGAGTCAACACACGATGTCACTCTCAAAACTAACAAATTTCATTATAACTTACCATCTTTATTTGCTTCCTGTGCAACTTCATTCCAAAGTGATTTTACTACAAGTACATTTTTGTATAATTTGCTCGATGGGTTCCACAAAAGCTTACTTTTATATACAGCTGTTATTAAAACTTCTGCCATCTTGTAAAATCACGGTAACACAATAAAATTAACCAACACGTCTGTTCTCTAAGAGATTCACTCAGTGCCTTATCGTCATGTTTAAAAAAAAAGGTTTTTTTAAATTTATTAAAAATTTAATTAAAACACTTGACGCCGAAATGTCCATCAAAGTGTTAATAAAACACTTAGAGTCCGAGGGAAATATGAAAATGTGAGACCGTTTCCAAATTAAAATATGTTTTTCATATGTAGAGTACCTGACCCCACCCTCGCAGCAAGGGGTCGTTGTCTAGACAGAATTGTTTTATTTCTTTTTTCCCTTAAGGGAATATACTTATTTTCCCTTAAGGGAATAAACTTATTTTAATATAATGTTCAACCTTTTGGTCGTTCTCGTAAAAGACTTTAATTGAATAATAATAAATAAAATTTCATGTAGACTTAAAAATATAGAATGCAAATGGGAGGGGAAGGCGTGATAGACGAAGATCAAGAAAGGTCTTAAAGAAGTGACTGAAAGACTCGAAATTGCTAGTCAGTAATATAACGTGTTTCATTCCTGATTTTTATATCATCTCCACCATCCCTTCCTTTTCCTTTGATTGAATTTATCTCACTTTTACTATTATTATGTATAACATACGTTCATAATTTGTAATTGCTTTTATCAAACACTGTTTATTCCACTTTTTGTAACGGTATAACCAGTGTTTTTTTTTTTGCGATGGAGCGCAGTGGAGCGGCGCTCCATCACCATTTTTTAAGCTATACTAAACGCATGACAACAAGTGAGCTCCGGCATCTTTAAAAAAAAAAAGCACTGTCAGTGTTTTTTTGCGATTGAGCGCAGCGGAGTGGCGCTCCACCACCTTTTTTACGGTTTACAAAACGCTTGAAAAGAGGTGAGCTCCGACTACTTTTTTTTTGTTTTAAAAAAAAAAAACACTGGGTATAACCCTAACGGTTTCAAGGTTTTCACTTCATCATCAGGGGAGCACAAACAGACTCCCTGCTCTCCTGATGATGAGGTTAAAGCGAGATAAAACAAATTACAATGCCTTTAAACCTTCACAATGTTAATGCCTGAACTATAAAAAAAATATTTGTAATTTGTTTTTATAACCTAACCTAATCTAACCTTAAGGTTCCAATATTGGTTTTTAGAGATCTTCGTCAAAAGTAAAATATCTGTTTTGTAATTTGTTTTATTAAACACTTGTTTGTGCTCCCCTGATGATGAGGTGAAAACCTCGTAACCGGTAGGGTTATACAGTTACATTAAGTGTAATAAACAGTGTTTGATAAAACAAATTGCAATGTCTTTAAACCTCCACAATGTTAATGCCTTAACTATAAAAAATATATTTGTTTTTATAACCTAACCTAACCTAACCTAAAGGTGCATACATTGGATTTTAGAGATCTTAGTCAATAGTAAAATGTCTGTTTTGTAATTTGTTTTATCAAACACTTGTTTGTGCTCCCCTTATGATGAGGGGAAAACTTCGTAACCGGTAGGGTTGTACCGTTACATTAAGTGGAATAAACAGTGTTTGATAAAACAGATTACAATGCCTTTAAACATCCATAATGTTAATGCCTTAACTATAAATTATATATTTGTAATTTGTTTTTTTAACCTAACCTAAAGGTGCAAATATTGGTTTTTAGAGATCTTCGTCAATAGTAAAATATCTGTTTTGTAATTTGTTTTATCAAACACTTGTTTGTGCTCCCCTTATGATGAGGGGAAAACTTCGTAACCGGTAGGGTTGTACCGTTACATTAAGTGGAATAATCAGTGTTTGATAAAACAAATTACAATGCCTTTAAACATCCATAATGTTAATGCCTTAACTATAAATTATATGTTTGTAATTTGGTTTTTTTAACCTTACCTAAAGGTGCAAATATTGGTTTTTAGAGATCTTCGTCAATAGTAAAATGTCTGTTTTGTAATTTGTTTTATCAAACACTTGTTTGTGCTCCCCTTATGATGAGGGGAAAACTTCGTAACCGGTAGGGTTGTACCGTTACATTAAGTGGAATAATCAGTGTTTGACAAAACAAATTACAATGCCTTTAAACATCCACAATGTTAATGCCTTAACTATAAATTATATATTTGTAATTTGTTTTTTTTAACCTAACCTAAAGGTGCAAATATTGGTTTTTAGAGATCTTCGTCAATAGTAAAATATCTGTTTTGTAATTTGTTTTATCAAACACTTGTTTGTGCTCCCCTTATGATGAGGTGAACACCTCGTAACCGGTAGGGTTATACCGTTACACTAAGTGGAATAAACAGTGTTTGATAAAACAAATTACAATGTATTTAAACCTCCACAATGTTAATGCCTTAACTATGAATAATATGTTCGTAATTTGTTTTTATCAAACATTATTTATTCCACTTTTCATAATGGTCTAGCCCTACTGGTTTCAAGGCTTTCACTTCATCATCAGGGGATAAACAAGACTTGTTTGTCTTACATTATTTATTACAATGTCTTTAAACCTTCACAATGTTAATGCCTTAACTATAAATAATATATGTTCATAATTTCATAAAGCTGGATAATCATTTAAATATTTTATTGCGACTTTGTAACTTCTTTTATTTAGTTTTGTCTGGTTGGTTAAAAAAATATTACCGTCTGGCAATAAGCCTGCCAGATTGTTTTTATGATGAAGTTTTAAGTTAATAAATAAATAAATAATGTCGCTCGCTGTTGATTGCCCTTGAGGAGAATTTTCTCTCTATGCTGCGCTATTTAAGTTATATTTTTATTAATATTTAATAAAACATAGTTCGATCAAGTAAATTATATTTTGAAAGTATCAAACATACATTCGGAGAAATCGTAGGAGTCGTATGAGAACATATATGTATTAATGTAAAAGAAGCGAAGGATTTGTGTCGAGATATACGTCTAGCACTTGGTTCTCTCTGCCAACCCCGACAGGGAAAAGACGTGATTGTATGTTGTATATTTTTATTTTATTTACATACATACCGCCGTTTCTCAGATTGGATATATAGAGTAGACATCACGGAAAACTTTCCTATTGCGTTATTTTTCTATTGGGGTAGACAGAGAAAGCATTGCGGCAAACTTTCTTATCACTATATCGTTTTTTCACCTCCTCTACATCAATACATATTTTATACAGTTCCTTTTATTTACCTCGCTCCTTACTTTAACTTCTTTAAAAAATTCATTCACTTGATCCAACCATACTTTTCTCGATCGTCCTCTTCCATGACTCTCAATTATACTTGCATTATAAATTTGTTTTAACATGTTCAACCCACCTTAACCCTTATCATAGCATTGTAACACAGGTGTTATACTAATTTAGGTGTTTAAAAAAAACAGAAACTGTAACGTAATTTCAAATATGGCAACACATTCAAATACTATACATGCACTATTGTGCGCAGTGGTATCATCTGGTGATAAATATTGACAACGCTACAATCTTTCAAACGACATCGGGTCAACATGTCAGGACAGCGTGGGGGCGTTTTGAAAATTGGGGTAAATAATCTTTAAATATCTTATTAATCACTACATGTAGAGAAATATTATTCAAACCATTTTATTTTTTGATAATTCAGCTATGTAAATATTGTTCTTGTTTTAGATTATAGAATCATTTTATAGCCGTTTTTGTGTTTTATAAAAATTGATATTTTGGCAATGTAACGTGGGTGTTACATATACCCTCACATACTGACAGATTCCACCTCAAATAATCGAATTGAATCGATAACAAGATGAAAGCTTACATTTATAAAAAAAAATTGAAGGAAAATTTGTGATTTTTTTCCCTCAATTTTATTTCATAACTTACCATATAACAAGGACTCACCAAAGAAAAACGTTAATATTTAGATAAATTGAACTTTGTCAAGATAAGGGCTAACATGTCATTGTTAACTTCTTCTTTCTCTTCTTCAAACCTCTTTGTTATTTAAGCTTAAAAGGAGGCTGGAATAAGCGACTGATGAGACCATCTATGGTGGTTGAAAAGCATATGAATCCCTCGTATGGGGATAAATTAATAATATTTTTTTAGCATTTCTCTAGAAAACTTCTAAAGGGTTGTAAAAGTAACTAGGAGTTGATATCCCAAGAAATATGTCTATGTAGAACAGACCAAAGCAGAAAAAAAGCTACAGACATAACTAGCTTTGATGAAGTTGTAATTGGTTTTTCATGAGATAAACTCGTATTTTAAGGTCGAAGCTAGAAAAGTTTTTATTACAACCTTCAATGTTTTATGCGTCTTTCAAAGTGCGTTTTGAATTCAAATTAGTTTAAAATTAGTTTTATACCAATATAATTTAACCGCGGTTTCAAACGACGTTCTTAAAGAAAGGCTTTTCTTTATTATAACAGGTGAGGGTTGTTTTATGATTTATACAAATTAGATGTAAAAAAAAGATTAATTTTTTAAGGTTTTTAAGGTAATTTGCAAGCACTCGTATTTTATTCGATATTTTTTATAATAACTGTATAATTTTACTGGAATAAAATTTGTTTTTGAACTCGTGAATAATGACGACATTTGTGACCTAGTTTGCAAGATGCTTGTGTCCAAATCCGGTGATTGCGGGTTTGATTCCCTTTAGAAGCCAGATTTTTTCTAAATAATTCTTCTGTAGGTTTCACTAAATGTCTGTTTAAAATCTTTTTGGTTGAAACAGATTCCCTCATGGCAATAAACCCGTTAATTTTTAATGTATAAAATGAGTGTTTTATAATATTATACAACAATACAGTTAAAATCCGCGTTTATATAAAATATAACACGGTTACTTTGTTTTATTTTATTTTACATATTTCAATGCATTGCGCTGTCAAAAACAGATGTGTTTATTAATTACATCATGACATGACAACAAGGAACTTCAGTATATATTAATTACATCATGACATGACAACATCGAACTTCAGTATATATTAATTACATCATGACATGACAACAAGGAACTTCAGTATATATTAATTACATCATGACATGACAACATCGAACTTCAGTATATATTAATAACATTATGACATGATAACAAGGAACTTCAGTATATATTAATTACATCATGACATGACAACAAGGAACTTCAGTATATATTAATTACATCATGACATGACAACAAGGAACTTAAGTATATATCAATTACATCATGACATGACAACAAGGAACTTTAGTTTATATTAATTACATTATGACATGACAACAAGGAACTTCAGTACACTTATTAAAGTACACGTTAGATCAATTAAAAAAAATCTGAGTTCGCTGATCACCTTATAACATATGATCACTCTTTTTCACACCCAATAAACACAAAAATATTACATAGTCAAAAACCTAGAAACCATTGAAAAACATAAACCAAACAAATAAAACAAAAATGGCATAAATAATCAATTAAATTTATCATCTTCTCCTCTTTTAACCCTATTCCCCCTTAGTACCATAAACAAGAAATAGTATAGACACTGTTACTCTATTTTATTATAAACAGCTTATATGACATATTTTTTTTTTATTTAATTTTATTTTTTAAAATAATAGATATGACCCGAGTCAAATGTATCCTTATACCGTCGAACACTAGGCGGAAAAAGTGCCTGTGTCGTTCGAGGGGAGTAGCACAGCGCGGGGTTCGAACCGACGACCTTCCGCACGGAAGTACAGTACGTTACCGCGTGGCCATGCACCTCACCTCAATTGATATATAAAGGGTCTTTCAAATTGAGCTTTCAATTTTAAAATTCTTGGATAAAACACAGATGGCGTCGCAAATTTGCCATTTGGTCTTGTGACATTTGAGAAGTGTAATGTATGAGATCTATAAAAATGGAGTCGTATACAATACAACAACGCGTTCAAATTGTTGAATTATTTTATGTTTTGTAATCTCCGGAAACGGTGATGTTAATTGGCCACCAAGATCATGTGATCTGACACCGTTGGACTATTTTATCGGAAGTTACATGAAAAGCCAGGTCTATAAGAATGACCCCCAATCAATTCCTGAGCTGAAGGACGAAATAATTCGCGTTATTGGTGAGCTAGAACCGCAATTATACTAAAACTTCATCGAAAATTTTGACAAAAGAGTGGACATCTGTGGAGCTGCAAGAGGTGGATATTTGGTAGATATTGTTTTTTTGTGTTTAAATATCATACATTATACTTCAATGATCAATAAAAAGTTTTTTGTTATCAATGTTAATCGTGTGTTTAATTCACGAATTAAAAAAAATTAAATAAAAAAAACGCTCAATTTGAAAGACACTTTGTATATGATATAGTATACTTCGGTTCTTGACAACTCACAGCAAAGTGTAATAATGCACTTCTTCTCCCTGGCTCCATCCCAACTCATTGTCTGCGAAGACTGCTGGGGTCAGCTCTCCTCGTCCTCAGGTTGTATGCTCTTCTGTCCCGGACTACGTCCCCCAGGCCGTGCATCTGCATCAGGTTATCATTTTGCACCACCCATGAATTCTTTGGTCTTCCTCTGGTTGTTATTCGAGGAAGATCCATGGAGATTGCCTGGTTCACAATGTGATACCATCTCAATAGCCTCTCCTCCATCTTGCTGTTGATGTCTGTAACACCTAGGCTTCCACGAATGCGTGAGCTTTTTATTTTGTATCTTAGGGACACACCAGCTGACCATCTTAGCATGCTCATTTCAGCAGTTTATAGTTGCCTAGAGTAAGAGTTATACATCGTCCAGCATTCGGAGCCATAGAGGAGTGCGGGTCTGACAATCGTTTGGTATAATTTTCCTTGTAACTTTACTGGCATTTTCGGATTACATAGAACTCCCGTCGTTGATCTAAACTTCATCCATCCCACACTTATTCTATGTGTTACATCTGCTGCACATCCTCCATCGCTATGGAGGAGTGACCCAAGATACTTAAAGGAGTCACAATGTAATAATGCACTGTGATTTACAATACATAAAACAAAGTAGCCGTCTTTTAATGTTATATTAGTTACTATTTGTTGATTTTTTAAGCCTATTTTCAAAGAACCTTCTTGTATTTCTGAAATTATGTAAGCCTTGAAACTAGTAAGGTTATAAAATTATTTTAAATTGAATAAACAGTAGTTTAGTAAATCAATTACAATAAATTTGGATTTATAAGTTTAATATGTGACTGTAATGAAAGTTTCTTATCAAACATTTAAATTGATAGAATCTATGAAAATTTTGTTTGACATGTAACGTATCACACGACAGGTCTCGTTTCTTCAATCTAACTATTTGCCTATTACACGTGTCACCCAATCTAACTATTTGCCTATTACATATGTCACCCAATCTTCGGCTGCCAGCCATGCCTTTGATGTGGGTTTTGATTTATTCCGAGTGAATCAATACGGTAATATGCCGCTTATTATGCCAGACCTGGCGCGGCGCTTCCAAGCTCCAAGCTCGCCGTATTAATACCTTCGCTCAAATATAAGATTGGATCGAAACGCTTCGTGGACTGAACTTATATTTATTATGTATTTTAAATTAACGATTGTTTTATTTAAAATTACATTTAAATAAAAATATATTTAAAAACGGAGGTACGAGAGAAGGACAATAAATAAGCGGAATTAAGGGGTTAGGGAGGGGGTGGTAGTTTGTATTATTTTGACAGTATTGTTTAAGATATTTTAGGAACGGTTGTTCCTTAAAGGAGAGATGATGAGGATGATTGTTGATAAATAAAAACTTGTCGAAATCGGAATATGCAAAGAGGAATTTTATTGATAAACGTCGGTATTTATAATGTTTTGGACGTGTGCGGGAATGCACACGATATATATCGCTGTCTCGTCTTTGCGCTTACAATATGTTTATTGTCGATGCGTAGGTGATGCTTTGTTTTAAGAGACAGTGCGGAAGATGTGTTGCTCTCTCCTTTCCTCATGGAATGCGGTCTCCGCTAGGAGCGAGTTGAATGACCGACCGCGTGGACTTTGTCCATTGTTTGTCTCGCATTGTTAAGGTGGGCAAAGGTCGTCTCGTGGGTTGTGACCGCACGTATAGTCGCTACAATATCCTCAGGAAAGTATGTTAAACGTTCATAAGTTCCCAAGTATGGAAAAAATAGTATCGCGCGGTTATTAAGTTTCCCACAAAACAAGGGGAAACACCTCAAATCATTTTCAAAGATATGTCAGAAATTTACAGGGGCTTTTTTTTCTTCTTCCTGGCACTGCCCCAACTCATTGCCTAGGTAGGCTGTTGGGGTCGGCTCTTCTCGTTCTCAGGCTGTATATTCTTCGGTTTTGGATGTCGTTGGCCGTTTCTCTGCAGGATTTTGGAGGATTGAGTCATCCAGGAGTTCTTTGGTCTTCCCCTGGACGGCTGTCGAGGAAGATCCACAGACATTGCCTGATTTACAGTTTAGTCTGGTGGTCTCCGTCTTAGCAATTTACAGGGACTGTTGCTCTAGAAAAACGATGGTTTACAAATGGTATAGTCTTTTTAAGCAAGGAAGAGGATCGATTGAAGACGATTTCCGATCAGGACGGCGTGTTGAGGCCACTTTTTCAAACATCGTTAAAAAAGTAGAAAAGCTTGTGCTGGAAGATGCCCACCTAAACAAACGACAGCTTGTAGATATGGTTGAAGTATCACCTACAACCGTTTTGAATATCCTCCATCAGTATCTAGGGATGTCAAAAGTCAGTACAAGGTGGGTACTCAGAATGCTCGTCCACTTCAAAAACAACAACGCCTCGAATGTTCATAAAGTGGGTACTCAGAATGCTCACCCATTTCAAAAACAACAACGCCTCGAATGTTCACAAGGTGGGTACTCAGAATGCTCACCCACTTCAAAAACAACAACGCCTCGAATTTTCATAAGGTGGGTACTCAGAATGCTCACCCATTTCAAAAACAACAACGCCTCGAATGTTCACAAGGTGGGTATTCAGAATGCTCTTCCACTTCAAAAACAACAACGCCTCGAATGTTCATAAGGTGGGTACTCAGAATGCTCACCCACTTCAAAAACAACAACGCCTCGAACGTTCATAACGGGTTTTTTTACCACTGCAGAAACAGCTAAGATGAGATTTTGAGATGAATTGTTACTGGAGATAAAACGTGGCTTCATTATTATGAGCTAGATAGGAAACTGTTGTGATGGTATGTATGTTGGTAGTATTTTCTCACATGATATAAGCGTTACGTGAATTATTGAACGACGTGTAGCCATAGAAAATAAAGTCGACGGGGACACTAAAATATTTATACTCGAACCGAACATTATCAAAATCTGCTAAGATAACAGCCCAAAACAGTATTTTAGTACAAACTTTGATGTACGGAAGTGAAACGTGGATATGAAAAAATACTGAAATGAGCCGAATTAATGTTGTAAAATTGCGTGTACTTAAATGGATACATGAAGTGACAACATATGACAAAAGATGGAATAAAGTGTTTTTGATATATTAAAATTAAACGAATGGATGGTAAAAGAGTAACCAAACAAATATGCAGTGCGAATGTGAGTGTAAGGAGTGATTGAAGTGGACCAATGATGGTGATGTGTAACGCCCAACCAATGAATCGAAACTCAAACTGGACGCAAATGGATGTCGCCTTTAAACGCGGATTTTAACTGTAAATTTTCACGGAACAAACAAGACTGGTGCTCCCCTGATGACGAGGTGAAAGCATTGAAGTCGGTAAGGTTATACCAGGGGTGGGCATACATGAGGTCAACGAGAGCCACATTCTGGATTTTCTTATATGTTATATAAAGAGCCACACCATAGTCACATTCTCACGTTGTATTAAATACACTCATTCTAATTTATAACATATTCTACACATACCTTAATTGCTATACTATATAAAGTACAATATAAAAAATACACATATAACAAAATATAAAAATAGCGCAGAATATGGTTTGCGTGGGTTGCGCACATAAAGAGGCACGAGATGTGCGCGTACCCTACACATTGAAATCACAGCCTACACGTATATACCAATACTTGCGTCTTTGACAGTTGCGTTCATACATGCGCGTCTTGTCACTAACAACATTTAGAAAGTAAAATCGCGAAAATTTAAAAAAAAAATAAACAAGTATAATGGGGAAAGAAAGTATTTTTATTTTTATAAGATACTCGTACATTGGGAGCCGCACTTAACCCATCGAAGAGCCGAATGCGGCTTTAAGAGCCGCATTTGCCCACGTCTGGGTTTTACCGTTACAAAAAGTGGAATAAACAGTGTTTGATAAAACAAATTACAATGTTTTTAAACCTACACAATGTTAGTGCCTAAACTTAAAATAAAATATGAGTATTTTATTTGGCTTTTCTAAATATACTGGTTTTTATTTCTTAATCACTACCCTCCTAATCCTTAGGGTTGCCGTAACACATAAATCATCTCATATATAATTTTATATACTCCAATATTTGACGGGGGTTGTATCAGAAATCTAAAATGGAACGGGGGAATTTTATAATAAAATAAAATCGCACTTTTCCTATGTACGAGTAGATATTTAATTTTTTTAGCATCTTTAGACTTTTGAAATATTTATGAGACGAGGTTTCTTAAGAATTGAGAAATAATGAAGGTAATATGTTAACTTCAACCTTAGGCCTCGGCCACACAGGTAGGAGCCTCGCTTGGTGCTTAGAGCTACGCTGCGAGCTAGGTGACATATCCTAGCAAACCAACGCACCGAATACTATCAAAATGGCCACACTGCACGCTTCGCGCCACGCTACGTGACTATTAGTTACCTAGTGAGTCTCCTAGCGAACATTCTTAAGAATTGAGAAATAATGAAGGTAATATGTTAACTTCAACCTTAGACCTCGGCCACACAGGAAGGAGCCTCGCTTGGTGCTTAGAGCTACGCTGCGAGCTAGGTGACATATCCTAGCGAACCAACGCATCGCATACTTTCACAAAGGCCACACTGCACGCTTCGCGCCACGCTACGTGACTATTCTAGTGAGTCTCCTAGCGAACATTCTTAAGAATTGAGAAATAATGAAGGTAATATGTTAACTTCAACCTTAGGCCTCGGCCACACAGGTAGGAGCCTCTCTTGGTGCTTAAAGCTACGCTGCGAGCTAGGTGACATATCCTAGCGAACCAACGCACCGCATACTATCAAAATGCCCACACTGCACGCTTCGCGCCACGCTACGTGACTATTAGTTACCTAGTGAGTCTCCTAGCGAACATTCTTAAGAATTGAGAAATAATGAAGGTAATATGTTAACTTCAACCTTAGGCCTCGGCCACACAGGTAGGAGCCTCGGTTGGTGCTCAGAGCTACGTTGCGAGCTAGGTGACATATCCTAGCGAACCAACGCACCGCATACTATCAAAATGCCCACACTGCACGCTTCGCGCCACGCTACGTGACTATTAGTTACCTAGTGAGTCTCCTAGCGAAGATTCTTAAGAATTGAGAAATAATGAAGGTAATATGTTAACTTCAACCTTAGGCCTCGGCCACACAGGTAGGAGCCTCGCTTGGTGCTTAGAGCTACGCTGCGAGCTAGGTGACATATCTTAGCGAACCAACGCACCGCATACTATCGTAATGGCCACACTGCACGCTTTACGCCACGCTACATGACGATTAGTTACCTAGTGAGTCTCCTAGCGAACATTCTTAAGAATTGAGAAATAATGAAGGTAATATGTTAACTTCAACCTTAGGCCTCGGCCACACAGGTAGGAGCCTCGCTTGGTGCTTAGAGCTACGCTGCGAGCTAGGTGACATATCCTAGCGAACCAACGCATCGCATACTATCACAAAGGCCACACTGCACGCTTCACGCCACGCTACATGACGATTAGTCCCCTAGTGAGTCTCCTAGCGAACAGACGTGTTGGTTAATTTTATTGTGTCACCAAGTGATGTTACAAGATGGCGGCAGTTTTATTCCGCAATTATTTGTAGACAAGTTGGCTCCTGTTACAGATGACGAATATTTGAGCAAAATTTTCAATAACGGATTCACATAAATGGATACGTATATCTGCAATGTCACAAGTGGGTTAAAATTAAAGTCATCGATGATTTTTGGATTCTTGGCGTACACTTGAGATTTAACATAACCTCAGAGAAAAATAATCTAAAGGGGTTAAATCATACGACCGTGGCGGTCAATTCACATTTCCACGACGTGAGAGAGCTTTTCCTGCAATAAAGCCATTGTTTCATCAGCAGTATGACAAGTAGTCCCATATTGCTGGAACCACATGTTTTTCAAGTCCAAATCGTACAATTCATATCATTAAAAGAGTTGAAATCATGTCACGGTATCGATTTCCATTGACCGACGATTTTTATTCGGTGGCACAACGAGAACTGCAATTTTAAATTTCTCTCCATTTTTCAGCTGTCAAACGTATAATATTTATAATGGACACACATCATCTACATAACACATAAATTAATCATGCAGCGGTACATAATTGCAGAACTTAATTTAAATTAAAAATTGCAGTTCTTTTTGCGCCCCGGTATATGAGGTAACCCCGTCGACATTTCCAAAAAAAGACATTTAAGTGGTTACACCACGTAATTAAGTAGTCTGTTTGACAAGAACGTGTACGGCGAAACCCGAAAAACTATTTCAGATTAGGCATTAAAAAACATACACACACACGATTGCAGAACTTAATTTTATTTTAAAATTGCAATTCTTGTTGCTCATACCCTGTATAAAATGGAATAAACAGTTTTGACTAAATAAATTATAATGTTTTTAAACCTCCACAATGTTAATGCCTTAATTATAAATAATGTATAAACAATATTATATATGAAACTGGTCGACGATAAAGTTTTAGTTTCAAAAGATTTTTCTTTTAAAATATATAGACACCCTCATATTTAATGTTAATAAAACCTTTGAAAAACACCCCTTTTATGATAAAAAAAGCAATCAAGACTTTTACCGAATCGGGATTTTCAGGAAAGCCAAAAATTCGATCTATATGTTGCTCTCCACTATGTTCTAGAGTCGTTTAAATATTTCCCTGCCGGTCGGATCGGGCTTATGGAAAATTCCGTAAGGCTTTCCGCATCACATTACTTAAATGTCCGAAATAAGATGACGATGGGTCAAATGCGGCGCATTTTTTACACCCAAGTAAATCTTTTTGAAATATGCTTTTACCTTAAGAAACTAGGCGATATATTAAAAAAGGCAGAATATATTTATGCATAATGCGAGTTGTGTGATTTATTTGGGCTTCTAAAGGAGAAATAATGATTAAATAAATACCGTAAATATAGGTTTATTGATAGCAACATAGTATGTACATAATACATTTAAATAAACTTCAAGAACACATCAATTATAGATAATACATTAAAGACAGAAGCTATCAAAAGGTCTGGGCTCAATCTAATAACATCACCCCGGCCAAGATACACCCCAACAATATAGGGTGAGCCCAGCCACGGGGACACCAGATGTTTTTTTTCCCACACCCTTTCACATGTAGAATAAGAAGAAGAGAAGAAAAAAAACACAGAATATAAATAAAAAGATGTCAGAAAAATACATTAAAGAAAGAAGACATTAAAAGTTTCGGACTCATCTCAGAAACATTCCACCGGCCGAGATACACCCCACTGATGTAGGGCGAGCTCGACCGCAAGGATATCGGGGGGCTTACAGCCCACACCCCCGTATATCTACGAGTAGATAAAAAAAAAAAGTATGGCAGAAAACAAAATAAAAAGTAAACCCACATATACCACCTCAGGTTAACTGTCAGCAAGAACGAAACAAAGAAAAGCCTCAAAGGAGTCCAAATGATATAAAAATAAAAAAACAAATGGGAAATGATGTTCACACATAAAAAAATCCACGACACAATACATTGAAATAGTTCAGCAGTAATATAAAAATTAGAACAGGAATTCTTATCAATAAGTTTGTTGTGTCAGGTCTGGATTGTTGTTTCTATTTATTCTGGTTTGTCTGCTCGCAAATTTCTGGACTCCAGTCTATCTTCAGTGTAGCTACTTGACTAATATAATATGGTAGTCATTAATGTCGTCGTGTTGGTCCGATTCTGGGTGGTCTACATTTGCTTGAGAGTGTTGTAAAGGGGTTGATTTCGAGCTTTGCTCTATCGTTATATTTAGATCCCTTAATCTCCTTTATGTCAAATTTAAGTAGAAGGCGTTGTTGGGGAAGACAAAGAAAAGTGTGATTATTATTATTATTATTACACATGACAAGAAATATACACAATTTGAGAAAAAACAACAGGTAATTTGATTTGGACATATCATTTTAATGGATCTGGGTTTGTTGCCTTTCATTTGTCGTATCCCCAGTAAACTAGACTTTTGCCTGTATCTCACTGAGGATATTTAGCATGAAAAAATAAATCGGTACTTCTTTCCGATTTTTGATAGCACAAAAAACCCCGTTGCACGCTCTCATCAACCTGACAAACAGTGACACTCAACTACAACTGGAAACATCTTGCGAAACTCAACTCCTCACACATTATCACTCCAGAAAGACCATTGTATCAAATGTATGATATTTTGAAAGAAGGAATTGTAAAAGTTCAGATAAATTGTATGATCTAGAAGCGGCGAAAGATGTGTGTCGCGATATGAAAGTCCGGCGCTCTTTCATATTTGCCTACCCTGATAAGAAGACTGCGTAGTGGTATTTAAAAAAATTGACAATCTAGCCTAACTAGAATGATTTGTGCCACCAAATTTGAGGCATAATGGAATTATATGAGTCAATACGATGAAACTAATGTAAAAAAATTACAATTTCAGATAATTCAAGGTTTAGACTGAGTAAGCTTAAAAAAAATAACAATCAATCTATAAATGGAAAAGTTCTTTGAAAAAAAAAGAAACGAAAGTTTCATTGAACGTGGTAAATATATGGCTTTTAATAAATCAAATCTGTCTCTCAAAGGACGACCGAAAAATGCATGGTCTATAGGTAAAATAATAGTACTTATTGTAAATTACAAATTGAGCGATTTTTTTAATTCTTGGATAAAACACAGATGGCATCGCGAACTTGTCTGGGTCTTGTGACATTTGAGAAGTGTAATGTATGGCATTTATAAAAATGGAGTCGTATTCAATACATCAACTCGTTCAAATTATTGAATTATTTTATGTAATGTAATCTCCGGAAACGGTGATGTTAATTGGCTACCAAGATCATGTGATCTGACACCGTTGAACTATTTTCTTTGGGGTTACGTAGGTCTATTTGAATGACCCCTGATCAATTCATGAGCTGAAGGACGAAATTATTCGCGTTATTGGTGAGTTAGAACCGCAATTATGCCAAAATGTCATCGAAAATTTTGACAAAAGAGTGAACATCTGTAGAGCTGTAAGAGGTGGACATTTGGCGGATATTGTTTTTTGTGTTTAAATGTCATATATTATAATTCAATGACCAATAAAAAGTTTTTTTGAAATCAAAACAAATTGTGTGTTTTATTCAAGAATAAAAAAAAATATAATTAAAAAAACCGCTCCCCTTTATTTTAAATGTCGAGTTTTTTTAAATATTCGTCAGTTATTCCATTTTGATCAATTTTTCGTTATTAAATTTGATTCCCAAACCTCACTTTGATAAAGTCAAAAAGGTTGAAAAATATCAAACCGCGAGTTTTCCATGGCTTTTCGCAGATCCCTCCGCTTTGGAAAATCCATTTTAACCGGCGACAAAAAACCCACATCAAAGAAGTTCACCAACTTCTAATTACTCGTGCTTTTTGCTTTGGCGCACTTTTAAAAATTGAAACGAATTTTCAAATTCGTTTATTTTACTCACATTATTGGATTAAAAAAAAAATTATGTATCATTTATTTTTAAAACATTTATATGTTATTTTGTTTATTGAATTTAATGTTTTTTTTTTAAGTTTACATATTTTCTGAGATAATGAATTATTCACGAGGGATATCGAACAGCGTGTAGCGATAGGAAACAAAGTTTAACAGTATTTTTGTATCAACTTTGAAGTATGAAAATGAAAAGTAAATATTAATATTAAAAAAAAAGAACAGAATAAATGCTATAAAAATACGTACATTCAAAATTAAAAAATAGGTGACAATCTATGCCATGAAATATCATGAAAGTTTGACACGTAACTTCTAAAGGTTGGTACTAACTGAGAATGGTATGTATTTGTTATTAGAGGTGCCATCGTTTGGTTAGTCCCGGGACTTATTGATCGATGTGTTACATTTAAAATAAAACTAAAAAAACAATATTTATACTGTATTTGGTTTTATCAAACATTGTATAACGGTAGGGTTATTCCGTTATAAAAAGTGTATATATGACATATAAATATTATAATCTAAATAATTTCTTGAATCTTCGAAAATAATTTAGTTTCACGGTGTGGTGCCATGTTTTACGTAAAAAAGAAATAAAGTATATAAATAAAACACTTATTTTATATTTTTGTGTTCACCACTGGTTTATTTTGAGTTTACTGCCGGTTTCGAAGACCTATATCTCCGTAGAAGTTTATCTTCTCCTGACGGTGAAGACTGAGGTCTTCGAAACCGGCAGTAAACTCAAAATAAACCAGTGGTGAACACAAAAATATAAAATCAGCATTTTATTTTTATTTCTTTTTTTTAATATAAATAATATTTATATGTTTATTTCAGACTTCTTTATACAAGTATTACAATCTTGGGGCCATATACCCTCTTTAAATCAACCAAACGGAAGTTCATAAAGGAAATTTCTTGTTCGCATAAATTATTTAATACATTGTTAATTTGTAAAAAATCATTGAAAATATAAATACAAGAGGTAGCAGAGAAGACACGGTGTCAGACTTTTCTATCTCGACACACATATTTCACCTCTTCCACACCCGTACACTTTCTCATACTGCTCCTATGGTTTATCTTCTTTTTTTTACATTTTTTTATTTTACATTATAATTCACTCGATCCAACCATTATTTCCTTAGTCTTCCTCGACCACGCCTACTACTCACATTTGCGCTGTATATTTGTTTTGTCAGTCTTTCATCATTCATTCGTTCTACGTGCCTAAACCATCTCAACGTGCTCTTCTTAATGTTATTTGACATATCAGTCTTAAAGTCACAACTATCGCTAATTCCTTCATTGCATATTCTGTTATTTATTGTCATCGCATATATTATTTTGAGTGCCCGCATTTTACAACATTTTTCGACTTCTTTCAATTTTGTTCCACGTCCACGTTTGAATCGCATAAATCAAGGTTGGTACTAAAATACTGTTGTGGACTACAAGTGATGAATAGCTTGTTCGGAGTTTCGGTCCGATGGTAGGACACCTTACTCCTTCATCGGATAAGTTCTGACTGTTAAGATATTTATTGGAAATTTTTGGATCTTTTTGGGAATCGGGAAAGGATAGGTTTGTGGTAAATGTTTAGATTTTATGAATGATTATGAGAAATTATAAACGATTAAATACATATATAAATATGATGATATATACATAATATTAAATACAAATATACATAAATTTGTGTCGTCACACACTGTTTTATATTGATTTATATTGAATGGGTGAAAAAAAAAAAAAAATAATAATAATAATAATGATGGTGAATAAATTATAAGAATGAATATAGTATATGTAGATAAGTAAATGAGTGGGGAAACGTGTGTGACTTTTATAAATATATTAAGGTGTAGAAAATGTTTATTGAAGGTGAGAAATGCGATTGCCTATCGTTGTGGACTATTAACATTAGCAAATCTTGATAAATCACAATACAAGTGAAATATCAGCAACCAAAGGAAGGAAACGTCGGGAATAAAACACGTAACATTGTTGATTAGAAAGTAAGGTTTTTTTTCAATCGTTTGTTATAACAAACGATTGAAAAAAAAACTTAACAAATTCTGTAATTTATTCTGAAATGGCTAATCATTGTCACCGTGAGAATCATACTTTTTCTATCGATGATGTCAAATTCTTAGATATCAGTGGTAACGGAAATAAATTAGACATATTAGAGGCCCTAGAAATGTCTAAGTCAGTACACCGATCGCAACATCTGTTGAACAGTTATTTCCCAAAAATCTCTCCGCTGTTGGCCGAAATTGTCCCATGCCTCCCTCCCTCACCCCTCGGCCCAAAACTGTTAACCTTTCCTTCCCTGTGTTGGGTATCTTCTACACGTTGCTTCTAATAACCATCAATATCTCTATAAATATAATAAATACAAGGTTAAGATTTTAGGTATTCCTCCATAATATATTTACGCATTGATTTAAAAAATAATATTAATAATAATCAGAATTTATCGACTACATCGTAGGTGTTTTGTAAAGATCGAAAACAAATTCGCATTTAAACGCTGCGCGTGCCTCGTCTTGACGATAGGTGAATAGTATGCGGGAAGCGCGACAGTATATTCGCATCTCACTCTTGCATACTCCACTGAATTGCGAGGAGCTCAATTGTCTCAATCGTCGCAAACGTAAGCCACGCCGGGGTACCGCTCCGCGCCGCAGTATCTTCTGGACTTGCAGATAGATTAGACGTACGCCCGTTCCGTGAGCGTTGCCAGATGGTTTTTTAATGTTTTCAGCAAATAAATGTCAATTATTATAATTTTTAACTTCAATTATAATTAATTAAGGAGATTATCTATGAATGTTTTTATTTTTCCGATTTAAAATCGCTAATTTTTGATCGCGTACTCACTACCCAACTTCCCAGTGAGGGAAGGGTTAAAGCGTGTATATCGGTACCAGTTCGAACAGCATTAAGTCTTGTTTGCGCTCCCCTGAAGATGAGGGGAAAGCCTTGAAACCGGTAGGGTTATACCGTTACAAAAGAAGTGGAATAAACAGTGTTTGATAAAAATAAATTACAATGTCTTTAAACCTCCACAACGTTAATGCCTTAACTATAAACAAAATGTTAAATTAGTTGACAGTTGAGTCTCACTGTATATCTAGTTTATTTAAATTTGAATTAAACAGATAAACTTCATAAATGCAATAAATTGAAGAATAGAAATGAGGAGTTCATTTGAATATTATATCAAATTATTATTATAAATAAAAATTAAATATCAATAAAATTTCTCTCACGGTTTCTTTTTTCTATATTCGAACCATGGGTCTCCCGCGGAGTCATCGTACTAGTAATTCAGACAAGAGAATATAGTAGTATTCGAACCTTGATGTTTAGATTCACTGGAGTAGTCACGGAACTCGCGGTTTGTGCACGTCAAGAGACAATGACACTCGCACACACGTCCTTGGCGTGTCTGAGTAGTGTTATCTGATGAACTCGTTAACCACACTGTGACTCTTTTTTTAGATACCACTGGGAATCAAACTTGAATCCCCCGAGTAGAAGACATGCGTCTTATAGTTCAGAAATTCTAGGATGAGTCCTGTGACAGCTCACAAATTTGCCCCAATACAAACATATGTATTGTGTAAAGATACACGGGCAAAAGGTGGACATGATAAGGTTCGCTGACGATATTGCTATGGTTGCTGAAAGTGAAGAGGAACTACAAGAGGCCTTAACAACTATGGAAAGCATTCTTCAAAATAACTACAGTATGAAGATAAATAAAGACAAAACAAAGCTGCTGACTGTAGGCCGAGCGCAGCACCAGATGAGAATAGTGATGTCGGGTAAACCACTAAAGAACACCAAGGAGTTTGTCTACCTCGGGAGCAAAATAACATGGGACGGTCGGTCCAAGAGCGAGGTCGACAGCCGTATACATCAGGCTAGACTTGCATTTAATAAAAGGTCGAAAATAATAGAATCAAATAATATAGACCTAAAACTGAGAATACTCCTCATCAAGACCTATGTATGGAGTATCTTGATGTACGGCTGCGAGACCTGGTGCCTATCCGAAAGAGATAGACGAAGACTAGAGGCTTTTGAGATGTGGTCCTATAGAAGACTATTAGGAATTTCCTGGAGAGACCGCATCACAAATGAAGAGGTTCTCCAACGAATCGAAGGAGGAAGGCACCTGCTCATTATCCTGTCCGAAAGGCGTGCAAGATGGATCGGTCATATAATACGACAAGAGGGCCTCTTGCATGCCATAATGGAGGGTATGACCGAGGGGACAAACTCTAGGGGACGCCCACGCCGAGAGTACCTGGAGGACCTGTTGGTGGACGTGCGCTGCTCAACATATACAGACTTAAAAAGAGCCGCACAGGACAGGGGGGAATGGAGGAGAAGAGTTCAAATTGCTGCAAACCAGTCTTAGGACTGCAACCACGGAAGGAAGGACAAACATATGTAATGTATTTACCTAAATAACTTGCTATTTATTAGAATTGAGGCTTATACTCGTATTAAAGTTGATAAAATAATTCAAATTACTGAACATCGTTACAAGGTTGTATTGGGGCAAATTTGTGAGCTGTCACAGGACTCATCCTAGAATTTCCGAACTATAACAACTGAGCCACGAAGGTTGTCACATAAATTTCACATATTTAGGATGATAGAATTTATTAATTACACTTTTGTTGTATACAATACAACCTGATAGGTTTTTAGCTATGTAGCAATCTCTTCCAACCAATCATTAGAACTTTTAAGAAAACTAGATTGGAGTCCTTTTTTTTTAAAACTGGGTTTTAACGGGAAACAAACGCGCGACCTCTGAGCTGGAAGTGAGGTGTGTTATTTATTTATTTTATTTATTTAACACTTTTATTGCAATACAATCTGGCGGGCTTATTGCCAGGTGGCAATATCTTCCAACCAACCAGACAAAAGTAAATGAAGCAAGTTACGTGGTCGCATAAATCATTCAAATGACTATCCATCCCCACAAAATCCATAAACGTATACGCGAGAACATGCCCACGAACCCCATAAAGACGGCCAATCACCCGAACATAATTTTTCGTATAAAGTGAGATATCATCAATCAAAAGGAAAGGAAAGGATGGTGGAGAGGAAAGGAAAAGAAAAATCAGGAATGAAACACGTTATTTTACTGACTAGAAATTAAGAGTTTTTTCAGTCGCTTCTTAAAGCATGCCAAGGACGGAGCGAGTCTTTTATTGGTTTGTAACTGATTCCAGAGTCTCACTGCATGGACTACGGATGTCGGCTACGGATGTCGTCACTTATGTATTGTTGAAGTAAAAAAAGGATGTATGTCAAATATTAATTCTCGGATGTTAAATAATGCATATGTATGTTATGGTAATAAGTAAATTTGGTTAAAATTTGTTGTTAATTTTTTTTAAACTTTTTTAATAAAGAAACAAAGTTTGAGAATCGCTGGACCAAAATATAAAATAATTATGATTTTTTTTAAATATCCTTTTGTCTTTGGAGTACTTTATCTCGCTTAAAATAAATTAAATCCACTTTTGTCCTACAATATTAATTTTAGATTGGACTTAAAGAAACGTCAATCAAATTCATTTTCTACCTTCATGAAATGTCGGTTCTCGGTTCAATGATTCGGACTTTTGACAAAGAAAATAAATAACTGTTTATTTATATTTCATCATCATTGTCAACCAGGGTCGATCCACTACTGGATGAAGGTCTCCCCAAGTTGACTCCAAATAGTTCGGTCATTTGCTCGTTGATGCCATGTGATGCTGCCATGCTTCCTGATTTCATCTATCCAGCGTACCTTCGGTCTTCTTCTGGGCCTCTTTATGCCTCTTGGGAACCATTGGATTATTTCGGATGTTCATCGGGAGTCTGACATTCTGGCTACGTGTCCGACCCATTGCCACTTCATTCTTTTGCACACCTCTATAACGTCTTCTATTTATATTTATATTTGTATATACTATACGAGGCGTATCCAGAGAGTAAGTGTACTGAGGCTCTCACGACCGGATGGATTTTATTTTCGACATTTTGGCTACACTTCCGTGTAGCCTGACCCTTCTCCTCCGCAACGAGACCGGTTCGAGGTCAGTACGTTGAGAAGTGTCGACGCGACAACACGTTTCGTGAAAAATGAAAATCCAATCTCCCGCCAAATGCGAAATACGCGGCGTCATCCGTTATCTCGTTTGGAAGGGAAAACCTCCGGTTAAGGTTTATAATGAGGTGAAAACTGCATATGGTGATAAAGCTATGAATCGTACGAGTGTGTACAAGTGGTGTCGCGAGTTAAAAAACGGTCGTACGTCTGTGCATGATGATCAGAGGAGCGGAAGACCTTCAATTGTGACTGACGAAATTGTGGAAAAAGTCGAAAATGCGCTGTCTCAACAGGCAGTCTCAACAGTGGCGTCACACCTCTTCACCCTCCGCCAAAAAGTTCAAAACCACAATTTCAGCCAAGAAAATCATGGCATCCGTGTTTTGTGACTGTCAAGGCATAATTTTAATTGAATATATGTCTCAAGGGGTGACCATCAACTCTGCAAGATACTGTGAGATCCTAAAAAAAATTCGGAGGGCGATTCAGAACAAGAGGAGAGGCATGCTGACAAAGGGAGTATGCCTGCTGCACGACAATGCCAGACTACACCCGGCCAACGCCACGAAGGAACTGCTCGCCTCGTTTAAATGGGATGTCCTGAACCATCCCGCGCATTCCCCTGACCTAGCACCTTCAGATTACTATCTCTTTACCTCCCTAAAGCTGCACATGGGTGGAAAAAGGTTTTCAACCGACGAGGAGGTAAAGGAAGAGGTGGAGAAGTGGACGGAGGGGTTGGCGGGAAACTACTTCGAGGAAGGCATCAAAAAGTTGTTACCCCGCTTCACCACATGCATTGAGAGGAATGGCGACTATGTCGAGAAATAGCTTACATATGTACGGTAACCACGTAATTTTTTTGTTTAAATAAAAAAAAATGTAACCTATAAAAATTCAGTACACTTACTTTCTGGATATGCCTCGTATATATATAAATATATATTGGAAATAAAATAAAATAATACTTTTTTATTCGCTTTCCTCATACATGAGAAGATTTCCATCAAAAGGGTTAACAACGTCCGAGGAATATTTCAATTAAATTATTGTTTTTCCTAAAAAAAAAAAATGGTTGGAAATTGCTTTTATTGCCTCCATTTTATATCTTATCTCTTAAAATATAGTGTTTTCCTTCTCGGAAAGAGTACTCATGAAAAACTGTTTTATGGTGATCAAAGAAAAGCCTTTTGTGTAGGTATAAAAGCTATTATTTTATCCCGAATGTTCTTTGTGTAGCGAAATTATGGCGAAACACTAGGTTCACTAAAACAGCGGAGATAAAATGTTCTGAGAGAATGGATAAGTCCTGTCCGTTAATTTAAATTTGCCCTACTTATGTCTGGTCCTGTGCGACACGGAACAATTAAACACTTCCTTTGTCTGTCCTTTCTTGGTATCCTTAACACTAAAATGTATTCAATTAGCTTACCTATAAAAACGCCAAGGTGTGAAAGAGAAACATTATCACCAAAGCAAACCATCAGAACTATGGCGAAATTATCATTAAAGTGAGTGAGAAATTATCATCATCGTTATTGTGAGGTATCAGAGTGAGTGAGAAATTAACGTCATCGTCATTGTGAGGTATTAGAGAGAGAGTAAGAGAAATTGTCATCCGAGTGAGTGGAAAATTATCATCATTATTGTGAGTTATCAGAGTGAGAGAAATTATCGTCAGTGAGTAGGACATTATCATCATTAAAGTGAGTTATCAGAGGGAATGAGACTGTTTATCATCCAAGGGAGTTAGAAACTACTGAACAGTGCTATATTATCTGTTTTTTTTATTATTATTCCCGTTATGTTTTAATATATTATGTGTTAACATAAGTTGTGTCCGTTTTTTTCCAAATTTAAAAATGAGCACCAAAAGTAAAACAAAATGGTAAAGGTTATTGTGGTGTGGTGTGGTGTGATGTGGTGTGATATGATGTGATGTGATATGTTATGATATGATGTATAATGTGATATGATATGATATATGATGTTATGCTATGTTAGGTTATGTTATGTTATGTAATTTAATATAATGGAATACAAAGGTAACCATTGGATTTAACAATGTAAAACTATTGTATGTTAATTCGTATAACAAATAACTAGCTTAATTATCTTTTATTCTTGCGTTAGATTATTATATTACTTACGCTACATATTACTACCCACTGTCGCTAGCTCTACTCGTATAATATAATATTTATACAGAGGTAACCATTGTATTTAACAATGTATGAGGCATATCCAGCAAGTAAGTGTACTGAATTTTGGTAGGTTACAATTTTTTTTATTAAAACAAAAAAATTACGTGGTTACCGTAGTACATATGTAAGCTATTTTTCGACATAGTCGCCATTCCTCTCAATGCAGGGGGTGAAGCGGGGTATCAACTTTTTGATGCCTTCTTCGAAGTAGTTTCCCGCCAACCCCTCCGTCCACTTCTCCACCTCCTCCTTTACCTTCTCGTCGGTTGAAAACCTTTTTCCACCCATGTGCAGCTTCAGGGAGGTAAAGAGATAGTAATCTGAAGGTGCTAGGTCAGGGGAATGCGTGGGATGGTTCAGGACATCCCATTTAAACGAGGCGAGCAATTCCGTCTGGTATTGTCGTGCAACAGGCAGACTCCCTTTGTCAGCATGCCTCTCCTCTTGTTCTGAATCGCCCTCCGCAATTCTTTTAGGGTCTCACAGTATCTTGCAAAGTTGATGGTCTCCCCTTGAGGCATATATTCAATTAAAATTATGCCTTGACAGTCCTAAAACACGGATGCCATGATTTTCTTGGCTGAAATTGTGGTTTTGAACTTTTTGGCGGAGGGTGAAGAGGTGTGACGCCACTGTTGAGACTGCCTTTTGGTTTCAGGCGTGTAGTGTGCAACCCAAGTTTCATCTTTAGTAACGATGGAGCGGAGAAATTCTTCTCCATGGAGTTTGCAGCGCCTCAAAAACTCTTGCCCGACCTCCACTCGATTCAACTTGGCGGGAGATGGGGTTGATATATTTCACGAAACGTGTTGTCGCGTCGACACTTCTTAACGTACTGACCTCGAACCGGTCTCGTTGCGGAGGGGAAAGGTCAGGCTACACGGAAGTGTAGCCAACATGTCGAAAAGAAAATCCATCCGGTCGTGAGAGCTTCAGTACACTTACTTTCTGGATACGCCTCGTATATACAGACTTAACCATTGGAGTAAACTATGTTAACAATGGCTAGGACTGTAATTTGTCAATCCATAGAACCAGTAACTAGCCAGGTTACCTTTTATTTCTAAGTTTAATTATAATCACATAACTTACGCTACGAGCTTTATTATATAATAGATTATTACATTGGAATAAAAATAATGAAAATAAAATAAATGTGTTCGTCATGAACGTAACTTATTTTTATTTTCGCGGCCCCTTTGACATTTCACCGTGACCCCTCTGAGGGCGCAACCCACAGATTGAGAGACTATGCCCTTTATCACTTACTTGTATAGTTAATTTAGGAACATGACAAAGTATTAAATACGTTACTAAGATAAGAATTTGAATTGACTCCTTACGTCTAATTCCATATTGTAACATTAGCATGCCACACAGCTGGAGAGCGGTAATGGGGGTAATGTGATTACTTCGCTCCCCACATGATGGGTGTGATGAAGTGTGGGTAAGGAGTGTTAGAGAAGAAATGGGAGCAGAGGTGAAAGGTTATTAATATGTTCTATGCTACTCCACTGAGAAGGGGTCGGCAAATCGTCGATTGTGACCCACTTTGTAGCCTATTCCTGTTTCCGAGCGGAAGCTTCGAGGATCCAAATATAAATAACATATGAAAGTAGGAAATTTCTTCCAACCAACCAGAAAGATATATGACATATGTGAATTGGTTGGTAATATCGTTAATAAAAAAATGACGATTTATCGAGCGCCTTTTAGAGAGCAGATTCAAGAGTGCTCGTATTACGGATACGACCCCACTGTTTTTTTAATTTTTTTTTAATCTGGTGAGTTTATTATCATGTGGCAATCTCTTCCAACCAACCAGAAAGATGTTTTTATAGGCCCTAAGTGTTTACCAGACTGGAATCCTATTTAAAAAAATCTGGGTTCCAACGGGGATCGAACCCGCAACCTCCGGATTGGCAGACAAATGTCTTACCACCAGGCCACGGAGGTCGTCGCTGACAGATTAAAAATATTACAGCAAAATAACAAGTTGAGGGCAAGGAAATGAAAGTAGTGCCTGCGGCCATTGTATTATGTACTTTACCAAATCTAAATATGTTCAGAAAAACATATTTAGTCAGAAAACCGCAGAAAACTTACCAAGGGAAGATGAAGATATGTGATAGAGACACATTCGGCTTTATGCGTTGTGTAGTATTCAAATAGCATGATAAATTTTTATAAGACCTCCTAAAAAGTTTTTTTTAAGTGCTTCCTAAAGCTGTACACGCCACTCATATCTCAAACTCTAAGAGTCAGTTCATTCTACGTCACTGGACCTGTAACGAAAAAGCTAATTTATCAGATGAAGAAGAAATTGACCTTAAAGTTCTACTCCTATCCGAAGGAACACCTCTCAGACACAGATTCGAAAAACACGATGGATACATCCCATTAGGGACTTGAATACAAACAGACAAAGTTTGAAATTAATCCATTCGCGACAATTGAGCCCGTGTAGACTTTTAAGCAGTGGACTAATTAATATAACAATATTTTTGCCTAATTCAAGAGAGACATTGCTTGGTTTTATATATTATTCAAATAATTTCCGCCTTCTTATGACATGGATTTTTTTACAAAACAACTCTCTTGACCTAGTTTGTAAAACGTCAGTCTCCTATCTTGAGGGTTGCGTGTTCTATTTCCATTGCAACACTTTTTTTGCTTAAAAAATATGATGCCCACAAGCCAGACCATGCAGTACAACACTATACCTTATGCAAGTAATACAAAAACTTTCGAGAGCCTCAAAACATATTTATTTATTTATTTTATTTTATTAACAGTGTCTTTTATATACAAATGAATACATGACAAGTTATAAAAGTACTTAAAATTATGGACAAAAAATACGAAACTTTATCTTAAACTAACATGGAGCTACAAAAGCAGTAGTCATAATAAATTACAGTCATTGTTTAAAATTATTTAATATTAATATGTATATTTAAGTTCAATTTATATGTATTCCACAAAATATTACCAAACTTCTCCAAGCTGACTTAGGTTATTGTCGAAAACTTATTTCATAGTGGTAAAGAACTTAGATTTGTTTTAAATGGAACAACGCTTACATAGAACAAAAATTAGATTTTTTGCAAATTTTATGGATAGATCTTGAGATATAGAAAACACATGGGCTCACTTGTAGAACGAGATGCAAGTCGCTTTGCAGAATCGAAACTTTGCACATGTTCGTATTTCATAAATTATTTTTTTTATTCGACTAATAACATTTGACGTCCTCGCTTTCGGATTGACCATGCTTTTGGTGGGGATGAATAATATCAATAACTTATCACCAACTGTGAGCTTTAGTGATGGTAATGATGAGGCAATTATTAGAAAGAAAACGTTTTGGGTAATGATTGACATGTTAGTATAACACACTTGTTCAATGTATACTGACTATTTTCTTCGTTAGTTTATTACTTAAATAACCTGTTTTTTTTACTTTATAAACTTGATCGCGAATTACACAGATATCCCCTGGTAGAAGACTTGTGTTCTACCATATATGAAGTCTTTCAAATTGAGCGGTGTTTTTAATTCTTGGATAAAACACAGATGGCGTAGCGAACTTGTCTGGGTCTTGTGACATTTGAGAAGTGTAATGTACGGCATTTATAAAAATGGAGTCGTATACAATACAACAATGCGTTAAAATTGTTGAATTGTTTTATGTATTGTAATCTCCGGAAACGGTGATGTTAATTGTCCACCAGGATCATGTGATCTGACACCGTTGGACTATTGTCTCTGGGGTTACGTGAAAAGCCAGATCTATAATAATGACCCCCGATCAATTCCTGAGCTCAAAGACGAAATGATTCGTGTTGTTAATGAGTTAGAACCGCAATTATGCCAAAATGTCATCGAAAATTTTGACAAAAGAGTGGACATCTGTGGAGCTGCAAGAGATGGACATTTGGCAGATATTTTTTTTTGTGTTTAAATGTCATACATTGTACTTCAATGGTCAATAAAAAGTTTTTTGAAATCAAAGCAAATTGTGTGTTTTATTCAACAATAAAAAAAAATGTAATAAAAAAAACTGCTCAATTTGAAAGACCCTATATTATACGGAAGAGGTTTGTCGATAATTATTGACAAATAAGTAAAACATAACATTAAGCCTGTCAAAAGAATTCTTTCAGTAAATTATAAGTAATAACAAAGCCTTGAAAACAAACTAGTTAAAATGACTAACAGACGATGAAAACGTACAAAAAGAAAATGAAAAATAATCTGATTGTAAACTTCGTAATGAAGGCTTCCTGGGGAGCTTTTACGTTTTCTCTTTTGCCGAAACAAATATGGTTTTGTTTAAGAAGAAAAGTTTAAAGTTCGGGGGGAAGTTTTCGAAATCAAAATTCGATTCAGCATTCGTCGAGAATCTAAATCACGACAGGAGATACCCAGGGGTAGTTCGAAGGGTTGGGGGGTTTGTTATTTCGATTGAGCACGAGTCCTGATTAACAGGAATGAAGAAAAATTACAAAAAGGCCAAGAAAATAATAATGTGTAAAGTTAAAAAAAATAATTTAAAACGTTTTGCTGATTTAAAAGGCTCTTCATACTGATTTCGATATTAAATTGACAGTTATTAATAACTTTTTGAAGGCTAAGAGTTTTTTTTTTGTTAATATTAAAAATAATTGCTGCGTTTTTTTTCTCTTAACACATTCACTGAGTATAAAATGTCATACAAAGATGCTGAAAGTTCGCGAATTTTTGAAAACCCATAAGTTTGTTAAAATTCAAATTCTACTTTCTATTGAAACATCATATACAAATGTATTCCTTCGTGTCTTCAAAACACATGAAACCGGCGACGAATCCTTATCGAGAGACGTTTATGAGTGCACTCAACATTCAAGGCTATTTTGTATGGACACGGGAGCCGTGTTCGACGCACTGAACGTGTTAAGGGAGGTATTCTTCTCTAGAAATTAGAAAAAAAGGGTTTTTTGTTTTTTGCATATTCTTGAAGTTTAGACCTTTAAGAATATGTTCTTAAAAGAAAATTTTAAAATTCTCAATATTTACGAAGTTATGACTATAAATGAGGCAGCAATTACGCCGCACCGGAATGACTCGGACAATAATCTCAAAACATTAATCGCGTTTTCTCGAAACTAGTTTATTCGATTTGGTCGACATAAAATCTCAAGTTCTATACAACCGATTGCTTTCAAATTTGGTATGAAACTTTGATAAATATTTTTATATCGTCCCTACCTTGGAAAGTTAAAAATAATTATTTTACTATTAAGAAATTAAATTTTTTTTCAGACACCCGACATTTTACGATTGTTTTTTTCTTTTCTCTCTTTGGTACCAACTATAACGATATTATTTCTTATCAAGAAACTGTGTATGATTTTGGTTTCGGATTTACGAAAGGGTTCCAATCATGTCTCTTGTCATGACTCAATATATAACAGCTTATAACATCTTGAATTTCCATTTTTTTGCTTACATTCTCAAATTATCAAGAAACAAATTTAAAAAAATGTATTATATAAGATTTTTTTTTATTTAGTCTGAAAAACGCCCGAAATTCACGCCTCTAGAGTAGAGTACCCCCTTATGTTACTGCTGGCTGTCATAAGGCATTTCTTTCTTTGTCTTTTGGTATTTAAGTCCCTTAAATGGATGTCTCCATTGTACTTTTCGAATCTATGTCTAAAAAAGGTTCCTTCTGAGAGGAGTAGAACTTTTAGGTTGATTTGGTCTTCATCGAATAAATTAATTATTCTGAATCGTTGACATCAGCGTAATTGACGAAGGGTAAAAATCTCATAATATAGAAAGCATTTGTTTTCCATATTATGAGAGTTTAACACTTCGTTAATTCCGCTGATAACTTTTTTCTTCCTGCTTTTTTTGTTAGTTATTTTGTTGGACCTGAATCCTTTTTTTTTTATTTGGAATCCAGCGGGGATCGAACCCGCAACCTCCAGATCAAGAGACATGCGTATTACCATCAGGTCACGGAGGTCTTCGTTATACGACCTTCGTAATAGAGAAGAACTTAAAAGAAGAAGTTGAATGAGCAAAGAAAGATAAATTAAGAATATATTATTAAAGGGAATCAGCAATTTACAGTAAATCAATAAATACAACTTCTCGTAATTCCCTTTGTATCACTCAAGAAAATGTTGACTGGAACATATTTCTCTAGAAAACTTTACCGTTTCTTATAATTTCAAGCTAATATTGAAATCAATTACCCATATGGAAAATAATTTATTTAAATCATTGAATTCGTCAAAATTATATATCAAAGCACATAAATGTTATTTATTAACATCAAAGACGTGAATTCATCGATTCCCTTTGAAGTCTGAACAAGGCAATAATGGTCATAGTTATTCGTCGAATTATATCGCACCATAATGCAATATTAATCGTGGTAGGTGTCTGGTTATTACGGGGTGCTTTAGTGGCTATCATATATTTGGTCTTATCGGAGTTGATGCGAAGTCCCATTCTGTTTGCGGCCCTCTCCAACTGAACAAATGTCTCCATCATTGCTTGTGGGGATCTACCAATAATGTCAATATCATCCGCGTAGCCCAGTATTTGGCTTGATTTGTAGAAAATTGACCCATTTGTCTGTACTCCGGATTCTCTTACACACTTCTCTAGAGCCATATTAAAAAGTAGACAAGCTAGTGCGTCTCCTTGACGCAGTCCATTCATTGTGTAAAATGGTTCTGAGATATCATTCTGAATCCGGACTCTACATTGTGATGTAGAGTCCGGATTCAGAATGATATCTCAGAATGATATCTACGCCCCAAGGAAGACGTAGCGTGGGTAGACCGAGGCTTAGGTGGATGGATGGGGTGCAGAATGATGCAAACGTGATTGGCATCAGGGGCTGGAGGAGTGCATCCCAGGATAGGGGGGAATGGCAGCGACTGCTGGAGGAGGCCGGGGCCCACAATGGGCTGTAGCGCCATTGATGATGATGATGATGATGATAATGCAATATTGTCATGCGTCAAATGACATATTTTTCGATAGTTAAATTTGAAACTCAAAATTTGAAATTTAAAAGTACCTATAAATACAATGAAAATTTATTTTGAAATAGTAATAAACGTGTAGATAAACGTTAAATTTTTTATCAAAATAAAAAAAAATGCAATATTAAGAATGAGTACATCAAATACAAAATGTATCGTGTGCAAGAAAAGTACAAAATGTTTAGTGTGCAATAAAAGTACAAAATGTATAGTGTGCATGAAAAATACAAAATTAATAGTGTGCATATAAAATATATGATAGAGTCCATAAAAATGCAGGATGTATATTTCATTTATTTATTTAATTTAATACTTTTATTGCATATACAATAAGCGGACTTATTGCCAGGCGGCAATCTTTTCCAACCAACCAGACAAAAGTAAACGAAGCAAGTTATGTGGTCGCATAAATCATTAAAATGAAATCCTTAAACACATACGTGAGGATATACTCACGAACCCCACAAAAACGGACAATCACCCGAACATTCCTTTTCATATAAAGTGAAATATCATTAATCAAAAGGAAAGGTAGGGATGGTGGAGAGGAAAGGAAATGTATAGTTTGCATTAAAAATACAAAATGTGTAGCGTGCATGAAAAATACAAAATATGTTTCTGGCATGAAAATTACAAAATGTATAGTGTGCATGAAAAATACAAAATTAATAGTGTACATATAAAATTTATAGTGTGCATAAAAATGCAAAATTTGTAGCGTGCATGCAAAATACAAAATGTATCGCTTGTATGAAAAATACAAAAAATATTACTAGCATAAAAACTACAAAATATATAGTTTGCATGAAAAATACAAAATTAATAGTGTGCATATAAAATGTATAGTGTGCATAAAAATACAAAATGTGTAGCGTGCATGAAAAATACAAAATATATTGCTTGTATAAAAACTACAAAATGTATAGTGTACATGAAAAATACAATATTAATGGTGTGCATATAAAGTGTATAGTGTTCATTAAAATACAAAATGTGTAGCGTGCATGAAAAATACAAAATGTATAGCTTGCATGAAAAAAAAAACAAAATTTAAAGCGTGCATGAAAAATACAAAATGTATAGCGTGCACGAAAAATACGAAATGTGCAGTGTGCATAAAAAATTCAGCAACAACTCCGAAAAACATTTTAAACGAGTCGAAATCAGCGGGGAAAAGTTTTAAAGTGTATCATTCTGGTTGATTGAAAAAACAACGTCAAAATGGCAACAATACCCATCAGTTAGTAGTGTATATAACATAAGTATAATTAAATTAAATTAATACTTTCTTATAAAAGTTTCTTATTCCATCTTCAGGATTTTTACAACAAAGCTGTTCTCCATTTTCTTAATAATTTGTTAATTAATAAAAGTTATTCTATTGTCAAACGAATGAGAAAAATACCATAATACACACATGAAACCGGTTATTCCCTGTAAATAAGGTGTTATTACCCTTTCTTTTGTTATGGTTTGTAGGCCGTCCGCTATTTTCTTATCTTGTCCCTCACTTGATGACTTCTTCGCATTTAACGATCTTACCCTAAAAGCCTTCGCCTTGTTGACACTTGTCCTCAACATTTGTGCCGGCCTCACAATCTAAAGACAAGTTTTTGACGAATCTTATGTTGTTTTTATACCGCTTGTTTATATACCGATTTCAACAACTTCTTTAAAAGTACATTATTATTTAGATACATTTAGTATAAATACTAATAGTTAAGGCATTAACATTGTGGAGGTTTCATTGTAGTTGATTTACTACTGTTATTGCTGGGAAGACTTTGTGTGATCGTGTAACGACCACCACAATCCGAGAGGTCTGTGAGGTCCAAGATGTGGTCAGATGGGGACGACAGCGTCGACGATACTGGTACCAACATGTATAGAGAATGAATTCGACAAGAATTCCATACATAGCTCTGCATGGGGTGCCGGATGGACGGCGTCCACCAGGGAGACCCCCGAAACGATGGAGAGATAGCTGGAGCTCAGCATCACAGGACAATCCTGCAGTAACAGACTCTTGAGTCTATAGAAAGTTTAAGAAGAAAAAGATTTACTAAATTACTATTGTTTCCATTTAAGACAATGGTATGGCTCTACCGGTTTCAACGTTCACACCTCATCATCAGGGGATCATTTAGTATAACTTTTCATTCTTATTTTCCTTTTGGGTAGATATTTTTGGACATTATGTCGATAATTTGCTTATAATACGGAACACTTTATCTTAAATACACATAAATTCATAAAATCACGCCGTTTCTCTGTCGAGATAGGTAGAAAGGTGGGAACGCCGGACTTTTCAATCGCAACACACACATTTTGCCTCTTCTACAACTACGATTTCTGTCTTTTTCTATTTTTTTTTATCAATATATCATAAATTGTTTATAGAGAATGCATTAACGTTGTGGAGGTTCAAAGACATTGTAATTTATTTTATCAAACACTGTTTATTCCACTTTTTTGTAACGGTATAACCCTACCGGTTTCAAGGCTTTCACCTCGCCTTTAGGGGAGCACAAATAAGACTCTCCTGAAGAAGATGAGGCGAAAGCCTTGAAACCGGCAGGGTTTTACCGTTACAAAAAAGTGGAATAAACAGTGTTTAATAAAATAAATTACAATGTCAATATATCATACATTTGATCCAACAATATTTGCAGTTTAAACGTTTTAATCCATATTATGTCAAGTTGGCAATGATGAAAGTATCATGTTAAATGTAACTTCACAAATGCATCCCTTAATATATAATATCGCGACAGAATTATGTGTAAGTAATGTGCCCTCTGGTAGAGTTAGTATGCTGGTATCGGATGGGTGAGATATTACAAAATGCCTTATATAGTCGAGTGGAAATTTAGTTATGTCGTAAATTGTTCAGTTGAAATCAGTAGCCCTATTGCATTGAAAACATTTTCTATTTTAGACCTCTCGGAGTGCTGCCTTCACAGAAGACACTGTTACTTTTCTTACTTGGTCAATTAATCGGGTTGGTGTACTTCATAATCCCCATCCGCACGAGTCTTTCCGAAACCTCCTCTACTCGAAGATTTAACATATATGACCACATAATTTGAATACTCGTCGCATACAAAGTATAGACAGGCTGTCCAGAATTCAAAGTTGTTAGATACTATCACAAAATGCGTACAAGTCTTTAGTATTATACCTCACATGTAATTCAATTACGTACTTAATTTTTTTTTTAAACGCCCTCCAAAAAAACTTTGAGAATCACTGCCAAAATATGTGTGCATTTTACTATCATTCATGTCATCTTGTTAAAAGTGTCCCTTTGTTTTTTTATAGTTCTTTTATGTGCATTGTGTAATATTGAAATATCCATCTTTTACGATGGTGCACCTTAAGGGTCAGATCATTTTTTGATTTGGTATTCTTTTTTTTATGTTCGATCATTTGGGGACAAACAGTTGAGTAGAAATGTAATCAGAATTTTATTTATGATACGAGTATTATCTATTCTATTAATGATACAAGTATTATCTATTTTTGATACGAGTATTATCTATTAATGATACAAGAATTATCTATTTTTGATACGAGTATTATCGATTAATGATACGAGTATTATATATTAATGATACGAGCATTATCTATTTATGATACGAGTATTTTCTATTAATGATACGAGTATTATCTATTAATAATACGAGCATTATCTATTTACGATACGAGTATTATCTATTTTTGATACGAGCATTATCTATTTATGATACGAGCATTATATTTTAATGATACGAGTATTAGCTTTTAATGATATGAGTATTATTTATTTAAGATTCGAGTATTATCTATTAATGATACGAGTATTAATGATACGAGTATTATCTATTTATGATACGAGCATTATCTATTAATGATACGAGTATTATCTATTTTTGAAATGAGCATTATCTATTAATGATACGAGTATTGTATATTTATGATACGAGCATTATCTATTAATGATACGAGTATTATCTATTTTTGATACGAGCATTATCTATTTATGATACGAGTATTGTATATTTATGATACGAGTATTATCTATCAATGATACGAGTATTATGTTTTTATGATAGGAGCATTATCTATTAATGATACGAGTTTTATTTATTTATGATACGAGTATTCTCTATTTATGATACGAGCATTATCTTTTAATGATACGAGTATTATCTATTTATGATACGAGCATAATCTTTTAATGATACGAGTATTATCTATTTATGATATGAGTATTATCTTTGTATGAAACGAGCATTATATATTAATGATACGAGTATGGTATATTTATGATACGAGTATTATCTTTTAATGATACGAGTATTATCTATTTATGATATGAGCATTATCTAATAATGATACGAGTATTATCTATTTATGATACGAGTATTATCTATTAATGATACGAGTATTATCTTTGTAATTTGTTTTATCAAACATTGTTTATTCCACTTTTTGTAACGGTATGACCCTACCGGTTTCATGGCTTTCACCTCATCATCAAGGGAGCACAAACAATATGGAATTCTGTTCGAACTGGCACCGACATACACACTTCTAATGGTAAACATTCGGGTTGGGGACTGGTGGCTGGGGGCGGCATGGGACAACCTCAGCGAGCAGCGGAGAGATTCTTGATATATATGTGTTTGCCAGATGTTCACCTCGATGCACTGACTTAGAAATTTCTAGGGCCTCTAATCTGTCTAATTTATTTTCGTTACTACTGATATGTAAGAATTTGGCATCATCGATAGATTTGGCATCATGTGTTAGATGTATGGTTTTCACGGTGACAATGATTAGCCATTTCAGAATGAATTAGAGGATGTGTTTAGGAAGATTTGTGTTCACGAAATCTCTTTTCAAAAAATCTCTTTGTCATTCCTATATATAAATTATCACAGTCAGCACATAAAATTTTATACACACCACTGTTGCTAAGTATTCCATTATCTATTTCTGATACAAGTGTTATCTTTTTATGATACGAGTATTATTCTCTAAGAGAAAGCTCGGAGAATGTGTGGTGTGGAATTGTAAGCCATGGTTTTTGAAAAGTGTGAACATACATATATACATGTCATCACGCCATTGCCCTCTAGGAATAAGAAGAGAGGACAGAACGTCAGCCTTTCTTATCTATACACACATTCCTCACCCATTCTACATCTCCTAGGATTTCTCTAGCTTTGTAAGTTTATACTTTCAAAATATAATTCACGTGATTGAAAATATTTTCGGAAATGTTGACGGTGTCAATGTTCGAGACCTTATTCAAAAGGGACAGCCCGTGATACAGAAGAAGAGCACTTAGTAGATTATTTCTATTAGTTAAACATTTTTGGTAAGATAACCACAGAATACTTATCAAGAAAAGACGAACTACAATGAAACCGTTGTAGATCTTCCAATATATGATAATAACACATTTGGATTTAGGTGTTGTATTATAATTAAAATAAATATTTGTTTATTTTGATTATTTTCAATTACACTCTCGTTTTTTTCTTCCTTGTGAAATATTGCGCAGTTGAGGCTTTTCTTCCGTTCCCAAGCCAAAATAAATTTACTCTAAATTCCCCAGACCGTGGCGAAGCCTTCAGTTGTACAAGTTAGTTGGTCGGTGCGGTTTCCGGAACTGTGTAATTGCATTTGTTTCTTTATTATTTCAGCGAAGCTTTCAGCACAATTGTTATTCTCTCATTTAATGTCGCACTATTTCCTATAGAAATGCGTGCACTTAGAAGGATACATAGGGTATTAATATATGGCATGCAGCCTTAACATCGCACTTTGCACTGTCATCCATTGATATGTATTTTAAGTTTATTTTAAAATGTATTTCTTACGACTTATCAAGCAATTATAAATATAACGAGTAACCATATTCGCTTTTCTTGAAACGCTCTATTGCCTCAATATCGCACTTTGCCATGTTATCATATTATAACCTTTATAGTATAATTTAAAATTAATTTAATATGACTACCCAACAAATTCTAAACATTACAAGCAACCAGATTTCCTTCTTTTGAAATGTTCCGATCGGTAAACACGTTGTATGACACACTATTCATCTATCGCCTCAATATCCCACTTGGCTATGTTATTCTATTGTAATCTCTTCAGCGTTATTTAAAATTAATTTCTTATGACTTACTAAGTAATTTTCATATTACGATTAACCATCTTTGCTTCTTTTGAAATGTTCCGATCGGTAAACACGTTGTATGACACACTATTCATCTATCGCCTCAATATCGCACTTGGCTATGTTATTGTGGCGGTCGCACACGCGGTCAATGACCGATGAAATTACCTTTGCATTCCTTAGCAATGCAAAACAAACAAGTACGAAGTCCACGCGCCGGTCATTCAACTCATAGCCGACGCGGAGCGCATTCCATGCTAGAGCGAGAACGCACCACACCTGTCGCGCCAGTTCCGTAAATAAATTATCACCTACATACGACATTAATCGTTTAGCGAATGCAGAAACGAGACGAAGGATATCTTGCTCGCATTCCCGCACACACGCGGGAATAGTATAAATACCTACGTTACCAATAAAATCTCTCTTTCCGCATTGCGATCGAAAACGTGTTTTATTTATCAACAAATCATCATCATCTCTCCCTTAAGGACACATATCCTAAATTATCATATTGTAACCTCTTCAGCGTTATTTAAAATTAATTTCTTATGACTTACTAAGTCATTCTAATCATTTCTAATTGCGTTAATACTTTAATCTCTAGTTTAATTTACCTTTTCACAGCGAAGGACCTTTGAACAACTTAAATTTAGTTTAATTACTTCGTGTAACCCGTGCTTTACAAATGAGTTGGTTAACTGGAGAATTAACTGACGTGTAGGGAGGCGTGTTCGGTAATTAAATTGGATGTTGGTACCTACTTGCTTGTGTTACATACCAATTTCCTCACCCTGTACACCAAAACACGCTTAACGGGGTAGATAACTTACTAAAAAACTATCCGTTCTTTTAAAAATAATTATAATCATCATTCCAGAGCACTCTACGATGGTTTGAACATGTGAAACGTATTAATTAAGAAAGACTTCTTCTTCAGTTTTAATCCTGGGAATTGGTTAGCAGCAAAGTCCTGCATCTCCTCTTCCACTCCGCTCGGTCTTCAGCGATCCTCTTGAGCCTGTATTGGAGGTGCAGTCCATATTGTGACATATTTGCTCCAGATACTCTCGGCGAGGACGCCGTCTGCCAATCGATCCCTCAATCGTTCCCTCCAGTATATTGTGCAGGAGATTTTCATGTCGCAGCATATGACACATCCATTATGCACGCCTTTCCGATATGGTGTTTGACAGGTGCCTGGTTCCTTCGATCCTGCTGAGAACTACGTCATTTGTAATGTGGTCTCTCCAGGAAATCCTTAGGATTCGTCTATAGGTCCACATCTCTAAGAAAGACTAACACAACAAATATACAGTGTTTTTGTAAGTAAAGGGCATAATAGAAAAAGCTCCAGGAAAGGGAAGGATATTTTGAAAAAAAGGTACATGTACAACCTGGAGAATTTATTGCCATGTAACAATCTTTTCCAACCAACCAGAAAGATGTTCGAGAGGCGTTTAGTAAAAACCAGACTGGATTTATTTGTTTAAATAATCTGGGTTCCATTGGGGATCGAACTCGTGACTACCCGTTTGGGTTAGGTTAGATTTGTTTTATTAGTCTTTCTTCATTCATTCGTTCTTCATGCTCAAACCATCTCAGAGTGTTCTTTATTCCCGTTGTTAATCAAGTTTTTTCCAAAATGTAATATGTTTAATTGTGATGTTCACTCGCTAACATCTTTCTGGTTGATTAGGTAAGATTGCTACGTAACAATAAACACGCCAGTTTGTACCATACTTGTATATACAGATCTGAGTTCTTTACCTCTATAAAATAAGTCTTCGACAATTACGTAAGTCTGCTTGGTGAAGTTTGGTAATATTTTGTGGTATGCATACATAACATATATTGAACTTAAATATACATATAATTATTAAATAATTTTAAAACAATGACTGTAATTTATTATTACTACTGCTTTTTGTATCTTCATGTTAGTTTAAGATAAAATTTTGTATTATTTATCAATAATTTTAAGTACTTTATAACCTGTCACATGTTCATTTGTATATAAAGACACTGTTGTGTCGTTAATTAAATAAATATAGATTCAGTGTAATGCAATACAACACATTTGATATTCAAGTAAGGTAGCAGCACGCCTATTGAAAGTTCCTAGAAGAGAGATTGCTTTCTTAACGACGTTGTATAAATTGTCTTTTTATTGTTATTATTATTACTCCATTAAAACAAAACGGGTGGGGGTAATGAATAATAGGGAGAAAGGGATATAGAACGAGGAAGAGAGAAAAGACAAATACACAAAAATATTAACTTTGCAGCTCACTGACATAACCTTAATCATCACTTCAACTCAAAATAATAAGTATCAATAACATATTTTACAGAACCTTGAATTCAAAGATTTGTATTATTTTTTCTTTGCATACTGTAGCAGGTTGGTTGCCGTGTGGCAATCTCTTGAAAGGTGTTTAAACAAGCTTTGAGTGTATCATAGACCACAGTGCTATCTAACAGCAGGAATCGAAACCCTAACCCCCATATTTGACTATAGATATCTTTTCAACTAGGCTACGCAGGTTGTTTATACGATATTCTGACTTTTTCAACGTTATTTTTTGTTTGTCCGTAACATTAAAAAAAAACAGATGCGTGAGACTCTCGCGCGGTAGAAGTGAAACTTCTTAGCTCCTAGGAAAAGTTGATTTTATGCATTGCTTTTTTTCCATTTGTTAACGATTTTTTTAAGGATAAGGAAATGGTTATGTGGAAGAAATTCTCTCTTAATTAATGAAAAAAATATTGAAAAAAAATTTATTCATCAATTTTCATATATTGTGATTGTGTTATTATATATTCATTATTTAATTAAATATTATTATTAAATAATTATATATTTATTATGTAATTATATATTATATATTGTAATTAATTAATTATACTCGTATATTAATTCCATCTAGGGTTATGTGGAATTAATATATAATTAATTAATTATGTATTAATTTCATACAAAAACTCGTTTCACTTTTCGTGACGTTCAGGCCAATTTGCCCTACCGCGCCTATAGAAGTTTAACTTAAAAAAATGGAAACTGTTGGTTAATAAACCTGCCGGTTGCACTTTTTTGCAGTGAAGTACCAAATAAATGTATAATATAAAAAAATAAAGGTTAGCTTCGTTAATAGGAACGCCGTTAATAGATGCTCTGTAAAATGAGGTACTGGTGTACCACACCACTCATCACAGTCTCACTACACTACAGTTACTCGTATATAGCCTTTCTCCCTTTGAACTTTTTCTATAAAAAAACTTCACCCTGTGTAATTACGTTTGGTAAATCTATTACTGCTAAAAATATCCTCGCTCTCAATTTATCGTAAATGCTGTGGTTAGAATACTATCGGTGTTTATTACTTCTAAAATAATACGAGTATATCTTATCCTCAGTGAGATACAGGCAAAATCCTAGCTTACTAGGGGCACGACAAATGAAAGGCAACAAACCCAGATCCTTTTTATTGTACAAACATTTGTCAAGGCTATACCTATATACCAATGTATTACTTAACTTATCTTAATTAAGTAATAAATTTGTATATAGGTATAGCCTTGACAAATGTTTGTTCAATAATTTACTCTGTTTAATAAAAAAAAAAAAGATAAAAAAAAGGTTTGTTGCCTTTCATTTGTCGTGCCCCAGTAAGCTAGGCTTTGTGTGTCCAAATTAAATTACTTGTTGTTTTTTCGCAAATGATGTATATCTCTTGTCATGTGTAAATAAAATTTAAAAAAATATTCTGCTTCTTTATCTCGGATCTTGGATCTATGGAGCATTCTGAGATGGTTTGGGTATGTAAAACGAATACGCGAAGAACAATTTAATGGCGTTTTGGTAAAGAGGTACAAGTCATTAGTGACTTATTTGTCAGTTTGAAGTTTTGCAACACTTGTATTCCTGAAATATAGACCTCAGGCAAATTTTAAAGGTAAACTATTCATGTATTCAAAGTTTACGTTTAAAATTTACCTGAGGTCTGTATTTCAGGAATACAAGTGTTGCAAAACTTCAAACTGATAAATAAGTTATTGATCACTTGTACGTCTTTACCAAAAACGGCATTGAATTAGCGTAACAAATATTTATTAAAAATTGTAACTGTTTTATCCACTTGAAAATATATATTCAACCCTAATTGTTTCAAGTCATACGCGACTCGTCTTCAGGGATATTCCAAAATAACAGTGTTAACGTACTCAGGGATATTCCGAAATAACAGTGTTAACGTATTCAAGGATATTACGAAATAACAGTGTTAACGTATTCAAGGATATTACGAAATAACAGTGTTAACGTATTCAGGGATATTCCGAAATAACAGTGTTAACGTATTCAGGGATATTCCGAAATAACAGTGTTAACGTATTCAGGGATATTACGAAATAACAGTGTTAACGTATTCAGGGATATTCCGAAATAACAGTGTTAACGTATTCAGGGATATTCCGAAATAACAGTGTTAACGTATTCAGGGATATTTCGAAATAAAAGTGTTAACGGTAAATATCTAGAAAAACTTAACAAATATATAGTCTAAATGTGAGTGGAAGACGTGATAGAGGAAGATCAAGGAAAGTATTATTGGATCAATGGAATTTTATTTTGAAAGAAGAAAACGTAAAAAGTTAAAGCAATCATTGGTTATGTATGTTATGGGTGTAGAGAAGGCGAAGGATGTATGTCTATAGAAGATAGTCAACTACAGTAGTCTAGTACTAACTTTGGTGTAAGCGAGTGAGACGTGGACGTGGAAAAAGTCTGATATAAGCCGAATAAATGCTATAGGTGTGCGTGCATTGAAAATAAGACATAGGATGATAATGTTTGGTCAGTTTTATTGCATGGAGTGGAATCATGGACCCTCAAAGTTGGTAGTATGAATCGACTGGAATCATTCGAAATGTGGATGCACCGGAGAATGCTACGGATACCCTGGACGGATATGGTCAGCAACTCAAGGGTTCTTCAAAGAGCCAAAGTTGATAGAGAGTTGCTGACTAATATTAAAATCCGAAAGGTGTCCTATTTAGGTCATGTACTTAGAGGAGAAAATGCAAATGACTGCACCTGATCATCTTAGGCAAAATAGAGGGTCGAAGAGGTGTTGGCAGGAGGCAAATCTCCTGGCTCAGCAATATACGTGATTGGACTGGTATAAGGAGCGTTGGTTATCTTTTTCGAGCTGCCCGGAACAAAGATGTCGACTCTCAGGTGATAGTCAACGTTGGGGAGACCTGACATGATACTAGGAAGAAGAAGAAGAATGACAATGTATGACAGAATACGGAATGAAGTGATTAGGGATGAATGTGAACTTAAGACTGTTGAGTTAGTTAAACAATATCACTCTGAAATGGTTCGGACATGAATAACGCTTGCATGAAGAAAGACTTACAGAACAAATGTATAGTGCAAATCTGTGTCGAAGAAGTCGTAGAGGAAGAACAAAAAAAGTATGGTTGTGTCAAGTGTAATGATATTTTAAAAGCAGGTGATGTAAAAAGTTGAAAGAGACGAAGGATGTGTGTCGAGATAGGAAATTATGACACTCTTTCCTCTCTGCCTACCTCTGCATGGAAGTGGTGTGATTGTTTTTACATGTATTAAATTATCCACCAATGGTTTAGCAGGATTAAATTGAAATTACTTTTAGGCGTGCCAATGACAGGTTCTTTATTATGATGTGAAAAGATGTTTCTTTGCTGTCCTGACAGACTGAATAGCCAACCCCTCTCTCGGGGTTGTATTGAAACATAATAAAGAAAAACAAATTATAGGGATGAAAATCAAAGAGAGGGTGCAGTCCTACTTAGAAGAGAAACTCGAGAGACCAGATAAGAAACTCGAACCGTTTTACTGTGAAGTGTTTGGAAATGAATTATTGAAATATTAGTCTTTCATAATTCATGATCATCATCATCAGCCCGTCTTCGTCCAGAGTTGAACATAGGCCTCCCCTCTCCTCCTCCATTCCTCTATTTCCTGGGAACATTGTTTTCAGTTGCTCCCGGCCACTCTTCTAATGCAGTCTGACCACCGTGTCTGAGTACGGCCTACACTTCTTCTACCCTGTCATAGACGCATCTCCAGCACTCTCTGGGTCCATCTGTCATCTGTGCATCTGGCAATGTGTCCCGCCGAGTTCCACTTCTGAATGGCGACTCTTTCAGCGCCATCATCTACTTTGGTCTGCCGCCTTAACCATTCCTTGGTTCTCCTATCCCTCAGAGAGATATTTAACATTCTTCTCTTCATGGTCCTCTGCGTCACCATGAGCTTGTGCATAATATATGTATTCAGCACCGATGTTTCCAGCCCATATGTTAGCCCATGAAGAACACAGGAGTCGAATACGGATTTTTTAAGATGTCTTGCGTATTTTGGAGATTCTAGAAGAAAGAACAGCTATCCAAATGCAGCCCAGGCTTGGCCTCGTCTTTTCTCAATTTCAGCATCTTGATTCTCCTTAGCCACTTTCATAATTAAATGTTTTATTTTAAGTAACGTAAATACATCTCAACACCAATTTAAATAATAAAATGAGGAATGACTTGTAGCAAAGGTTTGTATGATCTCTTGAGAGTGGTATTTTTTTATGATTATATGCGATATATTGTGGGATGAACGTTTTGGTCTGTATGGAGTAATGAACTGTGAGGGGTTTAATTCGCGTGATGTATTCATGTGTAATTGAGTGTCACTGTTTATCAGGTTGATAAGAATGTGCAACGGGGTTTTATATAATCAAAAATCGGAAAGAAATATCGATTAATTTTTTCATGCTATATGCCCTCAGTGAGATACAGGCAAAAGCCTAGAGTTTACTGGGGACACGACAAATGAAAGGCAATAAACCCAGATCCATTAAAATTGTATGTCCGAAATAAATTATCTGTTGTTTTTCGCAAATAATGTACATTTCTTGTCATGTGTAAAATAAATAAATTGAAAAAAATATTTAAAAAAATGTATTCAACGACAGAGTGATATGTATTGTAATTTTAATACCACACCCTTAACTATCCCATTGCCTTTCAATATCTCGCTAAAAATGTTAAGTTTTTCTTCTTCACGCCTTTTCCATGTCATCTGTCTCTCGAGCCAGTTACCGACTGTCGTAAGTTATCGCCCTCATTGTCTTTCTTAAAACAACGAATGAAAAAAAATATATATCTCTTTAATGACGAAGTGTTTCTCCATAGTTCTTACTTTCTTAACCGTTTTTTTTTAATTGTTTTATCAATAGTATGTTTCGATTTTTTTCTTTTTTACAAATGATCACATCTGTGGTCAAGTTAGTAAGACACATCTTTCCAATTTGGAGGTTTCGGGTTCGATAACTGTTGTTTACCAATTTAAAAAAAAATCAGTTTGGCTGTCACTTAAGACCTCTAGCAGCTTTTTGGTTGGTTGAAAAAGATTGGTACAATACAATTAGCTCTCCAGGTTGTATTGTGTACAGCAAGAGTAACACAATACAATACAATGTTTCTAACCAAATTGCAGCAAATTGCACAAATTGTATAGTTGATTATTAGTGATTGTCGTATAGCAATTAACTCCCATACATACCATCACGACGTCTCCCTATTAGGGTATGTCAATATGAGAGAGCGCCAGACTTTCTTTTTACGATGCATATATTTCGCTTATTCTATATCCATACATCTCATACAGCTTCTATGGTTTGTTTTGCTTTTTACACTGGAAAATAACCCTTTATTTGTTAATTTTACTTTAAATAAATAGATTTTCAAAACCTTTTTTCAAACTTTACAACCAGACCATTCTTAAAAACATTTTCGTAAAAGTTCATTTACTTTTCGCATTGAGGTTGGTCCGATTTGCTATATTTAGAGGAGGGTGTTTGAATATTCTGTTAGGTGTTTAAAGTAACCCAAAGCCACGAGTGTGCCTTACTAATGGAGAGCTGTTGGGCGCACTTCAGACAACCCACTTTTTTGTGTCTTGGGAACAGATAAACGCTTCATTTACGATACATCTGTGGAGAAAAAAAGCACATCGTTAAGCATTCTCTGTAAATAGAAAATATCATCCATGTTACTTTAAAAAGTTTATTGTCTGAAATTCATTAATTGTTTTGAAACATTCACTGTTCAGTAACGTGAAATATACTTGTAATTGAAATGAAACTTAACTGCAATGAGCATATGACAGTTAAAGTTAATACACTTTTACTCAGGGCCATATTTGTTAACTGGCAAACCTTGGCATTTGTTCAGGGGTGTCAAACTGACGGGGCGCCTGAAGATTCATAAATTGGTTATGAAAATATTTACTAGAACGATTAAGATGAATGCTTTATAGAAGAATGTACTCGCTTTAGTTCATATTTAAAACCTACCGATAGCCACTTTTGCTCAATGTTACAACTTAGCAACTAATAATTAATTAACCAAGTAGTAGTAACTATTTATTCAAACCTTATTTTATTTATACACATTATTTACAAACCAGACATCCGACATAAACATAAAAACTAAATAATTCATTCATGTCATGTAGCTAATGACTGATCATCGTGATTCGCATGATAGTTCTTGACGACTTCTCTCCATCTATCCCTACACTCCGCAATTCGAAACACAGTTATGATGGCTAGTTCTGTAGCTTATTTTACTTAGTTCATACATTCTGTGGCACTACCATTGAGATGAAGGGAAGATGCAGACTCAGCAGAGACACATTACACGCATGGCAACTGATCAAATGTTCACCATCCCTAGAGTTAAAACCTCTTTTCCCCAAAGGCAATATGCCTATTTAGCTCCCTTGACATACAATGGGGTGCCGAATTCAATAAAGGTAAAGGGAAGAAAATAATTAAGGCAGTCGATCGGAGCATGGAAGTTATTGCGACAGGAGTTTGAGTACTTGGGCTTTCAGGATGAATGACGTGTGGAAAAGGTTTGTTTGAGCTGTTGAGTGTGGGTTTCTTTTTGTTGTTTTAATTTTGTATTTCTGTATATTTTTGTTTTTATTTTTATGATTGTGTGCGGTATATTATGGGATGAACATTTTTGATCTTTCTGGAGTGATGCTGTGTGAAGAGTTTGATTTCTCATGATGTTTCCAGTTGCAATTGAGTGTCACTGTTTGACAGTTTGATGATAATGTGCAACGGGGTTTTGTTTTTGTGTAATCGAAAATCGGAAAGATGTATCAATTTATTTTTTCATGCTAAATATCCTCAGTGAGATACAGGCAAACACCTAGTTTACTGGGGACACGACAAATGAAGGGCAACAAACCCAGATCCATTAAAATTGTATGTCCAAATGAAATTACCTGTTATTTTTTCGCAAATTAACTATGTTTATTTCTTATCATGTGTAAATAAATAAAATAAATAAATTTTTATTTTTCTTATAGTTCGTCGTCGTTTCACACATCATGTGAGCACAAGCCTCTCTATTGTCTCCTTGACCACGAACTGTCTCCTTGACCACGAACAATGTGTTAAAATATATGGAGAACTCGGTGTTGGTATACTCTCGGAAATTTGTCAGTGACTTATCGAAAATAAAGACATCTCGCTTTGCAAATTTTAAATTGCAAAATTTCTTTAACATGTGTCATTAACCCTTCCTGTCCTGTAATGTGTAACTAGTACACATTGCTTCTAAAAACTTTAATATGTCTATAAACATAATAAATACTGGGTTCAGATTTTAAGTATTCCTTCGTTATACATTTACGCATTGAATGAAAAAAATAATATTAATATTAATTAGCACTTATCGGCCACATCAGAGATATTTTGTGGAAATCGAGAATAAATTCACCATTACAATCAAACGTGTGCCAGTGTGTGATGTAGGTATATTCATTCTAAAAAAACTGCTATGGGCGAGGAAGCAATGTTATTCATGTAACACTCTAATTCGGTATATGGGAACTCAAATAATAGAATCTCAGTTCGCTCACTTGACTCGCTCAGTAGCCAGTGTGCTTTCGTTCGAGATGGTCTGTTTTGTGAACGTCGTCCGATGTTTTTTTTTTTTTCATGTTTTCAGCAATTAAATTTCAATTATTATCACTTTTGACTTCAAATTTTATTAATTTAAGCGATTGTCTATGAATATTCTTATATTTCCGATTTTAAATCGCTCATTTTTACATGTGTATTGAATACACGGCACCGAAACGGGCGGATTTTTTTTTAGCACAGTAAGGGAAAGTTTAAAGTAAATAAATAAAAAGAATATAAATACAATTCAAAATATACAACATTTAACCAATCAAGAAATTAGTGTTAACGATTTGTCGAATATTCGCAATCAAGGATCGCAAACCACTGATGTGAATGACCACTCGATTAATTGAACGCATTTGCTGGAAAATGTACATTTTGATAATCACGGACATATTAAATTATTTGTGAAATACATCAGCACGCGTGAAATGTGATCAAACGTGATGTTTTATGGATGCTTTACATTTTGATTTTTTCTATTTTATTTATTTATTATTACACATGACAAGAAATATACATAATTTGCGAAAAAAACAACAGTTAATTTAATTTGGACATGCATTATTTTAATGGATCTGGGTTTGTCGCCTTTCATTTGCCGTATCCCCAGTAAACTTGGCTTTTGTCTGTATCTCACTAAGGATATTTAGCATGAAAAAATAAATTGATACTTCTTTCCGATTTTTGACTACACAAAAACAAAAACCCCGTTGCACGTTCTCATCAACCTGACAAACAGTGACACTCAATTACAACTGGAAACATCATGCGGAATCAAACTCTTCACACATCATCACTCCAGAAAGACTAAAAATGTTCATCCCATAATATACCGCACACAATCATAAGAATAAAAATAAAAAAACAATAGTATAACCAAAAATGAATCCAAAATGAAATAAAAATTAAACCAAAAATGTTCATCCCATAATATACCGCACACAATCATAAGAATATAAATAAGAACAAAATATACAGAAACACAAATACAAAACAACAAAACTTAAAACAACAAGAAGAAACCCACACTCAAGAGCCCACACAAATCTTGAGATATAAAAAACACATGGGCTCACTTGTAGAACGAGATGCAAGCTGCTTTGCAGAATCGAAACCTTCCACATGTTGATGCAGGGTTACTCAACTCCAGAGGCAAAGTATTATCCTTAATGTTTCGTTTATATTCGGTTATTTATATTAATAAAGGAGAGCACAAAGTTAGTAGCTATTTCTTAAGATTGTGGTGATATTCTAGCGAATACTATATATGCTTATATTAAAAATGTCTAAACTGTTGCGAAACTCATTTCCTAGTCTTTGCATAAGAATTATAGAGGAGTTAATTTTATAATAAGTATAGCAATTTTCTGTATAAAAGGGATGAGCTGTCGTCTTGCGAATCTAGTGGGAATACGAAATGAAATGCTTGCGAGTAAGTGAGGTGCATCAATCACTGAGTGAATGATTTTGTATAGCAGTATTATATCGGCTGTTTTTCTTCTGTCACACAGCTTCAAGAGTTTCATTGCATTTAATAAGTTTGGATAATTTCTTTGTTTATGTGGTATTCAAAGTTTAAAATTTAAATACGAGTGTCAACTATCATCTTACATTTTTGCTATAGATTTGTATTCTTTAATCATTGAGTATTGTTTCTAGTAATGAGCTGGAAAAGTTAAAGGAATTTTAGTTACCTGTTCAATATGTATACCCGAAGTTAATTTTCCCATTTCCATTCTACGTAAAAAATGAAGCTGGAAAACTGAAAAGGTCGTTATGAAAACAAATAGATAAAGAGGCCAGTTAAACCTTCAGGACACGTAGTTCTAAATGTATTCCGTAGCATAATCCTTATGAACTTCAATTGAAGTCTCGCTTGTATGTACGTATGTGTGTATGTATGTGTTTATGTATGTGTGTGTGTGTATGTGTGTATGTATGTATGTGTGTATGTATGTATGTACGTATGTGTGTATGAATGTATGTGTGTATGTATGTGTGTATGTATATATGTGTGTATGTATGTATGTATGTGTGTATGTATGTGTGTATGTGTGTATGTGTGTATATGTGTTTGTGGGTACGTGTGTACGTACGTACGTGTGTACGTACGTATGTGTGTATGTATGTTGCATAAACAATTTAAACACATTTTTTCGGCATACAGGATAAATAATTGATGCCAAAAATTATCGCTCCACGTATCTTTTGTATTATCTGTGTTGCAGGTGGTATGCATGTACGTACTGCTTTCTGATATTTTTTGTATATGATTCATATTACATCTTCTTCCCAGTGTCATGTCAGGTTCCCCCAACGTTGAATATCACCTGAGAGTAGACATCTTTGTACCCGGCAGCCCGAAAAAGATCTCCAACGCCCCTTATGCCAGTTCAATCATGTATATTGCGGAGCCAGGAGATTTGCCTCCTGCCAAGATCTCTTCGACCTTCTATTTTGCCTTGAATGATCAGGTGCATTAATTTGTACTTTGCTCCTCTAAGTACATGACCCAAGTAGGACACCTTTCAGATTTTAATATTAGTCAGCAACTCTTTATCAACTCTTTGAAAAACCCTTGTTTTGCTGACCATATCCGTCCAGGGTATCCGTTGCATTCTCCGGTGCATATGCATTTCTAATGCTTCCAGTCGGTTCATACTATACTACAAACTTTGAGGGTCCATGATTCAATTCCATGCAATAACACTGACCACACTTAGCATTTGACTAACCGTTGTCGAAGTTTCAAGTTTAGATTATCATCGCAGAATACGCTTCTCATTTTATTAAAAGCCGCACGAGATGATTCAATTCTGCACTTGACTTAGGTTTCTGGGTCGAGGTCTTCCACTAGGATACTTCCGAGGTATTTAATTTTTTTCACTCTCTATATCAGCACCGTTCAATGTAAGACGTGCTCCTGCCGGCCAAACACCATGAACTTACTCGCGTTCATGTTCAGCCCCAACCTCACACCGGCTTCATTAATTCTATCTATAAGCGTTTGACGGCCGTCAATACTGTCTGCCAGAACAACCGTACCATCTGCGTACCTAATGTTATTGACACATACACCATTCACTTTGACCCCAGATTCAAGTTATATAGTACTTCCTTGAAAACGATATCAGAGTACAGATTGAATAACATAGGTGACAAAATACAACCTTGTCGGAATCCACGTTGAATTGTTTTGGATTTGTTTTGTATTTTCATATTTCATAAATAATTTATATTCATGCACATATATTTAAATATTTTGTAAAATATTATACATTTAAAAAAATTATAAATCCCTTAACACATTATTAATAATCTTTTGCATCCTTTCTAAACTGTATTTTTTCTCTGTTTCAGGTAAGTGCTAGTAGCCATGACAATATTTTAGGTGGTAAGTTGGGGTCAAAATTTATTAAAAATCATGTTATTTCTTATTGCATTTAATTATTTACTCACTTTTCATTATGCACTATATTTTGAAATATGTGTGAATTCTGAAATGTTAAGATAAGGAGAAAAAAATAGTAGGCACTCGGTGAGATACAGGAAATTGTCCTCAGTGAGATATAGGCAAAATCCTAGTTTACTAGAGACACGGCAAATGAAAGGCAACAAACCCAGATCCATTAAAATGGTGTGTCCCCTAGTTTACTGGGGACACGACAAATGAAAGGCAACAACTCCAGATCCATTTAAACTGTGTGTACAAATTAAATTCTTCTTCTTCCCAGTGTCATGTCAGGTTCCCCCAACGTTGAATATCACCTGAGAGTAGAATATATCTTTGTCCCTGGGATCCCGAAAAAGATCTCCAACGCCACTTATGCCAGTCCAATCACGAATATTGCGGATCCAGGAGAGTTGCCTCCTGCCAACACCTCTTCGGCCTTATTTTCTCGGCCAAATTAAATTACCTTTTGTTTTTTCGCAAATTATCTATATATTTTTTGTCATGTATAAAATAAATAAATAAAAAATATGTCCTCAGTGAGATACAGGCAAAATCCTAGTTTACTGGAGGCACGACAAATGAAAGCCAACAAACACAGATATATTAAACTTGTGTGTCCAAATTAAATTACCTCTTGTTTTTTTTGCAAATTATGTTTATTTGTGGTCATATGTAAAATAAAAAATAAAAATACTAGTAATTCGTGATGGACAAGTTTGGTGCTCTGTCTTCTCTGTTTACTCCATCAGGGATAAAGTGTGTTGATATGTTTGTATGTAACAAGAAATAAGAAAGAATACAGCGTATAAAGTGCAATGATTTTGAGAAAAGCAAAATTTTTAAAGATATAAATATTCTGTGTTAATAATTCACAATTTGGAATAAAATCAAATTTAATAAGTCCAACTAGCTATTAAACTTTGGACTTTTGGTATTAAAATATCATTAATATGTACGGAATTGTCGTATATAGCTTCTAAATCTATTTCAGTAGAATCTATTCGTGTTATCACACTATCAATGTCAATGTCTAGTGTTTCTTCCAGGTCCGTGAGATCTTCCAACAATTCTTTCACCTCGATTAATCCTTCATTTACTTGATCAATGTTTTGTGGCAATATATTTCCCAAAGTGTTAATAATCATAGTCAAATTAGTCCATTCATTTATTGGCGGAAGTGTTGCAGGTGTTGATAAAACACTAAGAGTTGAAAGAATTATGGATAGTGTTCCTGTTGGCGAAATACTACCAGGAGATAAAGTAGCTGGAGAGCCGGAAGGATCTGTTGGTGGAATTTCTGAAAAAACTGTTGGTGGAATTTCTGAAGGGTCTGTTGGGGGAACTTCTGAAGGGTCTGTTGGTGGAATTTCTGAAGGGTCTGTTGGTGGAATTTCTGAAGGATCTGTAGGTGGAATTTCTGAAGGGTCTGTTGGGGGAACTTCTGAAGGGTCTGTTGGTGGAATTTCTGAAGGGTCTGTTGGTGGAATTTCTGAAGGATCTGTAGGTGGAATGTCTGAAGGGTCTGTTAGTGGAATAATTGACGGATCTGTTGGTGGAATTTCTGTAGGATCTGTTGGGGGGGAAAGTGATGAAACTGGTGGGGTGGAAATTGGTGGACCTGATGGTGTAGAAACTGATGGTGTTCGAGGTGGTGTCCTTGTAGGTGTTCGTGTTGGGGTCCTTGTAGGGGTTCGAGTTGGTGTCCTTGTAGGTGTTCTTGTAGGGGTTCGAGTTGGTGTCCTTGTAGGTGTTCTTGTTGGGGTCCTTGTAGGTGTTCGAGGTGGTGTCCTTGTAGGTGTTCTTGTTGGGGTCCTTGTAGGGGTTCGAGTTGGTGTCCTCGTAGGTGTTCTTGTTGGGGTCCTTGTAGGGGTTCGAGTTGGTGTCCTTGTAGGTGTTCTTGTTGGGGTCCTTGTAGGGGTTCGAGTTGGTGTCCTTGTAGGTGTTCTTGTTGGGGTCCTTGTTGGGGTCCTTGTAGGGGTCCGAGTTGGTGTCCTTGTAGGTGTTCGTGTTGGGGTCCTTGTAGGGGTTCGAGTTGGTGTCCTTGTAGGTGTTCTTGTTGGGGTCCTTGTAAGGCTTTGAGTTGGTGTCCTTGTAGGGGTTCGAGTTGGTGTCCTTGTAGGTGTTCTTGTTGGGGTCCTTGTAGGTGTTCTTGTTGGGGTCCTTGTAGGGGTTCGAGTTGGTGTCCTTGTAGGTGTTCTTGTTGGGGTCCTTGTTGGGGTCCTTGTAGGTGTTCTTGTTGGGGTCCTTGTAGGGGCTCGAGTTGGTGTCCTTGTAGGGGTTCGAGTTGGGGTCCTTGTAGGGGTTCTTGTTGGGGTCCTTGTAGGGGTTTGAGTTGGTGTCCTTGTAGGGGTTCGAGTTGGTGTCTTTGTAGGTGTTCTTGTTGGGGTCCTTGTAGGGGTTCGAGTTGGTGTTCTTGTAGGTGTTCTTGTTGGGGTCCTTGTAGGCGTTCGAGTTGGTGTCCTTGTAGGTGTTCGTGTTGGGGTTCTTGTAGGGGTTCGAGTTGGTGTCCTTGTAGGTGTTCTTGTTGGGGTCCTTGTAGGGGTTCGAGTTGGTGTCCTTGTAGGTGTTCTTGTTGGGGTCCTTGTAGGGGTTCGAGTTGGTGTCCTTGTAGGTGTTCTTGTTGGGGTCCTTGTAGGGGTTCGAGTTGGTGTCCTTGTAGGTGTTCTTGTTGGGGTCCTTGTAGGGGTTCGAGTTGGTGTCCTTGTAGGTGTTCTTGTTGGGGTCCTTGTAGGGGTTCGAGTTGGTGTCCTTGTAGGTGTTCTTGTTGGGGTCCTTGCAGGGGTTCGAGTTGGTGTCCTTGTAGGTGTTCGTGTTGGGGTTCTTGTAGGGGTTCGAGTTGGTGTCCTTGTAGGTGTTCTTGTTGGAATCCTTGTAGGGGTTCGAGTTGGTGTCCTTGTAGGTGTTCTTGTTGGGGTCCTTGTAGGGGTTCGAGTTGGTGTCCTTGTAGGTGTTCTTGTTGGGGTCCTTGTAGGGGTTCGAGTTTGTGTCCTTGTAGGTGTTCTTGTTGGGGTCCTTGTAGGGGTTCGAGTTGGTGTCCTTGTAGGTGTTCGTGTTGGGGTCCTTGTAGGGGTAGGATTTGGTGTCCTTGTAGGTGTTCTTGTTGGGGTCCTTGTAGGTGTTCGAGGTGGAGTTCTTGTAGGGGTCCGGGTTGGTGTCCTTGGAGGTGGAGTTCTTGGAGGTGGTGTCCTTGGGGATGTTCGTGGTTGTGTTCTCGGTGGGGTTGGAGGCCTTACCGGGGGTGTTGGAGGTCTAACTGGTGGTGGTGATGGCCTTACTGGTGGTGGAGTAGGCCTAACTGGTGGTGGAGGTGGCCTAACCGGTGGTGGAGGTGGCCTTACTGGTGGTGGTGGTGGCCTTACTGGTGGTGGTGGTGGCCTAACTGGTGGTGGCCTAATTGGTGGTGGCCTAATTGGTGGTAACCTAAGTGGTAGAGGCCTTAGTGGCCCGAGTACTGGACTCAGTTTTATGTCTTCGTAAACGTTCTCAATCACTCGAATTGCTTGATCGCCGTAATTTTCAATGTTTTTTCCAAACGTGTAGTTTCTTGTTATTTCCGATATCTTTGGACATTTTCTTTGCAGAAGTTGAGTCGGTTCATCATTGCTTTCTTGTTCTGATAGCTCTCTTGCCGCTTGCGTAGCCTGGTTTATGTTTTCTAAAACTTCTCTTCCCAGAATTTGTGTATCTCGATTAACTTCAATAATTTCTCTCACAGTGTTATAAATATCATTTATAGTAGCATAGTTTTTTGAGGACAATCCATCAGGAACTATTTTAATTTTAAAAGCTTCTAAAGGTCTGTCCGTAATAGCTCCAGTGATAACTCCAGCTTTCGCAGTTACATTGGAATCTTCTGAATTTTCACCATTCCACATGAATTTGTATATATTATGTATTAAGCCATTTGGATTTGGATTTGGAACATCATTTATGTAGGATTGGTATATTTCCGTCACATGCAAAGACAATATTGTCAAAACGACGAAAATGATCCTGAATTGGACCATCGTCCTGTAGTATGATGCTACTGTTATTATTTAGTGCTCGATAGGTAAAGCTGCGTTTTATATATATTTTTTGTTCAACAGTTTTTACTTGGTGTTACAAGTAGTAGGTCAAAATTTTTTCATACCATTTTCTTAAATGTCTTAAAACATACATGATACTCGTCTAGATAGGCAGAAAGAAGTGAGCGACAGACTTTTTTATCAGTTTTCTTTTTTTTTTTCACCTCTTTTACGATTTTTTTTACTTTTAACTTTTGCTTCTTTCACATTTAATTATTCACTTGATTCAACTTTGTTTTTTTTTATCTATCACGCCTTTAGTTCACATTCGCAACGTTTTTGTTTTATTTGTTATCTTTTTTCATTAATTTGTTCTACATGGTCAAACCTAAGCGTGCTCTTTTTCATTTTACGTAATATACCAACCTAAAGTTCGCATCCATCTCTGATTACTTAATTTTTTTATTGTATCATACATTGTCATTGTATCGGACGTATGCGTCACCTAAAACATTGACATTTGTTTTCTTGTTTACATGTATAAATTCCTGTTGAGATTGTGTAAAATATTTGTATGTATATTTTTACTGGTATTTTTTATGTAATAGTTTTATATTTGTTTGGGTCCGTGCTGTGTCGCGACCGTAACGGAAATGTTCCTTATGCGCGGCCATCGCGAGACAGTATCGCAAGTCGGCCGGCCTATGCATGCGAAAAACTTCCGAAAAATTGTGATATTACGCAAGTTGTGACTGCATGCACGGGAGGAAACAGGCGCTTGCGATGAGTGATTGGCTACACATAAGGAGCGCCAAACGCAAAAGTCTAGTGCACATATATAATACGTATTCTATTTTACCCCCATATTTATCTATTTACAACTATTTATTCTAAAGTCACAGCGTTCTCCCCCACCCCTATCTTCGTAATATATTTATAATTATTCAAAATATATTATATATGTCTATGTATACATCTCTATCCTTTCTCTTCTGTATTCATATTTACCAACGCTCGTGACATATAAAATATAAGTATATTAATATGTAACCCATATGTATCTATAACCTTAATATATGTACCAAATCCTATCCTTGCTCTCTTAAAGTTTTTCTCACACCACCACCCAAATACCCACAAAATTTCCCAAGTCCGTTCTACATACCCGATGAAGGAGTAAGGTGTCCGTAAATCGGACCGACACTCCGAGCAAATTATCGACTTTGATAATAACAATTACTCGTACATTATCAGTTCACTCTGTCTACTGCCTTTTACTTGATACCATCTACTACCTGCCTAAGAGGAATCTCTTCTACCTTTCACCGATCTACGACTTTTCAACGTGAGCTGAATTATTCGAGCATCGAGCGGCAGCCATCTACCTATTGCTACAGTTCTTTGTACCAGTTGCGTAAAGTCACTTTTTGTATTTATCTCAGCGCATGCATTTCTACAGTATTTGTTCGGCTCTTTTTAGAATTCATCAATGTCCACGTTTCACTTCTATGTATTAAAGTTAGTACTATAATACTGTTGTGAACTATCAGCTTATTAGATTTTGATAATGTCTGCTTCGAGTATACTTATTTTAGTATCCTATTGACTTTGTTTCCTATTGCTACACGTCTTTTGATACCCCTCGATACTCTTCCATCATCTACTACATGAATAGCGGATTTGTTTAACTTACTCAAATTTTGTACATATTTTAAATTTATAATATTTATTCCGAAAAATACCGCATTGACGGGAGTTTGCACTATAAAATACGCTATGTAAATTGTCGTTTCTTTATTTAATTTTTATCATAAAATATTTATTAAATCATGAATATTATTATTGCCCCCTTTCAAGTACTCCCTATATGGTGAAATACATTTTTGCCAACGTTTTTCCAATCCGTGAAACATTTGTTGAACACAATTTTTTAATTAGTATTTAGCTCAACAAGCGATTTTGCCTTTATCTTTTATATAGTCACAAACCGTTGTCCTTTCAAAATCCTCTCCATCATTGGGTGAAGGTAAAAGTCGCAGGGGGCATATCTAGTAAATACGGTGACGGCATTACGACGGTTTTATGATGGTTTTGGTTTGAGCCAAAAACCCACAAATCAGTAGTGAAGTGTGAACCGGTGCATTATCATGGTACTGAGTTGTTTGCTCACAATTCTGATTAGTTTCTTCGGATTGCCGCAATGCCATTTTAATGGAAGAAAAAAGGTAAGGAAACCCTTAATTTCGATCGAAATTGGCATGTTTTTTTGGTCTTGACTCTTCAAGAAACTTTCGTTGGAACTAATGGTCCTTCGTTTCAATGCCATAGTCACACGTTCACGTTTCATCACCTGTTATGAAGCGCTCGAGTAATTCTGGGTTTTTAGCGAATTCGGCCAATACAGGCAGCCCTCGACTTTCGCACAATTCGCTATTTCGCACATTTAAAAAAAACTATATTTTTTTAAGATTTTAGTTGATAATTCGAAAGTTGTTCGCTTCCATGCAGTCACTCCCACATTTTTAGAAAAATTAAACGAATATATGGAACCCAATAAACAATATTGGAGACTCGTGGGCTGAAATAAAAGAGTCAACAATGAACGGTTTCTAGAAACAATTATGCCTACAAATTATGAGTGATTTTATAAATTCTGAAAAAACTTCGGAAACTATCACAGATGAAATAGTTAGCCTAATGAATGAATTAAACTTGGCCGTCAACAACGAAGATATTAACGAGTTGATTGAATCTCACTCAGTACCTCTGTCAAATGAATACTTAATTGAGCAACAAGAGTTAAATGAAATACACAATGAAAGCGAGGAAGAAGAAACTGATAAAATCGTCAAGACTTGGACAATCAAAAATATGAATGAAGCCTTCATGCATCTTGACAAATTTGTGACTATCATGGAAGAATGTGATGGAAGACCAATGGAGAACGTATATCTCAAGTACGTAGGGCGATTGAGAAAGACACAGCGTGTGAGAGAACTCTTTATCAAGAAAAGAAAAAAAAGGGGTGGTATTCAATTAACTCTTGACAAGTTTATAAAGAAAACACCTGAAAGCACTTAAACACGCCTCGTTAACTTAATTATGTATGTTGATAAATAAATATTTTTAATGTATTATTGATAAATAAATATTATTGATAAATAAATATTATTGATAAATAAATATTTAGAAAATAGAATTTTTGATGTTTTTTACATCCCTCTACTTTCGAACATTCAACATTTGCACACATGTTCAGAAACCAATTATGTGTGAAAGTAGAGGGCCGCCTGTATTTACTCTGCGATGTTTTTGCTTTACTACTTTTATTGAAAATTCAACCATTTTGGAACAAATTTGGATGTAACTTGTTTTATGCCCAACACGTTAATAAAATTGCTTCGTATATACAGTATGAGATATCAACTTTTTCATTGGCATCTTTATGGTGATTCAGTGATTGTTAAGCGCAATATCCTTAATTTTTTCCACATTTTCATAGAGGGTGGATGTCCTAGGACGCCTATCGCTCTTGACATCTTCAATGTATATACGGCCCTCTTGAGAACGTTTATAACATTCATAAACCCTTAGTTTCAACATAGCATCCTCGCCAAAAGTTTTTTCCAACATTTGCATTACTTCAGTGCACCTGTTTCCAGTTTTGACGCAAAATTTTTCGCATATCCTTTGTCCAATAGTTTAAAAATGAAACAAAACCCTAAACGTGTCAAAATTAATTGTAAATATTTAATAAATAAATATAAATATATGTTTATTGATAGCAACATAGTATGTATATAAAACATTTAAATATACTTCAAGAACACATAAATAGCAGAGAATACATTAAAGACAGAAGCTATCAAAATGCCTGGGCTCATCTAATAACATCGCCCCGGCCAAGATACACCCCACCAATATAAGGCGAGCGCAGATACGGGGACACCAGATGTTTTTCAGCCCACACACTTGACTGTCTAACACGAACTGCTCATCCAATATGGCTGAAAATGCACGGACAGTATCGCCAAAGATGGATTCAATAAAAAATAAAAAACCGGCGAAATTAAGAATGGTTTTTTTTCCAATTTGGACGCAAAATTATCGCATATCCTTTATCCAATCATTTTAAAATGAAATAAATCGCAAACGTGCCAAAATGCATTGTAAATATTTGACTGTGTAACAAGAACTGCCCATCAAGTATGGCTGAAAATTGAAATGTACATCACAGACAGTATCACCAAAGATGGATTCAATAAAAAATAAACGGCCCCGCGAAATAAAATAAAACTGCTATTTTTTTTTATCAAATTTCATACATTATACCTATATTTTTAACCTCCCTCTTGGTTTTAATTTTAAACGTGATTTTCAAAAAATGTTTATGTACCTTAATAAAATTTTTAAAAAGCGTGAAATAAATGTTAAATTAATACATTAAATAATTTATCTTCGAATTCAAAAAGTTTTTTGTCATGAAAGTCATAAAATAAGTAGATAATTCAATCGTGGTATTGAAATAATTTTTTATTTTAAATCAAATTCGAGAGGCTTTCAGTCTACAGCTTACATCTTAAAGGCCAGTTCTATTGAACGCCCATTAGGTAATTTACTCTTATTATTTTTCTTCTTCTTAGACTTTCTATAGACTCAAGAGTCTATTACTGCAGGATTCTCCTCCTGTGATGCTGAGCTCCAGCTATCTCACCATCGTTTCGGGGGTCTTCCTGGTCTATCCGGGACCCCATGCAGAGCTATGTATGGAATTCTTGTGGAATTCATTCTCTGTACATGTTGGTACCAGTATCGTCGACGCTGTCGTCCCCATCTGACCACATCTTGGACCTCACAGACCTCTCGGATTGTGGTGTTCCTTACACGATCACGCAAAGTCTTCCCAGAAATAGCGCGCAGAGTTTTCATTTCTGTTGTCCTTAGGATACTTTTTGTCCTGACAGTGTCCGCCCTCGCTTCAATACCATATGTGAGGATAGGTCGCACACAGGTCTTATAAATGCGTACCTTGCTATCCGTTCTCGTATCTTTATTCCTCCATATGACATCTCTCAGGCAGCCTGCCACAACTGCAGCTTTATCTACCTGAGGCCTTACTTCTCTGGGGAGGTCATGAGAGCTGAGCAGTTCACTGCCAAGATATCTGAACTGGGTTGCTTGTTCAATTGGCTCGTCACGTATTGAAATTCTGCACTCTAGTGGGTCTTTGGAGAATATCATACATTTGGTTTTTGCTACGGAGATAATCATATTGTACTTTGAGCAGGATTCATCGAACTTTGTGAGCATTCTCTGTAAGTCATTTTTATTTTTAGCTATGAGTGTAGCGTCGTCAGCATAACAGAGAATTCCCACCGCTTCCTTACCAAGAGTGTACCCCAACTTGAGAGATGCGACCTCTGCAATGATATTATCTATTATGCAGTTAAAGAGAAATGAGCTTAGGATATCGCCTTGTCTGATTCCAACCGATGTTTTTATGGCTTTAGTATATTTCCCATTTGCTCTGATTTTTGTGTTACTATTCAGGTTGATCTCTCTTATGACATTAATGAGTGATTAAGGTATCATTTTTGTGGATAAAGTGTTCAGAAGGTCCTTCAACCGATTACTCTTATTGATAGATAAAAATATAACTTCTTCTTCCCAGTGCCATGTCAGGTCCCCCCAACGTTGAATATCACCTGAGAGTAGACATCTTTGTCCCCGACAGCCCGAAAAACATATCCAACGCCCCTTGTGCCAGTCCAATCCCGTATATTGCGGAGCCAGGAGATTTGCCTCCTACCAACACCTCTTTGGCCTTCTATTTTGCCTTGGATGATCATGTGCAGTAATTTAACTAAAATATATAATTAACTGAGTTGAACTTCGAATTGCTTCCGCACCCACCATATTCTCCAATTTTGGCCCCCAGCGACTATTGGCTGTTCGCAGACCTCAAAAAGATGCTCCAGGGAAAGAGATTTGGCTCCAATGAAGAAGTGATTGCCGAAACTAACGCCTATTTTGAAACCAAAGATAAATCGTTCTACACGGCTGGCATAGAAAAGTAAGGAAAGCGTTGGAATGAATGTATCGCTCTAGACTATGTTGATGAATTTTAGCAAACAAATGTCGTTTTAGTAGTTAGTCCTGGGACTTATTGATCGATGTGTTAAAAAGTATAATAAGTTGAATATGAAAATATAAAACTAGCGGCTGCGCCATAAGATTTGGTAAATACTTTCCCGCATCTGCATTTTTTGTTTATTATTCTCATGGTACGCTTCAATTTATTCGAATTTGTATTTCTGATAAATTGAAGAGCGTGATCGAGAAACAACATTTTCTTTAGTCCCGGTAATTTAGTCTATTGGCAGAGATTGTCTATTGACCTTTTCAGTTCACCGCTCCTTTTTTTACGTCGTCCTTTACTGTCCATGTAGTGAGACTCTGGAATCAGTTACAAACCAATATAAGACTCGCTCCGTCCTTAGCATGCTTTATGAAGCGACTGAAAAAACTCTTAATTTCTAGTCAGTAAAATAACGTGTTTCATTCCTGATTTTTCTTTTCCTTTCCTCTCCACCATTCCTTATTTCCTTTTGATTGATGATATCTCACCTTATATGGAAAAGAATGTTCGGGTGATTGCCCGTCTTTGTGGGGTTTGTGTGCATATGCTCACGTATAGTATATGTTTATGGATTTCGTAGGGATGGATTGTCATTTGAATGATTTATGCGACCACGTAACTTGCTTAATTTACTTACTCGTATGTCTGGTTGTTTGGAAGAGATTGCCGCCTGGCAATACGCTAGATTAGGTTTCAATAAAAGTGTTAAATAAATAAATAAAGTAACTTAATTTCAGTATTTTTTTTATTCTTAATTACTTTTATATTTAATTTCTTACAAACAGTTTACGCCTACATGTTCTACATACTAACTTATAACAAGATAACAATTCCTTAGTTTGTCTCCGAATCTTGTATCAGGTTAAAGTAAAGCGCTATGAATACCTGGACTCCAAATTACCAGTTGAATTGACAAACCCAAATATTTCGACAGAACGTTTCAAGTAGCGAGTTCTCTTCTGTGGAACAGTCTTCCGTCCTTCCTGAGACAAATATTTGTCATTGTCAAGATTCTCCGTAGACTTTATAAATTACCTGTCGTCTGAATATCTTCTGTAAGAGATTGCCGCCTGGCAATAAGCCCGCCAGATTGTATGCAATGCTATGTGCGCCTATAGAAGTTTAACTTAAAAAAAATGGAACCTGTTGGTTAATAAACCTGCCGGTTGCACTTTTTTGCAATGAAGTACCAGATAAATGTATAATATAAAAAAATTAAGGTTAGCTTCGTTAATAAGAACGCCGTTAAGGGAGACTTTGTAAAGAGAGGTATTGGTGTACCACACCACTCATCACAGTCTCACTACACTACAGTTGCTCGTATGTAGCCTTTCTTCCTTTGAACTATTTCTATAAAAAACGTCACTTTGTGTAATTACGTTTGGTAAATCTATTATCGCTAATAATATCCTCGCTTTTAATTTATCGTAAGTGCTGTGGTTAGAGTACTTCTTCCTCTTATTTTAGGCCTGTTGGTCTGTTATGGTCCTGCATCATTATTTCCCTCTTGTGACGTCGATTGCCAGCTGTCTTGCCATCTTTTGGGAGGTCGTCCTGGAGGTCTGCTTGCTCGAGGGATACTCTCCCTCGGGGGATACTCTCTTGGTTCCACTATTCTGGATACTAGGTTAGGTTACTATAGGGGTTTATTACTTCTTAAATTATATAAAAATATATATTTAACCCAACTTGTTTCAAGTCATACACAACTCATCTTCAGGGATATTCCAAAATAACAGTGTTAACGTTAAATATCTAGAAATTCTAAACAAATATATAGTCTAAATGTGAGTGGAAGGCGTGATAGAGGAAGATCAAGGAAAGTATAATTGGATCAAGGGAATTTTATTTTGAAAGAAGAAAACGTAAAAAGTTAAAGGAATCATTGGTTTTGTATGTTATGGGTGTGGAGAAGGCGAAGAATGTATGTATATAGACGATAGTCAACTATAGTATTCTAGTACTAACTTTGGTGTAAGCGAGTGAGACGTGGACGTGGAAAAAGTCTGATAGAAGCCGAATAAATGCTATAGGTGTGCGTGCATTGAAAATAAGACATAGGATGACAATGTTTGGTCAGTGTTATTGCATGGAGTGGAATCATGGACCCTCAAAGTTGGTAGTATGAACTGGCTGAAAGCATTCGAAATGTGGATGATGCACCGGAGAATGCTACGGATACCCTGGACGGATATGGTGAGCAAAACAAGGGTTCTTCAAAGAACCAAAGTTGATAGAGAGTTGCTAAATAATATTAAAATCTTAAAGGTGTCCTACTTGGGTCATATACTTAGAGGAGCAAAGTAAAATTACTGCGTCTGATCATCCAAGGCAAAATACAGGGTCGAAGAGGTGTTGGTAGGAGGCAAATCTCCTGTCTCCGCAATATACGTGATTGGACTGGTATAAGGAGCGTTGGGGATCTTTTTCGAGCTGCCGGGGACAAAGATGCCTACTGTCAGGTGATAGTCAATGTTGGGGGGACCTGACATGACACTAGGAAGAAGAAGAAGAACGACAATGTACGACAGAATACGGAATTAAAGGATTAGGGATGAATGTGAACTTAAAACCGATGTGTTGAGTTGGATGAACAATATCACTCTGAAATGGTTTGGGCATGAATAACGCTTGAATGAAGAAAGACTGTAGAACAAATATATAGTGCAAATGTGTGTCGAAGAAGTCGTAGAGGAAGAACAAAAAAAATATGGTTGTGTCAAGTGTAATGATATTTTAAAAGCAGGTGATGTAAAAAGTTGAAAGAGGCGAAGGATGTGTGTCGAGATAAGAAATTCTGACACTCTGTCCTCTCTGCATACCCCTGCATGGAAGTGGTGTGATTGTTTTTACATATATTGAATTACCCACCAATCGGTTTAGCAGGATTAAATTGAAATTACTTTTAGGCGTGCCAATGACAGGTTCTTTATTATGATGTGAAAAGATGTTTCTTTGCTGTCTTGGCAGACTGAATAGCCAACCCCTCTCTCGGGGTTGTATTGAAACATAATAAAGAAAAACAAATTATAGGGATGAAAATCAAAGGGAGGGTCCAGTCCCACTTAGAAGAGAAACTCGAGAGACCAGATAAGAAACTCGAACCATTTTACTGTGAAGTGTTTGGAAATGAATTATTGGAATATTAGTCTTTCATAATTCATGATCATCATCATCAGCCCGTCTTCGTCCAGAGTTGAACATAGGCCTCCCCTCTCCTCCTCCATTCCTCTATTTCCTGGGAACATTGTTTTTAGTGGCTCCCGGCCACTCTTCTAATGCAGTCTGACCACCGTGTCTGAGGATGGCCCACACTTCTTCTTCCCTGTTTTGGGCGCCATTCCAGCACTCTCTGGGTCCATCTATCATCTGTGCATCTGGCAGCATGTATCCCGCCAGTTCCACTTCTGAATAGCGACTTTGGTCTCTACGGAGTAATGAGGTGTGAGGGGTTTAATTCGCGTGATGTATTCATGTGTAATTGAGTGTCACTGTTTGTGAGGTTGATGAGAATGTGCAACGGGGTTTTATATAATCAAAAATTGGAATGAAATATCGATAATTTTTTTCATGCTATATGCCCTCAGTGAGATACAGGCAAAAAAAAAACTAGTTTAATGGGGACACGACAAATGAAAGGCAACACACCCAGATCCATTAAAATTGTTTATCCGAATTAAATTACCTGCTGTTTTTCGCAAATTATGTATATTTCTTGTCATGTGTAAAATAAATAAATAAAAAAATATATTTAAAAAAATGTATTCAACGACAGAGTGATATGTATTGTAATTTTAATACCACACCCTTAACTATTCCGTTGCCTTTCAATATCTCGCTAAAAATGTAAAGTTTTTCTTCTTCACACCTTTTCCATGCCATATGTCTCTGTAGCCAGTTACCGACTGTCGTAAGTTATCGCCCTCATTGTCTATTTTAAAACAACGAATGAAAAAAATATATATCTCTTTAATGACGAAGTGTTTCTTCATAGTTCTTACTTTCTTTAACGTTTTTTTTTTAAATTGTTTTATCAATATGTAGTATGTTTAGATTTTTTTCTTTTTTACAAATGATCACATCTGTGGTCAAGTTAGTAAGACACATCTTTCCAATTTGGAGGTTTCGGGTTCGATAACTGTTGTTTACCAATTAAAAAAAAAATCAGTTTGGCTGTCACTTAAGACCTCTAGCAGCAAATTGCACAAATTGTATAGTTGATTATTAGTGATTGTCGTATAGCAATTAACTCCCATACATACCATCACGACGTCTCCCTATTAGGGTATGTCAATATGAGAGAGCGCCAGACTTTCTTTTTACGATGCATATATTTCGCTTTTTCTATATCCATACATCTCATACAGCTTCTAAATATGAACTAAACTGGTTTGTTTTGCTTTTTACACTGGCAATTAACCCTTCATTTGTTAATTTTACTTTAAATAAATAGATTTTCAAAACCTTTTTTCAAACTTTAACACCAGACCATTTTTAAAAACACTTCCGTAAAAGTTAATTTCCTTTTCGAATTGAGTTTGGTCCGATTTGCTATATTTAGAGGAGGGTGGTTGAATATTCTGTTAGGGGTTAAAAGTAACCCAAAGCCACGAGTGTACCTTACTAATGGAGAGCCGTTGGGCGCACTTCAGACAACCCACTTTTTGTGTCTTGGGAACAGATAAACGCTTCATTTACGATACATCTGTGGAGAAAAAAAGCACATCGTTAAGCATTCTCTGTAAATAGAAAATATCATCCATGTTACTTTAAAAAGTTTATTGTCTTAAACATTCACTGTTCAGTAACGTGAAATATACTTGTAATTGAAATGAAACTTAACTGCAATGAGCATATGACAGTTGAAGTTAATACACTTTTACTCAGGGCCATATTTGTTAACTGGCAAACCTTGGCATTTGTTTAGGGGTGTCAAACTGACGGGGCGCCTGAAGATTCATAAATTGGTTATGAAAATATTTACTAGAACGATTTAGATGAATGCTTTATAGAAGAATGTACTCGCTTTAGTTCATATTTAAAACCTACCGATAGCCACTTTTGCTCAATGTTACAACTTAGCAACTAATAATTAATTAACCAAGTAGTAGTTACTATTTATTCAAACCTTATTTTATTTATACACATTATTTACAAACCAGACATCCGACATAAACATAAAAACTAAAGAATTCATTCATGTCATGTAGCTAATGACTGATCATCGTGATTCCCATGATAGTTCTTGACGACTTCTCTCCATCCATCCTTACACTCCGTAATTCAAAACACAGTTGCGAAGGCTAGTTCTGTAGCGTATTTCACTTAGTTCATCCATTCTCTGGCATTACCATCGAGATGAAGGGAAGATGCAGACTCAGCAGAGACACATGACACGCATGGCAACTGATCAAATGTTCACCATCCCTCAGAGTTAAAACCTCTTTTCCTCAAAGGCAATAGGCCTATTTAGCTCCCATGACATACAATGGGGTGCCGAATTCAATAAAGGTAAAGGGAAGAAAATAATTTAGGCAGTCGATCGGAGCGTGGTAGTTATTGCGATAGGAATTTCAGTACTAGGGCTTTCAGGATGAATGACGTGTGGAAAAGGTTTGTTTGAGCTGTTGAGTGTGGGTTTCTTTTTGTTGTTTTATATTTGTATTTCTGTATATTTTTGTTTTTATTTTTATGATTGTGTGCGGTATATTATGGGATGAACATTTTTAATCTTTCTGGAGTGATGCTGTGTGAAGAGTTTGATTTCTCATGATGTTTCCAGTTGCAATTGAGTGTCACTGTTTGACAGTTTGATGAGAATGTGCAACGGGGTTTTGTTTTTGTGTAATCGAAAATCGGAAAGAAATATCAATTTATTTTTTCATGCTTAATATCCTCAGTGAGATACAGGCAAACACCTAGTTTACTGGGGACACGACAAATGAAGGGTAACAAACCCAGATCCATTAAAATTGTATGTCCAAATGAAATGACCTGTTATTTTTTCGCAAATTAACTATGTATATTTCTTATCATGTGTAAATAAATAAAATAAATAAATTTTTATTTTTCTTATAGTTCGTCGTCGTTTCACACTTCATGTGAGCACAAGCCTCTCTAAATTGTCTCCTTGACCACGAACAATGTGTTAAAATATATGGAGAACTCGGTGTTGGTATACTCTCGGAAATTTGTCAGTGACTTATCGAAAATAAAGACATCTCGCTTTGCAAATTTTAAATTGCAAAATTTCTTTAACATGTGTCATTAACCCTTCCTGTCCTGTAATGTGTAACTAGTACACATTGCTTCTAAAAACTTTAATATCTCTATAAACATAATAAATACTGGGTTCAGATTTTAAGTATTCCTTCGTTATACATTTACGCATTGAATGAAAAAAATAATATTAATAATAATTAGCACTTATCGGCCACATCAGAGATATTTTGTGGAAATCGAGAATAAATTCACCATTACAATCAAACGCGTGCCAGTGTGTGATGTAGGTATATTCATTCTAAAAAAACTGCTATGGGCGAGGAAGCAATGTTATTCATGTAACACTCTAATTCGGTATATGGGAACTCAAATAATAGAATCTCAGTTAGCTCGCTTGACTCGCTCAGTAGCCGGCGTGCTTTCGTTCGAGGTGGTCGTTTCGCCCGTTTTGTGAACGTCGTCCGATGTTTTTTTTTCATGTTTTCAGCAATTAAATTTCATTGTAATTAATTTTTATCAAACACTGTTTATTCCAACTTTTTTGTATCGGTACTAGTATAACCCTACCGGTTTCAAGGCTTTCACCTCATCTTCAGGGGAGCACAAACAAGAGTCTTGTTTGTGCTCCCCTGAAGATGAGGTGTGCACCTTGAAACCGGTAGGGTTATACCGTTACAAAAAAGTGGAATAAACAGTGTTTGATAAAAATAAATTACAATGTATTTAAACCTCCACAACGTTAATGCCTTAACTATAAACAACAAACAAATTAAATTTCAGTTATTATCACTTTTGACTTCAAATTTTATTAATTTAGGCGATTGGCTATAAATATTCTTATTTTTCTGATTACCAAACTTCACCAAGCAGACTTACGTAATTCTCGGAGACTTGTTTTATAGTGGTAACGAACTTAGATGAGTTTTTAGTCGAACAACGCTTACATAGAACAAGAAGAATTGGTTTTTTCGAAAATTTTATGGATAGATCTTGAGATATAAAAAAACACATGGGCTCACTTGTAAAACGAGATGCAAGTTGTTTTGCAGAATCGAAACCTTCCACATGTTGATGCAGGGCTACTCAACTCCAGAGGCAAAGTATTGTCCTTAATGTTTTGATTATACTCGTATTACGGTATTTATATTAATAAAGGAGAGCACAAAGTTATGGTATAATTATTGTATATTAAAAAATGTCTAAATTGTTGCGAGTTAATTTTATAATAAGTATAACAATTTTCGGTATAAAAGGGATTGAGCTGTCTTGTGGATCTAGTGGGAATACGAAATGAAATGCTCGCGAATAAGTGAGGTGCATCAATTACTGAGTGAATGATTTTGTATAGCAGTACTATATCGGCTGTTTTTCTTCTGTCACACAGCTTCAAGAGTTTCATTGCATTTAATAAGTTGGGATAATTTCTTTGGTAATGTGGTAGGTAAGTTTAAAATTTAAATACGAGTATCAACTATCATCTTACACTTTTTACAATAGATTTGTGTTGTTTAATCATTGAGTTATTATTTCTACTAATGAGCTGGAAAAGTTATAGAAATTTTAGTTACCTGTTCAATATGTATACCCGAAGTTAATTTCCCATTTTCATTCTACGTGAAAAATTAAGTTGGAAAACTGAAAATGTCGTTATGAAAATAAATAGATAAATAGGCCAGTTAAACCTTCAGGACACGTAGTTCTAAATGTATTCCTTAGCATAATCCTTATGAACTTCAATTGAAGCCTCGCTTGTATGTACGTATGTGTGTATGTATGTGTGTGTGTATGTACTATATGTATGTGTGTATGTATGTATGTACATATGTGTGTTTGTATGTATGTGTGTATATATGTATGTGTGTATGTATGTATGTATGTGTGTATGTATGTATATATGTGTGTATGTGTGTTTGTGTGTACGTGTGTACGTACGTATGTATGTATGTATGTAAGTTGCATAAACAATTTAAATACATTTTTTCGGCGTACAGGATGAATTGATGCCAAAAATTATCGCGACACGTATCATTTGCATTATCTGTGCGTTAGGTGGTATGCATGTACGTTACTTACGTACTTTCTGATATTTTTTGTATATGATTCATATTACATCTTCTTCCCAGTGTCATGTCAGGTTCCCCCAACGTTGAATATCACCTGAGAGTGGACATCTTTGTCCCCGGCAGTCCGAAAAAGATCTCCAACGCCCCTTATGCCAGTCCAATCTCGTATATTGCGGATCCAGGAGATTTGCCTCCTGCCAACACCTCTTCGGCCTTCTATTTTGTCTTGGATGATCAGGTGCAGTAATTTGTACTTTGCTCTTCTAAGTACATGACCCAAGTAGGACACCTTTCGGATTTAGATTATCATCGCAGAATACGCTTCTCATTTTATTAAAAGCCGCTCGAGATGATTCAATTCTGCACTTGACTTCGGTTTCTGGGTCGAGGTCTTCCACTAGGATACTTCCGAGGTATTTAAATGTTTTCACTCTCTATATCAGCACCGTTCAATGTAAGACGTGCTCCTGCGTGATCCTGCCGGCCAAACATCATGAACTTAGTTTTACTCACGTTCATGTTCAGCCCCAGCCTCACACCGGCTTCATTAATTCTATCTATATGCTTTTGAAGACCGTCAATACTGTCTGCCAGAACAACCGTACCATCTGCGTACCTAATGTTATTGACACATACACCATTCACTTTGACCCCCAGATTCAAGTTATATAGTGCTTCCTTAAAAACGATATCAGAGTACAGATTGAATAACATAGGTGACAAAAAACAACCTTGTCGGACTCCACGTTGAATTGTTTTGGATTTGTTTTGTATTTTCATATTTCATAAATAATTTATATTCATGCACATATATTTAAATATTTTGTAAAATATTATACATTTAAAACAATTAGAAATTCCTTAACACATTATTTATAATCTTTTGCATCCTTTCTAAACTGTATTTTTTCTTTGTTTCAGGTAAGTGCTAGTAACCATGACAATATATTTTAGGTGGTAAGTTGGGGTCAAAATCAATTAAAAATCATGTTATTTCTTATTGCATTTAATTATTTACTCACTTTTTATGTACTATATTTTGAAATATGTGTGAATTCTGAAATGTTAAGATAAGGAGAAAGAAATAGTAGGCACTCAGTGAGATACAGGAAATTGTCCTCAGTGAGATATAGGCAAAATCCTAGTTTACTAGAGACACGGCAAATGAAAGGCAACAAACCCAGATCCAATAAAATGGTGTGTCTCCTAGTTTACTGGGGACACGACAAATGAAAGGCAACAACTCCAGATCCATTTAAACTGTGTGTACAAATTAAATTCTTCTTCTTCCCAGTGTCATGTCAGGTTCCCCTAACGTTGAATATCACTTGAGAGTAGATATCTTTGTCCCGGCAGCCCGAAAAAGATATCCAACGCCATTTATGCCAGTCCAATCACGTATATTGCGAGCCAGGAGATTTGCGTCCTGCCAACACCTCTTACGCCTTTTTCTCTTCTCGGCCAAATTAAATCACCTTTTGTTTTTTCGCAAATTTATTTTATTTTATTTATTTATTTATTTTATTATTACACATGACAAGAAATATACACAATTTGAGAAAAAACAACAGGTAATTTGATTTGGTCATATAATTTTAATGGATCTGGGTTTGTTGCCTTTCATTTGTCGTATCCCCAGTAAACTAGGCTTTTGCCTGTATCTCACTGAGGATATTTAGCATGAAAAAATAAATCGATACTTCTTTCCGATTTTTGATAACACAAAAACCCCGTTGCACGCTCTCATCAACCTGACAAACAGTGACACTCAACTACAACTGGAAACATCCTGCGAAACTCAACTCCTCACACATTATCGCTCCAGAAAGACCAAAAATATTCATCCCACAATATACTGCACACAATCATAAGAATAAAAATCAAAACAAATTCAAAACAAAAAAAAGAAAAACACACAGAAACACAAATACAATAACAACCAAAATTAAAACAATAATAAGAGACCCACACTCACGAGCTCACATAAATCCTTTCCACTCGTCATTCATCCTGAAAGCCCAAGTACTCAAAATCCTGTCGCAATAACAACCAATTATCTATATATTTTTTGTCATGTATAAAATAAATAAATAAAAAATATGTCCTCAGTGAGATACAGGCAAAATCCTTGTTTACTGGAGGCACGACAAATGAAAGGCAACAAACACAGATCCATTAAAATTGTGTGTCCAAATTAAATTACCTCTTGTTTTTTTTGCAAATTATGTTTATTTCTGGTCATATGTAAAATAAAAAATAAAAAAACTAGTAATTCGTGATGGACAAGTTTGGTGCTCTGTCTTCTCTGTTTACTCCATCAGGGATAAAGTGTGTTGATATGTTTGTATGTAACAAGAAATAAGAAAGAATACAGCGTATAAAGTGCAATGATTTTGAGAAAAGCAAAATTTTTAAGGATATAAATATTCTGTGTTAATAATTCACAATTTGGAATAAAATCAAATTTAATAAGTCCAACTAGCTATTAAACTTTGGACTTTTGGTATTAAAATATCATTAATATGTACGGAATTGTCGTATATAGCTTCTAAATCTATTTCAGTAGAATCTATTCGTGTTATCACACTATCAATGTCAATGTCTAGTGTTTCTTCCAGGTCCGTGAGATCTTCCAACAATTCTTTCACCTCGATTAATCCTTCATTTACTTGATCAATGTTTTGTGGCAATATATTTCCCAAAGTGTTAATAATCATAGTCAAATTAGTCCATTCATTCATTGGCGGAAGTGTTGCAGGTGTTGATAAAACACTAAGAGTTGAAAGAATTATGGATAGTGTTCCTGTTGGTGAAATACTACCAGGAGATAAAGTAGCTGGAGAGCCGGAAGGATCTGTTGGTGGAATTTCTGAAAAAACTGTTGGTGGAATTTCTGAAGGGTCTGTTGGGGGAACTTCTGAAGGGTCTGTTGGTGGAATTTCTGAAGGGTCTGTTGGTGGAATTTCTGAAGGGTCTGTTGGTGGAATTTCTGAAGGATCTGTTGGTGGAATTTCTGAAGGGTCTGTTGGTGGAATTTCTGAAGGGTCTGTTGGTGGAATTTCTGAAGGATCTGTTGGTGGAATTTCTGAAGGGTCTGTTGGTGGAATTTCTGAAGGGTCTGTTGATGGAATTTCTGAAGGATCTGTTGGGGGGGAAAGTGATGAAACTGGTTGGGTGGAAATTGGTGGACCTGATGGTGTAAAAACTGATGGTGTTCGAGGTGGTGTCCTTGTAGGTGTTCGGGGTGGTGTCCTTGTAGGCGTTCTTGGTTGGGTCCTTGTAGGAGTTCGAGGTCGGGTCCTTGTGGGGGTTCGAGGTGGTGTCATTGTAGGTGTTCGGGGTGTAGTTCTTGTAGGTGTTCTGGGTGTGGTTCGTGTTGGGGTCCTTGTAGGGGTTCGAGGTGTTGTTCTTGTAGGTGTTCGGGGTGTGGTCCTTGTAGGTGTTCTTATTGGAGTCCTCGTAGGGGTTCGAGGTGGTGTCCTTGTAGGTGTTCGAGGTGGTGTCCTTGTAGGTGTTCGAGGTGGTGTCCTTGTAGGTGTTCGCGGTGTGGTCCGTGTAGGTGTTCTTGTTGGGGTCCTTGTAGGTGTTCGTGTTGGGGTCCTTGTAGGGGTTCGATTTGGTGTCCTTGTAGGTGTTCTTGTTGGGGTTCTTGTAGGGGTTCGAGTTGGTGTCCTTGTTGGGGTCCTTGTAGGGGTTCGAGTTGGTGTCCTTGTAGGTGTTCTTGTTGGGGTCCTTGTAGGGGTTCGAGTTGGTGTCCTTGTAGGTGTTCGCGGTGTGGTCCTTGTAGGTGTTCTTGTTGGAGTCCTTGTAGGTGTTCGAGGTGTAGTCCTCGAAGGTGTTCGAGGTGGTGTCCTTGTAGGTGTTCGCGGTGTGGTCCTTGTAGGTGTTCGAGGTGTAGTCCTCGAAGGTGTTCGAGGTGGTGTCCTTGTAGGTGTACGCGGTGTGGTCCGTGTAGGTGTTCTTGTTGGGGTCCTTGTAGGGGTTCGAGGTGGTGTTCTTGTAGGTGTTCGAGGTGTAGTCCTCGAAGGGGTTCGAGGTGGTGTCCTTGTAGGTGTTCGCGGTGTGGTCCTTGTAGGTGTTCTTATTGGAGTCCTTGTAGGTGTTCGAGGTGGCGTCCTTGTAGGTGTTCGCGGTGTGGTCCGTGTAGGTGTTCTTGTTGGGGTCCTTGTAGGTGTTCGTGTTGGGGTCCTTGTAGGTGTTCTAGGGGAAGTCCTCGAAGGTGTTCGAGGTGGTGTCCTTGGAGGTGTTCTTATTGGAGTCCTTGGAGGTGTTCGAGGTGGGGTCCTTGTAGGTGTTCGAGGTGGGGTCCTAGGAGGTGTTCGAGGTGGGGTCCTCGGAGGTGTTCGAGGTGAGGTCCTCGGAGATGTTCGAGGTGGGGTCCTCGGAGGTGTTCGAGGTGGGGTCCTCGGAGGTGTTCGAGGTGGGGTCCTCGGAGGTGTTCGAGGTGGGGTCCTCGGAGGTGTTCGAGGTGGGGTCCTCGAAGGTGTTCGAGGTGGGGTCCTTGGAGGGGTTCGAGGTGGGGTCCTTGGAGGTGTTCGAGGTGGGGTCCTAGGAGGTGTTCGAGGTGGGGTCCTCGGAGCTGTTCGAGGTGGGGTCCTCGGAGCTGTTCGAGGTGGGGTCCTCGGAGGTGTTCGAGGTGGGGTCCTTGGAGGGGTTCGAGGTGGGGTCCTTGGAGGTGTTCGAGGTGGGGTCCTCGGAGGTGTTCGAGGTGGGGTCCTTGGAGGGGTTCGAGGTGGGGTCCTTGGAGGGGTTCGAGGTGGGGTCCTTGGAGGTGTTCGAGGTGGGGTCCTTGCAGGTGTCCGGGCTGGTGTCCTTGGAGGTGTTCTTGGAGGTGGTGTCCTTGGGGGTGGTCGTGGTTGTGTTCTCGGTGGGGGTGGTGGCCTTACCGGTGGTGGAGGTGGCCTTACTGGTGGTGGAGGTGGCCTAACTGGTGGTGGCCTAACTGGTGGTGGCCTAATTGGTGGTGGCCTTACTGGTGGTAGCCTAAGTGGTGGAGGCCTTAGTTGCCTGAGTACTGGACTCAGTTTTATGTCTTCGTAAACGTTCTCAATCACTCGAATTGCTTGATCGCCGTAATTTTCAATGTTATTTCCAAACGTGTAGTTTCTTGTTATTTCCGATATCTTTGGACATTTTCTTTGCAGAAGTTGAGTCGGTTCATCATTGCTTTCTTGTTCTGATAGCTCTCTTGCCGCTTGCGTAGCCTGGTTTATGTTTTCTAAAACTTCTCTTCCAAGAATTTGTGTATCTCGATTAACTTCGATAATTTCTCTCACAGTGTTATAAATATCATTTATAGTATCGTAGTTTTTTGAGGACAATTCATCAGGAACTGTTTTAATTTTAAAAGCTTCTAAAGGTATGTCCGTAATAGCTCCAGTGATAACTCCAGATTTCGCAGTTGCATTGGAATCTTCCGAATTTTCACCATTCCACATGAATTTGTATATATTATGTATTAAGCCATTTGGATTTGGATTCGGAACATCATTTATGTAGAATTGGTATATTTCCGTCACATGCAAAGACAATATTGTCAAAACGACGAAAATGATCCTGAAATGGACCATCGTCCTGTAGTCTGATGCTAGTGTTATTATTTTCTGCTCTCTAGGGCAGGGCAGTTCTGCGTTTTATATATTTTTTTGTTCAACAGTTGTTACTTGGTGTTACAAGTAGTAGGTCATAATTTTTTTTATAACATTTTCTTAAATATCTTAAAACATACATGATACTTGTCTAAGTAGGCAGAAAGACGTGAGCGACAGACTTTCTTATCAGTTTTCTTTTTTATTTCCCCTCTATTACGATTTTTTTACTTTTAACTTTTGTTTCTTTCACATTTAATTATTCACTTGATTCAATTGTGTTTTCTTTTTATCTATAACGCCTTTAATTCACATTCGCAACGTTTTTATTTTATTGGTTATTTTTTTTCATTCATTTGTTCTACGTGGTCAAACCCCAGCGCTCTCTTTTACATGTTACGTAATACACCTCATATTTTTAATCTATCATACAATTCACTTCATATTTTATTCTATCATACATTGTCATTGTATCGGACGTTTGCGTCACCTAAAACATTGACATTGGTTTTCTTGTTTACATGTATAAATTCGTGTTGAGATTTTGTAAAATATTTGTATGTGTATTTTTTATGTAATAGTTTTATGTTTGTTTGGGTCCGTGCTGTGTCGCGACCGTAACGGAAATGTTCCTTATTCGCGGCCATCGCGAGACAGTATCGCAAGTCGGCCGGCCTATGCATGCGAAAAACTTCCGAAAAATTGTGATATTACGCAAGTTGTGACTGCAGACACGGGCGGAAACAGGCGCTTGCGATGAGTGATTGACTGCACATAAGGAGCGCCAAACGTAAAAGTCTAGTGCACATATATAATACGTAATCTATTTTACCTCCATATTTATCTATCTACAACTATTTATTCTAAAGTCACAGCGTTCTCCCCCACCCCTATCTTCGTAATATATTTATAATTATTCAAAATATATTATATATGTCTATGTATACATCTCTATCCTTTCTCTTCTGTATTCATATTTACCAACGCTCGTGACATATAAAATATAAGTATATTAATATGTAACCTATATGTATCTATAACCTTAATATATGTATCAAATCTTAGAGTTTGGTACATATATTAAGGTTATAATCCTTCCTCTCTTAAAGTTTTTCTCACACCACCACCCAAATATCCATAAAATTTCTCAAGTCCGTTCTACATACCCGATGAAGGAGTAAGGTGTCCGTAAATCGGACCGACACTCCGAGCAAATTATCGACTTTGATGATAACAATTACTCGTACATTATCAGTTCACTCTGTCTACTGCCTTTTACTTGAGACCATCTACTACCTGCCTAAGAGGAATCTCTTCTACCTTTCATCGATCTACGACTTTTCAACTTGAGCTTAATTCTTCGAGCATTGAGCGGCAGCCATCTACCTATTGCTACAGTTCTTTGTACTAGTGGCGTACAGTCACTCTATGTATTTATCTCAGTGCATGCATTTCTACAGTATTTGTTCGGCTCTTTTTAAAATTCATCAATGTCCACGTTTCACTTCTATGTATTAGAGTTAGTACTATAATACTGTTGTGAACTATCAGCTTACCAGATTTTGATAATGTCTGGTAAGAGTATACTTGTTTTAGTGTCCTGTTGACTTTGTTTCCTATCATTACACGTTTTTCGATATCCCTCGATATTATTTTCTACATAAATAGCGGATTTGTTTAACTTTCTCTTATCTTTCATTCCTCGTACATATTTCTCATTAAAAGGGAGTATTCTCATTTCATGGGCCGAAAAATCGACGATTTTTAAGATCTTTTTTTCAGTGAACCAATTATTTTTTAACATTATTTTTTATTTAGACATATTTATTTATCTTTTAAGAACATTTTTATAAAATTTCATGATAAAAAAAAGAAGTTTTGTTGTTATTAAGTTGTAAGTTAGACCGCCCGTACATGGAGAGGATCCATTATGCCCGTATTTGTGGCTGTTTTACAAGTCTGAAAATTAAAAAAAATATGTGTTTTACTCAGAAAGCATGTGGCTATAGCTGGTACTAGAATAATTAAAAATAATTATCAGAAAAAAAATGGCGGCTAGTTGAAATTATAAATTAATTTTTTTGTCTTTAGAGGATTGAAAAAAATTGAACAATGAATCGATTGAAATAATTCTAGTGCCGGCTATAGAGAGAGGTATAACAAAGAGAATAAGTACTTATTCATTAAAATTGGTTAATTAATTTTGGAGTTATTACGGGGAATAGTTTGAAAAATGTGTTTTTTCAGGAAACGCGTTTAAAGTTTCAAGTGCGATTTTTACACGAATTAAAGTAAATATTTTCAACGTACTGTTAATCAGCAATTCTAGGGCCATATAAACTCGTTAAAAAATCCCGACAAACTAAGTATCAATCCTATCGGACGAGAATTCTTGGAAAATAAGACTGCTGCCATAAC